>JAXLNO010001969.1:0-43285 GCA_038087875.1 Malacoraja senta | reverse complement strand
GGACATCGTCGGATTATGGGGACATTGCCGCATTATGGGAACTGCCGCATTATGGGGACATTCCCGGATTATGGGGACATTCCCGGATTATGGGGACATTGCCAGATTATGGGGACATTCCCGGATTATGGGGACATTCCCGGATTATGGGGACATTCCCGGAATATGAGGACATTCCCGGATTATGGGGACATTGCCGGATTATGGGGACATTCCCGGATTATGGGGACATTGCCGGATTATGGGGACATTGCCGGATTATGGGGACATTGCCGGATATATGGGGACATTGCCGGATTATGGGGACATTGCCGGATTATGGGGACATTGCCGGATAATGCGGGCTTTCCCGGATTATGGGGACATTCCCGGATTATGGGGACATTGCCGGATTATGTGGACATTGCCAAATTATCGTGACATTGCCAGTTTATGGGGACATTCCCGGATTATGGTGACATTGCCGTATTATGGGGACATTCCCGGATTATGGGGACATTCCCGGATTATGGGGACATTCCCGGTTTATGGGGACATTCCCGGATTATGGGTACCGGATTTGGGGACATTCCCGTATTATGTGGACTTTGCCGGATTATGCGGACATTCCCGGTTTATGGGGACATTCCCGGATTATGGGGAAATTGCCGGATTATGGGGACATTGCCGGATTATGGGGACATTGCCGGTTTATGGGGACATTCCCGGATTATGGTGACATTGCCCGATTATGGGGACATTCCCGGAATATGGGGACATTGTCGGATTATGGGGACATTCCCGGATTATGGGGACATTCCCAGATTATGGGGACATTTCCGGATTATGGCGACATTCCCGGATTATGGGGACATTCCCGGATTATGGGGACATTCCCGGTTTATGGGGACATTCCTGGATTATGGGGACATTCCCGGATTATGGCGAATTTGCCGGATTATGGGGACATTGCCGGATTATGGGGACATTGCCGGATTATGGTGACATTGCCGGTTTATGAGGACATTCCCGGATTATGGTGACATTGCCCGATTATGGGGACATTCCCGGAATATGGGGACATTGCCGGATTATGGGGACATTCCCGGATTATGGGGACATTCCCGGATTATCGGGACTTTGCCGGATTATGGGGACGTTGCCGGATTATGGGGACATTCCCGGATTATGGGGACATTGCCGGATTATGGGGACATTGCCGGATTATGTGGACATTGCCGGATTATGCGGGCATTCCCGGATTATGGGGCTGTCGGATTATGGGGACTCCCGGATTATGGGGACATTCCCGGATTATGGGGAAATTGCCGGATTATGGGGATATTCCCGGATTATGGGGACATTCCCGGTTTATGGGGACATTCCCGGATTATGGGGACAGTCCCGGATTACGGGGACATTCCCGGATTATGGCGACGTTCCAGGATTATGGCGACATTCCCGGATTATGGCGACATTCCCGGATTATGGCCACATTCCCGGATTATGGGGACATTCCCGGATTATGGGCACATTCTCGGATTATGGGGATATTGCGGGATTATGCATTCCGGGATTATGGGGACATTGCCTGATTATGGGGACATTGCCGGATTATGGGGACATTGCCAGATTATGGAGACATTGCCGGATTATGGGGACATTCCCGGATTATGGGGACATTGCCGGATCATGGGGACATTGCTGGATAATGGGGACATTTCCGGTTATATCGGGACATTGCCGGATGATGGGGACATTGTCGTATTATGGGGACATTGCCGGATTATGGGGACATCGCCGGATTATGGGGACATTGCCGGATTATGGGGACTGCCGGATTATGGGGACATTCCCGGATTATGGGGACATTCCCGGATTATTGGGACATTGCCGGATTATGGGGGCATTCCGGGATTATGGGGCCATTCCCGGATTATGGGGACATTGCCGGATTTTGTGGACATTCCCGGATTATGGCGACATTCCCGGATTATGGGGACATTCCCGGAATATGAGGACATTCCCGGATTATGGGGACATTGCCGGATTATGGGGACATTCCCGGATTATGGGGACATTGCCGGATTATGGGGACATTGCCGGATTATGGGGACATTGCCGGATATATGGGGACATTGCCGGATTATGGGGACATTGCCGGATTATGGGGACATTGCCGCATAATGCGGGCATTCCCGGATTATGGGGATATTCCCGGATTATGGTGACTGTCGGATTATGGGGACATTGCAGCATTGTGGGGACTGCCGCATTATGGGGACATTCCCGGATTATGGGGACATTCCCGGATTATGGGGACATTGCCGGATATATGGGGACATTGCCGGATTATGGGGACATTGTCGGATTATGGGGACATTGCCGGATTATGGGGACATCGTCGGATTATGGGGACATTGCCGCATTATGGGAACTGCCGCATTATGGGGACATTCCCGGATTATGGGGACATTCCCGGATTATGGGGACATTGCCAGATTATGGGGACATTCCCGGATTATGGGGACATTCCCGGATTATGGGGACATTCCCGGAATATGAGGACATTCCCGGATTATGGGGACATTGCCGGATTATGGGGACATTCCCGGATTATGGGGACATTGCCGGATTATGGGGACATTGCCGGATTATGGGGACATTGCCGGATATATGGGGACATTGCCGGATTATGGGGACATTGCCGGATTATGGGGACATTGCCGGATAATGCGGGCATTCCCGGATTATGGGGATATTCCCGGATTATGGTGACTGTCGGATTATGGGGACATTGCCGCATTGTGGGGACTGCCGCATTATGGGGACATTCCCGGATTATGGGGACATTCCCGGATTATGGGGACATTGCCGGATATATGGGGACATTGCCGGATTATGGGGACATTGTCGGATTATGGGGACATTGCCGGATTATGGGGACATCGTCGGATTATGGGGACATTGCCGCATTATGGGAACTGCCGCATTATGGGGACATTCCCGGATTATGGGGACATTCCCGGATTATGGGGACATTGCCAGATTATGGGGACATTCCCGGATTATGGGGACATTCCCGGATTATCGGGACATTGCCGGGTTATGGGGACATTCCCGGATTATGGGGACATTCCCGGATTATGGGGACATTCCCGGATTATGGGGACATTCCAGGAATATGAGGACATTGCCGGATTATGGGGACATTGCCGGATTATGGGGATATTCCCGAATTATGGGGACATTGCCGGATTATGGGGACATTGCCGGATTATGGGGACATTGCCGGATATATGGGGACATTGCCGGATTATGGGGACATTGTCGGATTATGGGGACATTGCCGGATTATGGGGACATCGTCGGATTATGGGGACATTGCCGCATTATGGGGACTGCCGCATTATGGGGACATTCCCGGATTATGGGGACATTCCCGGATTATGGGGACATTGCCGGATTATGGGGACATTCCCGGATTATGGGGACATTGCCGGATTATGGGGACATTGCCGGATTATGGGGACATTCCCGGATTATGGGGACATTGCCGGATTATGGGGACATTGCCGGATTATGGGGACATTGCCGGATTATGGGGACATTGCCGGATTATGGAGACATTGCCGGATTATCGGGACATTCCCGGATTATGGGGACATTGCCGGATCATGGGGACATTGCCGGATAATGGGGACATTGCCGGATATATGGGGACATTGCCGGATTATGGGGACATTGTCGGATTATGGGAACATTGCCGGATTATGGGGACATCGCCGGATTATCGGGACATTGCCGGATTATGGGGACTGCCGGATTATGGGGACATTCCCGGATTATGGGGACATTCCCGGATTATTGGGACATTGCCGGATTATGGGGACTTTCCCGGATTATGGGAACATTGCCGGTTTATGGGGACATTCCCGGATTATGGTGACATTGCCGGATTATGGGGACATTCCCGGATTATGGGGGCATTGCCGGATTATGGGGACATTCCCGGATTATGGGGACATTCCCGGATTATGGTGACATTGCCGGATTATGGGGACATTCCCGGTTTATGGGGACATTCCCGGATTATGGGGACATTCCCGGATTATGCGGACATTCCCGGTTTATGGGGACATTCCCGGATTATGCGGACATTCCCGGATTATGGGGACATTCCCGGTTTATGGGGACATTCCCGGATTATGGGGACATTTCCGGATTATGGCGACATTCCCGGATTATGGGGACATTTCCGGATTATGGCGACATTCCCGGACTATGTGGACATTCCCGGATTATGGGGACATTCCCGGATTAGGGGGACATTGCCGGATTAGCGGGACATTGCCGGATTATGGTGACATTTCCGGATTATGGGGACATTCCCGTATTATGTGGACATTGCCGGATTATGCGGACATTCCCGGTTTATGGGGACATTCCCGGATTATGGGGACATTCCCGGATTATGGGGAAATTGCCGGATTATGGGGACATTGCCGGATTATGGGGACATTGCCGGATTATGGTGACATTGCCGGTTTATGGGGACATTCCCGGATTATGGTGACATTGCCCGATTATGGGGACATTCCCGGAATATGGGGACATTGTCGGATTATGGGGACATTCCCGGATTATGGGGACATTCCCAGATTATGGGGACATTTCCGGATTATGGCGACATTCCCGGATTATGGGGACATTCCCGGATTATGGGGACATTCCCGGTTTATGGGGACATTCCTGGATTATGGGGACATTCCCGGATTATGGGGACATTTCCGGATTATGGCGACATTCCCGGATTATGGGGACATTCCCGGATTATGGGGACATTTCCGGATTATGGCGACATTCCCGGACTATGTGGACATTCCCGGATTATGGGGACATTCCCGGATTATGGGGACATTGCCGGATTAGCGGGACATTGCCGGATTATGGTGACATTTCCGGATTATGGGGACATTCCCGTATTATGTGGACATTGCCGGATTATGCGGACATTCCCGGTTTATGAGGACATTTCCGGATTATGGGGACATTCCCGGATTATGGGGAAATTGCCGGATTATGGGGACATTCCCGGATGATGGGGACATTCCCGGATTATGGGGACATTCCCGGATTATGGGGACATTCCCGCATTATGGGGACATTCCCGGATTATGGGGACATTCCCGGATAATGGCGACATTTCCGGGTAATGGCGACATTCCCGGATTATGGCGACATTCCCGGATTATGGGGACATTGCCGGATTATGCGGACATTACCGGATTATGGGGACATTCCAGGAATATGGGGACATTGCCGGATTATGGGGACATTGCCGGATTATGGTGACATTCCCGGATTATGGGGACCTTCCCGGATTATGGGGACATTGCCGGATTATGGGGACATTGCCAAATTATCGTGACATTGCCAGTTTATGGGGACATTCCCGGATTATGGTGACATTGCCGTATTATGGGGACATTCCCGGATTATGGGGACATTGCCGGATTATGGGGACATTCCCGGTTTATGGGGACATTCTCGGATTATGGGTACATTGACGGATTATGGGGACATTGCCGGTTTATGGGGAAATTTCCGGATTATGGTGACATTGCCGGATTATGGGGACATTCCCGGAATATGGGGACATTGCCGGATTATGGGGACATTGCAGGATAATGGGGACATTGCCGGATTATGGGTACATTCCTGGATTATGGGGACGTTCCCGGATTATGGGGACATTGCCGGATTATGGGGACATTCCCGGATTATGGCGACATTCCCGGATTATGGGGACATTCCCGGATTATGGGGACATTTCCTGATTATGGCGACATTCCCGGATTATGGGGACATTGCCGGATTATGGGGACATTGCCGGATTATGGTGACATTCCCGGATTTGGGGACATTCCCGGATTATGGGGACATTGCCGGATTATGGGGACATTGCCAAATTAGCGTGACATTGCCAGTTTATGGGGACATTCCCGGATTATGGGGACATTCCCGGATAATGGCGACATTTCCGAATAATGGCGACATTCCCGGACTATTGCGACATTCCCGGATTATGGGGACATTGCCGGATTATGCGGACATTGCCGGATTATGGGAACATTCCCGGATTATGGGGACATTGCCGGATTATGGGGACATTGCCGGATTATGGGGACATTGCCGGATTATGGGTACATTCCCGGATTATGGGGACATTCCCGGATTATGGGGACATTGCCGGATTATGGGGACATTCCCGGATTATGGCGACATTCCCGGATTATGGGGACATTCCCGGATTATGGGGACATTTCCTGATTATGGCGACATTCCCGGATTATGGGGACATTGCCGGATTATGGGGACATTGCCGGATTATGGTGACATTCCCGGATTATGGGGACATTCCCGGATTATGGGGACATTGCCGGATTATGGGGACATTGCCAAATTATCGTGACATTGCCAGTTTATGGGGACATTCCCGGATTATGGGGACATTCCCGGATAATGGCGCCATTTCCGGAAAATGGCGACATTCCCGGATTATGGGGACATTGCCCGATTATGGGGACATTCCCGGAATATGGGGACATTGCCGGATTGTGGGGACATCGCCGGATTATGGGGACATTGCCGCATTATGGGGACTGCCGCATTATGGGGACATTCTCGGATGATGGGGACATTCCCGGATTATGGGGACATTGCCGGATTATGGGGACATTCCCGGATTATGGCGACATTCCCGGATTATGGGGACATTCCCGGATTATGGGGACATTTCCTGATTATGGCGACATTCCCGGATTATGGGGACTTTGCCGGATTATGGGGACATTGCCGGATTATGGTGACATTCCCGGATTATGGGGACATTCCCGGATTATGGGGACATTGCCGGATTATGGGGACATTGCCAAATTATCGTGACATTGCCAGTTTATGGGGACATTCCCGGATTATGGGGACATTCCCGGATAATGGCGACATTTCCGGAAAATGCCGACATTCCCGGATTATGGGGACATTGCCCGATTATGGGGACATTCCCGGAATATGGGGACATTGCCGGATTATGGGGACATCGCCGGATTATGGGGACATTGCCGCATTATGGGGACTGCCGCATTATGGGGACATTCTCGGATTATGGGGACATTCCCGGTTTATGGGGACATTGCCGGATTATGGGGACATTTCCTGATTATGGCGACATTCCCGGATTATGGGGACATTGCCGGATTATGGGGACATTGCCGGATTATGGTGACATTCCCGGATTATGGGGACATTCCCGGATTATGGGGACATTGCCGGATTATGGGGACATTGCCAAATTATCGTGACATTGCCAGTTTATGGGGACATTCCCGGATTATGGGGACATTCCCGGATAATGGCGACATTTCCGAATAATGGCGACATTCCCGGACTATTGCGACATTCCCGGATTATGGGGACATTGCCGGATTATGCGGACATTGCCGGATTATGGGAACATTCCCGGATTATGGGGACATTGCCGGATTATGGGGACATTGCCGGATTATGGGGACATTGCCGGATTATGGGTACATTCCCGGATTATGGGGACATTCCCGGATTATGGGGACATTGCCGGATTATGGGGACATTCCCGGATTATGGCGATATTCCCGGATTATGGGGACATTCCCGGATTATGGGGACATTTCCTGATTATGGCGACATTCCCGGATTATGGGGACATTGCCGGATTATGGGGACATTGCCGGATTATGGTGACATTCCCGGATTATGGGGACATTCCCGGATTATGGGGACATTGCCGGATTATGGGGACATTGCCAAATTATCGTGACATTGCCAGTTTATGGGGACATTCCCGGATTATGGGGACATTCCCGGATAATGGCGCCATTTCCGGAAAATGGCGACATTCCCGGATTATGGGGACATTGCCCGATTATGGGGACATTCCCGGAATATGGGGACATTGCCGGATTGTGGGGACATCGCCGGATTATGGGGACATTGCCGCATTATGGGGACTGCCGCATTATGGGGACATTCTCGGATGATGGGGACATTCCCGGATTATGGGGACATTGCCGGATTATGGGGACATTCCCGGATTATGGCGACATTCCCGGATTATGGGGACATTCCCGGATTATGGGGACATTTCCTGATTATGGCGACATTCCCGGATTATGGGGACTTTGCCGGATTATGGGGACATTGCCGGATTATGGTGACATTCCCGGATTATGGGGACATTCCCGGATTATGGGGACATTGCCGGATTATGGGGACATTGCCAAATTATCGTGACATTGCCAGTTTATGGGGACATTCCCGGATTATGGGGACATTCCCGGATAATGGCGACATTTCCGGAAAATGCCGACATTCCCGGATTATGGGGACATTGCCCGATTATGGGGACATTCCCGGAATATGGGGACATTGCCGGATTATGGGGACATCGCCGGATTATGGGGACATTGCCGCATTATGGGGACTGCCGCATTATGGGGACATTCTCGGATTATGGGGACATTCCCGGTTTATGGGGACATTGCCGGATTATGGGGACATTTCCTGATTATGGCGACATTCCCGGATTATGGGGACATTGCCGGATTATGGGGACATTGCCGGATTATGGTGACATTCCCGGATTATGGGGACATTCCCGGATTATGGGGACATTGCCGGATTATGGGGACATTGCCAAATTATCGTGACATTGCCAGTTTATGGGGACATTCCCGGATTATGGGGACATTCCCGGATAATGGCGACATTTCCGGAAAATGGCGACATTCCCGGATTATGGGGACATTGCCCGATTATGGGGACATTCCCGGAATATGGGGACATTGCCGGATTGTGGGGTCATCGCCGGATTATGGGGACATTGCCGCATTATGGGGACTGCCGCATTATGGGGACATTCTCGGATTATGGGGACATTCCCGGATTATGGGGACATTGCCGGATTATGGGGACATTCCCGGATTATGGCGACATTCCCGGATTATGGGGACATTCCCGGATTATGGGGACATTTCCTGATTATGGCGACATTCCCGGATTATGGGGACTTTGCCGGATTATGGGGACATTGCCGGATTATGGTGACATTCCCGGATTATGGGGACATTCCCGGATTATGGGGACATTGCCGGATTATGGGGACATTGCCAAATTATCGTGACATTGCCAGTTTATGGGGACATTCCCGGATTATGGGGACATTCCCGGATAATGGCGACATTTCCGGAAAATGCCGACATTCCCGGATTATGGGGACATTGCCCGATTATGGGGACATTCCCGGAATATGGGGACATTGCCGGATTATGGGGACATCGCCGGATTATGGGGACATTGCCGCATTATGGGGACTGCCGCATTATGGGGACATTCTCGGATTATGGGGACATTCCCGGTTTATGGGGACATTGCCGGATTATGGGGACATTCCCGGATTATGGGGACATTCCCGGATTATGGGGACATTGCCGGATTATGGGGACATTCCCGGATTATGGGGACATTCCCGGATTATGGGGACATTCCCGGATTATGGGGACATTGCCGGATTATGGGGGAATTCCCGGATTATGGGGACATTCCCGGTTTATGGGGACATTGCCGGATTATCGGGACTTTGCCGGATTATGGTGACATTGCCGGATTATGCGGGCATTCCCGGACGATGGGGATATTCCCTGATTATGGGGACTGTCGGATAATGGGGACATCCGGATTATGGGGATATTCCCGGATTATGGGGACATTCCCGGATTATGGGGACATTGCCGGATTATTGGGGCATTCCCGGATTATGGGGACATTCCCGGATTATGGGGACATTGCCGGATTATGGGGACATTGCCGGATTATGGGGACATTGCCGGATTATGCGGGCATTCCCGGATTATGGGGTTATTCCCGGATTATGGGGACTGTCGGATTATGGGGACTCCTGGATTATGGGGACATTCCCGGATTATGGGGATATTGCCGGATTATGGGAACATTCCCGGATTATGGGGACAGTCCCGGATTATGGGGACATTGCCGGATTATGGGGACTGCCGGATTATGGGGACATTGCCGGATTATGGGGACATTGCCGGATTATGGGGACTTTGCCGGATTATGGGGACATTGCCGGATTATGCGCGCATTCCCGGATTATGGGGACATTCCCGGATTATGGGGACATTGTCGGATTATGGGGACTCCCGGATTATGGGGACATTCCCGGATTATGGGGACATTCCCGGATTATTGCCACATTCCCGGATTATGGGCACATTCCCGGATTATGGGGACATTCCCGGATTATGGGCACATTCCCGGATTATGGGGACATTGCCGGATTATGGAGACATTCCCGGATTATGTGGACATTGCCGTATTATGGGGACATTGCCGGATTATGGGGACATTGCCGGATTATGGGGACATTGCCGGATTATGGGGACATTGCCGCATTATGGGGACTGCCGCATTATGGGGACATTCCCGGATTATGGGGACATTCCCGGATTATGGGGACATTGCCGGATTATGGGGACATTCCCGGATTATGGGGACATTCCCGGATTATGGGGACATTGCCGGATTATGGGGACATTCCCGGATTATGGGGACATTCCCGGATTATGGGGACATTGCCGGATTATGGGGGCATTCCCGGATTATGGGGACATTCCCGGTTTATGGGGACATTGCCGGATTATCGGGACATGCCGGATTATGGGGACTGCCGGATTATGCGGGCATTCCCGGATTAAGGGGATATTCCCTGATTATGGGGACATTGCCGCATTATGGGGACATTCCCGGATTATGGGTACATTCCCGGACAATGGCGACATTTCCGGATAATGGCGACATTCCTGGATTATTGCGACATTCCCGGATTATGGGGACATTGCCGGATTATGCGGACATTGCCGGATTATGGGGATATTCCCGGATTATGGGGACATTGCCGGATTATGGGGACATTGCCGGATTATGGTGGCATTCCCGGATTATGGGGACATTCCCGGATTATGCGGACATTGCCGGATTATGGGGACATTGCCAAATTATCGTGACATTGCCAGTTTATGGGGACATTCCCGGATTATGGGGACATTCCCGGATTATGGGGACTTTGCCGGATTATGGGGACATTCCCGAATTATGGGGACATTCCAGGATTATGGGGACATTCCCGCATTATGGGGACATTCCCGGATTATGGGGACATTCCCGGATTATGGGGACATTCCCGGATTATGGGTAGATTCCCGGATTATGGGGACATCGCCGGATTATGGGGACATTGCCGCATTATGGGGACTGCCGCATTATGGGGACATTCCCGGGTTATGGGGACATTCCCGGATTATGGGGACTGCCGGATTATGGGGACATTCCCGGATTATCGGGACATTCCCGGATTATGGGGACATTGCCGGATTATGGGGGCATTCCCGGATTATGGGGACATTCCCGGATTATGGGGACATTCCCGGATTATGGCGACGTTCCCGGATTATGGCGACATTCCCGGATTATGGGGACATTCCCGGATTATGGGGAGATTCCCGGATTATGGGGACATTCCCGGATTATGGGGAGATTCCCGGATTATGGGGACATTGCCGGATTATGGGGACATTGCCGGATTATGGGGACATTGCCGGATTATGGGGACATTGCCGGATTATGGGGACATTCCCGGATTATGGGGACATTGTCGGATTATGGGGACCTCCGGATTATGGGTACATTCCCGGATTATGGGGACATTCCCGGATTTTGGCCACATTCCCGGATTATGGGCACATTCCCGGATTATGGGGACATTCCCGGATTATGGGCACATTCCCGGATTATGGGGACATTGACGGATTATGGAGACATTCCCGGATTATGGGGACATTGCCGGATTATGGGGACATTGCCGGATTATGGGGATATTGCCAGATTTTGGGGACATTGCCGGATTATGGGAACATTGCCGGATTATGAGGACATTCCCGGGTAATGGGGACATTGCCGGATTATGGGGACATTCCCGGATTATGGGGACATTGCCGGATTATGGGGACATCCCGGATTATGGGGATATTGCCGGATTAAGTGGTCGTTCCCGGATTATGGGGACATACCAGGATTTTGGGGACATTCCACGATTATGGGGACATTCCCGCATTATGGGGACATTCCCGCATTATGGGGACATTCCCGGATTATGAGGACATTCCCGCATTATGGGGACATTCCCGGATTATGGGGACATTCCCGGATAATGGCGACATTTCCGGATAATGGCGACATTCCCGGGTTATTGCGACATTCACGGATTATGGGGACATTGCCGGATTATGCGGACATTGCCGGATTATGGGGACATTCCCGGATTATGGGGACATTGCCGGATTATGGGGACATTGCCGGATTATGGTGACATTCCCGGATTATGGGGACATTCCCGGATTATGGGGATATTGCCGGATTATGGGGACATTGCCAAATTATCGTGACATTGCCAGTTTATGGGGACATTCCCGGATTATGGGGACATTCCCGGATTATGGTGACTTTGCCGGATTATGGGGACATTCCCGGATTATGGGGACATTCCCGGATTATGGAGACATTCCCGCATTATGGGGACATTCCCGGATTATGGGGACATTCCCGGATAATGGCGACATTTCCGGGTAATGGCGACATTCCCGGATTATGGCGACATTCCCGGATTATGGGGACATTGCCGGATTATGGGGACATTCCCGGATTATGGGGACATTGCCGGATTATGGGGACATTGCCGGATTATGGTGACATTCCCGGATTATGGGGACATTCCAGGATTATGGGGACATTGCCGGATTATGGGGACATTGCCAAATTATCGTGACATTGCCGGTTTATGGGGACATTCCCGGATTATGGTGACATTGCCGTATTATGGGGACATTCCCGGATTATGGGGACATTCCCGGATTATGGTGACATTGCCCGATTATGGGTACATTCTCGTAATATGGGGACATTGCCGGATTATGGGTACATTCCCGGATTATGGGGACATTCCCGGATTATGGGGACATTGCCGGAATATGGGGACATACCCGGATTATGGGGACTGTCGGATTATGGGGACTCCCGGATTATGGGGACATTCCCGGATTATGGGGATATTGCCGGATTATGGGGACATTCCCGGATTATGGGGACATTCCCGGTTTATGGGAACATTCCCGGATTATGGGGACAGTCCCGGATTATGGGGACATTGCCGGATTATGGGGACTGCCGGATTATGGGGACATTGCCGGATTATGGGGACATTGCCGGATTATGGGGACTTTGCCGGATTATGGGGACATTGCCGGATTATGCGCGCATTCCCGGATTATGGGGACATTCCCGGATTATGGGGATATTGTCGGATTATGGGGACTCCCGGATTATGGGGACATTCCCGGATTATGGGGACATTCCCGGATTATTGCCACATTCCCGGATTATGGGCACATTCCCGGATTATGGGGACATTCCCGGATTATGGGCACATTCCCGGATTATGGGGACATTGCCGGATTATGGAGACATTCCCGGATTATGTGGACATTGCCGAATTATGGGGACATTGCCGGATTATGGGGACATTGCCGGATTATGGGGACATTGCCGGATTATGGGGACATTGCCGCATTATGGGGACTGCCGCATTATGGGGACATTCCCGGATTATGGGGACATTCCCGGATTATGGGGACATTGCCGGATTATGGGGACATTGCCGGATTATGGGGACATTCCCGGATTATGGGGACATTGCCGCATTATGGGGACATTCCCGGATTATGGGGACATTCCCGGATAATGGCGACATTCCCGGATTATTGCGACATTCCCGGATTATGGGGACATTGCCGGATTATGCGGACATTGCCGGATTATGGGGATATTCCCGGATTATGGGGACATTGCCGGATTATGGGGACATTGCCGGATTATGGTGGCATTCCCGGATTATGGGGACATTCCCGGATTATGCGGACATTGCCGGATTATGGGGACATTGCCAAATTATCGTGACATTGCCAGTTTATGGGGACATTCCCGGATTATGGGGACATTCCCGGATTATGGGGACTTTGCCGGATTATGGGGACATTCCCGAATTATGGGGACATTCCCGGATTATGGGGACATTCCCGCATTATGGGGACATTCCCGGATTATGGGGACATTCCCGGATTATGGGGACATTCCCGGATTATGGGGACATTCCCGGATTATGGGGACATTCCCGGATTATGGGGACATCGCCGGATTATGGGGACATTGCCGCATTATGGGGACATTCCCGGGTTATGGGGACATTCCCGGATTATGGGGACTGCCGGATTATGGGGACATTCCCGGATTATCGGGACATTCCCGGATTATGGGGACATTGCCGGATTATGGGGGCATTCCCGGATTATGGGGACATTCCCGGATTATGGGGACATTCCCGGATTATGGCGACGTTCCCGGATTATGGCGACATTCCCGGATTATGGGGACATTCCCGGATTATGGGGAGATTCCCGGATTATGGGGACATTCCCGGATTATGGGGAGATTCCCGGATTATGGGGACATTGCCGGATTATGGGGACATTGCCGGATTATGGGGACATTGCCGGATTATGGGGACATTGCCGGATTATGGGGACATTCCCGGATTATGGGGACATTGTCGGATTATGGGGACCTCCGGATTATGGGTACATTCCCGGATTATGGGGACATTCCCGGATTTGGCCACATTCCCGGATTATGGGCACATTCCCGGATTATGGGGATATTCCCGGATTATGGGCACATTCCCGGATTATGGGGACATTGACGGATTATGGAGACATTCCCGGATTATGGGGACATTGCCGGATTATGGGGACATTCCCGGATTATGGGGACATTGCCGGATTATGGGGACATTGCCGGATTATGGTGACATTCCCGGATTATGGGGACATTCCAGGATTATGGGGACATTGCCGGATTATGGGGACATTGCCAAATTATCGTGACATTGCCGGTTTATGGGGACATTCCCGGATTATGGTGACATTGCCGTATTATGGGGACATTCCCGGATTATGGGGACTGCCGGATTATGGGGACATTCCCGGATTATGGGGACATTCCCGGATTATGGTGACATTGCCCGATTATGGGTACATTCTCGTAATATGGGGACATTGCCGGATTATGGGTACATTCCCGGATTATGGGGACATTCCCGGATTATGGGGACATTGCCGGAATATGGGGACATACCCGGATTATGGGGACATTCCCGGAATATGGGGACATTCCCGGATTATGGGGACATTGCCAGGTTATGGGGACATTCCCGGATTATGGGTACATTGCCGGATTATGGGGACATTGCCGGATTATGGTGACATTGCCGGATATATGGGGACATTGCCGGATTATGGGGACATTCCTGGATTATTGGGACAGTCGGATTATGGCGACATTCCCGGATTATGGGGACATTCCCGGATTATGGGGACATTCCCGGATTATGGGGACATTCCCGGATTATAGGGACATTCCCGGATTATGGGTAGATTCCCGGATTATGGGGACATCGCCGGATTATGGGGACATTGCCGCATTATGGGGACTGCCGCATTATGGGGACATTCCCGGGTTATGGGGACATTCCCGGATTATGGGGACATTGCCGGATTATGGGGACATTCCCGGATTATCGGGACATTCCAGGATTATGGGGACTTTGCCGGATTATGGGGACATTCCCGGATTATGGGGACATTCCCGGATTATGGAGACATTCCCGGATTATGGCGACGTTCCCGGATTATGGCGACATTCCCGGATTATGGGGACATTCTCGGATTATGGGGAGATTCCCGGATTATGGGGACATTCCCGGATTATAGGGGCATTCCCGGATTATGGGGAGATTCCCGGATTATGGGGTCATTGCCGGATTATGGACACATTGCCGTCTTATGGGGACATTGCCGGATTATGGGGATATTGCCGGATTATGGGGACATTGCCGTATTATGGGGACATTCCCGGATAATGGCGACATTTCCGGATAATGGCGATATTCCCGGGTTATTGCGACATTCACGGATTATGGGGACATTGCCGGATTATGCGGACATTGCCGGATTATGGGGACATTCCCGGATTATGGGGACATTGCCGGATTATGGGGACATTGCCGGATTATGGTGACATTCCCGGATTATGGGGACATTCCCGGCTTATGGGGATATTGCCGGATTATGGGGACATTGCCAAATTATCGTGACATTGCCAGTTTATGGGGACATTCCCGGATTATGGGGACATTCCCGGATTATGGTGACTTTGCCGGATTATGGGGACATTCCCGGATTATGGGGACATTCCCGGATTATGGAGACATTCCCGCATTATGGGGACATTCCCGGATTATGGGGACATTCCCGGATAATGGCGACATTTCCGGGTAATGGCGACATTCCCGGATTATGGCGACATTCCCGGATTATGGGGACATTGCCGGATTATGGGGACATTCCCGGATTATGGGGACATTGCCGGATTATGGGGACATTGCCGGATTATGGTGACATTCCCGGATTATGGGGACATTCCAGGATTATGGGGACATTGCCGGATTATGGGGACATTGCCAAATTATCGTGACATTGCCGGTTTATGGGGACATTCCCGGATTATGGTGACATTGCCGTATTATGGGGACATTCCCGGATTATGGGGACATTCCCGGATTATGGTGACATTGCCCGATTATGGGTACATTCTCGTAATATGGGGACATTGCCGGATTATGGGTACATTCCCGGATTATGGGGACATTCCCGGATTATGGGGACATTGCCGGAATATGGGGACATACCCGGATTATGGGGACATTCCCGGAATATGGGGACATTGCCCGATTATGGGGACATTCCCGGAATATGGGGACATTGCCGGATTATGGGGACATCGCCGGATTATGGGGACATTGCCGCATTATGGGGACTGCCGCATTATGGGGACATTCTCGGATTATGGGGACATTCCCGGTTTATGGGGACATTGCCGGATTATGGGGACATTCACGGATTATGGGGACATTCCCGGATTATGGGGACATTGCCGGATTATGGGGACATTCCCGGATTATGGGGACATTCCCGGATTATGGGGACATTCCCGGATTATGGGGACATTGCCGGATTATGGGGGAATTCCCGGATTATGGGGACATTCCCGGTTTATAGGGACATTGCCGGATTATCGGGACTTTGCCGGATTATGGCGACATTGCCGGATTATGCGGGCATTCGCGGACGATGGGGATATTCCCTGATTAGGGGACTGTCGGATAATGGGGACATCCGGATAATGGGGATATTCCCGGATTATGGGGACATTCCCGGATTATGGGGACATTGCCGGATTATTGGGGCATTCCCGGATTATGGGGACATTCCCGGATTATGGGGACATTGCCGGATTATGGGGACATTGCCGGATTATGGGGACATTGCCGGATTATGCGGGCATTCCCGGATTATGGGGTTATTCCCGGATTATGGGGACTGTCGGATTATGGGGACTCCCGGATTATGGGGACATTCCCGGATTATGGGGATATTGCCGGATTATGGGGACATTCCCGGATTATGGGGACATTCCCGGTTTATGGGAACATTCCCGGATTATGGGGACAGTCCCGGATTATGGGGACATTGCCGGATTATGGGGACTGCCGGATTATGGGGACATTGCCGGATTATGGGGACATTGCCGGATTATGGGGACTTTGCCGGATTATGGGGACATTGCCGGATTATGCGCGCATTCCCGGATTATGGGGACATTCCCGGATTATGGGGACATTGTCGGATTATGGGGACTCCCGGATTATGGGGACATTCCCGGATTATGGGGACATTCCCGGATTATTGCCACATTCCCGGATTATGGGCACATTCCCGGATTATGGGGACATTCCCGGATTATGGGCACATTCCAGGATTATGGGGACATTGCCGGATTATGGAGACATTCCCGGATTATGTGGACATTGCCGAATTATGGGGACATTGCCGGATTATGGGGACATTGCCGGATTATGGGGACATTGCCGGATTATGGGGACATTGCCGCATTATGGGGACTGCCGCATTATGGGGACATTCCCGGATTATGGGGACATTCCCGGATTATGGGGACATTGCCGGATTATGGGGACATTGCCGGATTATGGGGACATTCCCGGATTATGGGGACATTGCCGCATTATGGGGACATTCCCGGATTATGGGGACATTCCCGGATAATGGCGACATTCCCGGATTATTGCGACATTCCCGGATTATGGGGACATTGCCGGATTATGCGGACATTGCCGGATTATGGGGATATTCCCGGATTATGGGGACATTGCCGGATTATGGGGACATTGCCGGATTATGGTGGCATTCCCGGATTATGGGGACATTCCCGGATTATGCGGACATTGCCGGATTATGGGGACATTGCCAAATTATCGTGACATTGCCAGTTTATGGGGACATTCCCGGATTATGGGGACATTCCCGGATTATGGGGACTTTGCCGGATTATGGGGACATTCCCGAATTATGGGGACATTCCCGGATTATGGGGACATTCCCGCATTATGGGGACATTCCCGGATTATGGGGACATTCCCGGATTATGGGGACATTCCCGGATTATGGGTAGATTCCCGGATTATGGGGACATCGCCGGATTATGGGGACATTGCCGCATTATGGGGACATTCCCGGGTTATGGGGACATTCCCGGATTATGGGGACTGCCGGATTATGGGGACATTCCCGGATTATCGGGACATTCCCGGATTATGGGGACATTGCCGGATTATGGGGGCATTCCCGGATTATGGGGACATTCCCGGATTATGGGGACATTCCCGGATTATGGCGACGTTCCCGGATTATGGCGACATTCCCGGATTATGGGGACATTCCCGGATTATGGGGAGATTCCCGGATTATGGGTAGATTCCCGGATTATGGGGACATCGCCGGATTATGGGGACATTGCCGCATTATGGGGACATTCCCGGGTTATGGGGACATTCCCGGATTATGGGGACTGCCGGATTATGGGGACATTCCCGGATTATCGGGACATTCCCGGATTATGGGGACATTGCCGGATTATGGGGGCATTCCCGGATTATGGGGACATTCCCGGATTATGGGGACATTCCCGGATTATGGCGACGTTCCCGGATTATGGCGACATTCCCGGATTATGGGGACATTCCCGGATTATGGGGAGATTCCCGGATTATGGGGACATTCCCGGATTATGGGGAGATTCCCGGATTATGGGGACATTGCCGGATTATGGGGACATTGCCGGATTATGGGGACATTGCCGGATTATGGGGACATTGCCGGATTATGGGGACATTCCCGGATTATGGGGACATTGTCGGATTATGGGGACCTCCGGATTATGGGTACATTCCCGGATTATGGGGACATTCCCGGATTTTGGCCACATTCCCGGATTATGGGCACATTCCCGGATTATGGGGACATTCCCGGATTATGGGCACATTCCCGGATTATGGGGACATTGACGGATTATGGAGACATTCCCGGATTATGGGGACATTGCCGGATTATGGGGACATTCCCGGATTATGGGGACATTGCCGGATTATGGGGACATTGCCGGATTATGGTGACATTCCCGGATTATGGGGACATTCCAGGATTATGGGGACATTGCCGGATTATGGGGACATTGCCAAATTATCGTGACATTGCCGGTTTATGGGGACATTCCCGGATTATGGTGACATTGCCGTATTATGGGGACATTCCCGGATTATGGGGACTGCCGGATTATGGGGACATTCCCGGATTATGGGGACATTCCCGGATTATGGTGACATTGCCCGATTATGGGTACATTCTCGTAATATGGGGACATTGCCGGATTATGGGTACATTCCCGGATTATGGGGACATTCCCGGATTATGGGGACATTGCCGGAATATGGGGACATACCCGGATTATGGGGACATTCCCGGAATATGGGGACATTCCCGGATTATGGGGACATTGCCAGGTTATGGGGACATTCCCGGATTATGGGTACATTGCCGGATTATGGGGACATTGCCGGATTATGGTGACATTGCCGGATATATGGGGACATTGCCGGATTATGGGGACATTCCTGGATTATTGGGACAGTCGGATTATGGCGACATTCCCGGATTATGGGGACATTCCCGGATTATGGGGACATTCCCGGATTATGGGGACATTCCCGGATTATAGGGACATTCCCGGATTATGGGTAGATTCCCGGATTATGGGGACATCGCCGGATTATGGGGACATTGCCGCATTATGGGGACTGCCGCATTATGGGGACATTCCCGGGTTATGGGGACATTCCCGGATTATGGGGACATTGCCGGATTATGGGGACATTCCCGGATTATCGGGACATTCCAGGATTATGGGGACTTTGCCGGATTATGGGGACATTCCCGGATTATGGGGACATTCCCGGATTATGGAGACATTCCCGGATTATGGCGACGTTCCCGGATTATGGCGACATTCCCGGATTATGGGGACATTCTCGGATTATGGGGAGATTCCCGGATTATGGGGACATTCCCGGATTATAGGGGCATTCCCGGATTATGGGGAGATTCCCGGATTATGGGGTCATTGCCGGATTATGGACACATTGCCGTCTTATGGGGACATTGCCGGATTATGGGGATATTGCCGGATTATGGGGACATTGCCGTATTATGGGGACATTCCCGGATAATGGCGACATTTCCGGATAATGGCGATATTCCCGGGTTATTGCGACATTCACGGATTATGGGGACATTGCCGGATTATGCGGACATTGCCGGATTATGGGGACATTCCCGGATTATGGGGACATTGCCGGATTATGGGGACATTGCCGGATTATGGTGACATTCCCGGATTATGGGGACATTCCCGGCTTATGGGGATATTGCCGGATTATGGGGACATTGCCAAATTATCGTGACATTGCCAGTTTATGGGGACATTCCCGGATTATGGGGACATTCCCGGATTATGGTGACTTTGCCGGATTATGGGGACATTCCCGGATTATGGGGACATTCCGGATTATGGAGACATTCCCGCATTATGGGGACATTCCCGGATTATGGGGACATTCCCGGATAATGGCGACATTTCCGGGTAATGGCGACATTCCCGGATTATGGCGACATTCCCGGATTATGGGGACATTGCCGGATTATGGGGACATTCCCGGATTATGGGGACATTGCCGGATTATGGGGACATTGCCGGATTATGGTGACATTCCCGGATTATGGGGACATTCCAGGATTATGGGGACATTGCCGGATTATGGGGACATTGCCAAATTATCGTGACATTGCCGGTTTATGGGGACATTCCCGGATTATGGTGACATTGCCGTATTATGGGGACATTCCCGGATTATGGGGACATTCCCGGATTATGGTGACATTGCCCGATTATGGGTACATTCTCGTAATATGGGGACATTGCCGGATTATGGGTACATTCCCGGATTATGGGGACATTCCCGGATTATGGGGACATTGCCGGAATATGGGGACATACCCGGATTATGGGGACATTCCCGGAATATGGGGACATTGCCCGATTATGGGGACATTCCCGGAATATGGGGACATTGCCGGATTATGGGGACATCGCCGGATTATGGGGACATTGCCGCATTATGGGGACTGCCGCATTATGGGGACATTCTCGGATTATGGGGACATTCCCGGTTTATGGGGACATTGCCGGATTATGGGGACATTCACGGATTATGGGGACATTCCCGGATTATGGGGACATTGCCGGATTATGGGGACATTCCCGGATTATGGGGACATTCCCGGATTATGGGGACATTCCCGGATTATGGGGACATTGCCGGATTATGGGGGAATTCCCGGATTATGGGGACATTCCCGGTTTATAGGGACATTGCCGGATTATCGGGACTTTGCCGGATTATGGCGACATTGCCGGATTATGCGGGCATTCGCGGACGATGGGGATATTCCCTGATTAGGGGACTGTCGGATAATGGGGACATCCGGATAATGGGGATATTCCCGGATTATGGGGACATTCCCGGATTATGGGGACATTGCCGGATTATTGGGGCATTCCCGGATTATGGGGACATTCCCGGATTATGGGGACATTGCCGGATTATGGGGACATTGCCGGATTATGGGGACATTGCCGGATTATGCGGGCATTCCCGGATTATGGGGTTATTCCCGGATTATGGGGACTGTCGGATTATGGGGACTCCCGGATTATGGGGACATTCCCGGATTATGGGGATATTGCCGGATTATGGGGACATTCCCGGATTATGGGGACATTCCCGGTTTATGGGAACATTCCCGGATTATGGGGACAGTCCCGGATTATGGGGACATTGCCGGATTATGGGGACTGCCGGATTATGGGGACATTGCCGGATTATGGGGACATTGCCGGATTATGGGGACTTTGCCGGATTATGGGGACATTGCCGGATTATGCGCGCATTCCCGGATTATGGGGACATTCCCGGATTATGGGGACATTGTCGGATTATGGGGACTCCCGGATTATGGGGACATTCCCGGATTATGGGGACATTCCCGGATTATTGCCACATTCCCGGATTATGGGCACATTCCCGGATTATGGGGACATTCCCGGATTATGGGCACATTCCAGGATTATGGGGACATTGCCGGATTATGGAGACATTCCCGGATTATGTGGACATTGCCGAATTATGGGGACATTGCCGGATTATGGGGACATTGCCGGATTATGGGGACATTGCCGGATTATGGGGACATTGCCGCATTATGGGGACTGCCGCATTATGGGGACATTCCCGGATTATGGGGACATTCCCGGATTATGGGGACATTGCCGGATTATGGGGACATTGCCGGATTATGGGGACATTCCCGGATTATGGGGACATTGCCGCATTATGGGGACATTCCCGGATTATGGGGACATTCCCGGATAATGGCGACATTCCCGGATTATTGCGACATTCCCGGATTATGGGGACATTGCCGGATTATGCGGACATTGCCGGATTATGGGGATATTCCCGGATTATGGGGACATTGCCGGATTATGGGGACATTGCCGGATTATGGTGGCATTCCCGGATTATGGGGACATTCCCGGATTATGCGGACATTGCCGGATTATGGGGACATTGCCAAATTATCGTGACATTGCCAGTTTATGGGGACATTCCCGGATTATGGGGACATTCCCGGATTATGGGGACTTTGCCGGATTATGGGGACATTCCCGAATTATGGGGACATTCCCGGATTATGGGGACATTCCCGGATTATGGGGACATTCCCGGATTATGGGGACATTCCCGGATTATGGGTAGATTCCCGGATTATGGGGACATCGCCGGATTATGGGGACATTGCCGCATTATGGGGACATTCCCGGGTTATGGGGACATTCCCGGATTATGGGGACTGCCGGATTATGGGGACATTCCCGGATTATCGGGACATTCCCGGATTATGGGGACATTGCCGGATTATGGGGGCATTCCCGGATTATGGGGACATTCCCGGATTATGGGGACATTCCCGGATTATGGCGACGTTCCCGGATTATGGCGACATTCCCGGATTATGGGGACATTCCCGGATTATGGGGAGATTCCCGGATTATGGGGACATTCCCGGATTATGGGGAGATTCCCGGATTATGGGGACATTGCCGGATTATGGGGACATTGCCGGATTATGGGGACATTGCCGGATTATGGGGACATTGCCGGATTATGGGGACATTCCCGGATTATGGGGACATTGTCGGATTATGGGGACCTCCGGATTATGGGTACATTCCCGGATTATGGGGACATTCCCGGATTTTGGCCACATTCCCGGATTATGGGCACATTCCCGGATTATGGGGACATTCCCGGATTATGGGCACATTCCCGGATTATGGGGACATTGACGGATTATGGAGACATTCCCGGATTATGGGGACATTGCCGGATTATGGGGACATTCCCGGATTATGGGGACATTGCCGGATTATGGGGACATTGCCGGATTATGGTGACATTCCCGGATTATGGGGACATTCCAGGATTATGGGGACATTGCCGGATTATGGGGACATTGCCAAATTATCGTGACATTGCCGGTTTATGGGGACATTCCCGGATTATGGTGACATTGCCGTATTATGGGGACATTCCCGGATTATGAGGACTGCCGGATTATGGGGACATTCCCGGATTATGGGGACATTCCCGGATTATGGTGACATTGCCCGATTATGGGTACATTCTCGTAATATGGGGACATTGCCGGATTATGGGTACATTCCCGGATTATGGGGACATTCCCGGATTATGGGGACATTGCCGGAATATGGGGACATACCCGGATTATGGGGACATTCCCGGAATATGGGGACATTCCCGGATTATGGGGACATTGCCAGGTTATGGGGACATTCCCGGATTATGGGTACATTGCCGGATTATGGGGACATTGCCGGATTATGGTGACATTGCCGGATATATGGGGACATTGCCGGATTATGGGGACATTCCTGGATTATTGGGACAGTCGGATTATGGCGACATTCCCGGATTATGGGGACATTCCCGGATTATGGGGACATTCCCGGATTATGGGGACATTCCCGGATTATAGGGACATTCCCGGATTATGGGTAGATTCCCGGATTATGGGGACATCGCCGGATTATGGGGACATTGCCGCATTATGGGGACTGCCGCATTATGGGGACATTCCCGGGTTATGGGGACATTCCCGGATTATGGGGACATTGCCGGATTATGGGGACATTCCCGGATTATCGGGACATTCCAGGATTATGGGGACTTTGCCGGATTATGGGGACATTCCCGGATTATGGGGACATTCCCGGATTATGGAGACATTCCCGGATTATGGCGACGTTCCCGGATTATGGCGACATTCCCGGATTATGGGGACATTCTCGGATTATGGGGAGATTCCCGGATTATGGGGACATTCCCGGATTATAGGGGCATTCCCGGATTATGGGGAGATTCCCGGATTATGGGGTCATTGCCGGATTATGGACACATTGCCGTCTTATGGGGACATTGCCGGATTATGGGGATATTGCCGGATTATGGGGACATTGCCGTATTATGGGGACATTCCCGGATTGTGCGGGCATTCCCGGATTATGGGGACATTCCCGGATTATGGGGACATTGTCGGATTATGGGGACCTCCGGATTATGGGGACATTCCCGGATTATGGGGACATTCCCGGATTATGGCCACATTCCCGGATTATGGGCACATCCCCGGATTATGGGGACATTCCCGGATTATGGGGACATTCCCGGATTATGGGGACATTCCACGATGATGGGGACATTCCCGCATTATGGGGACATTCCCGCATTATGGGGACATTCCCGGATTATGGGGACATTGCCGTATTATGGGGACATTCCCGGATTGTGCTGGCATTCCCGGATTATGGGGACATTCCCGGATTATGGGGACATTGTCGGATTATGGGGACCTCCGGATTATGGGGACATTCCCGGATTATGGGGACATTCCCGGATAATGGCGACATTTCCGGATAATGGCGACATTCCCGGATTATTGCGACATTCCCGGATTATGGGGACATTGCCGGATTATGGCCACATTCCCGGATTATGGGCACATCCCCGGATTATGGGGACATTCCCGGATTATGGGGACATTCCCGGATTATGGGGACATTGCCGGATTATGGGGACATTGCCAAATTATCGTGACATTGCCAGTTTATGGGGACATTCCCGGTTATGGGGACATTGCCAAATTATCGTGACATTGCCAGTTTATGGGGACATTCCCGGATTATGGGGACATTCCCGGATTATGGTGATTTTGCCGGATTATGGGGACATTCCCGGATTATGTGGACATTCCCCGGATTATGGGGACATTCCCGGATTATGGGGACACATTGCCGGATTATGTGGACATTGCCAAATTATCGTGACATTGCCAGTTTATGGGGACATTCCCGGATTATGGTAACATTGCCGTATTATGGGGACATTCCCGGATTATGGGGACATTCCCGGATTATGGAGACATTCCCGCATTATGGGGACATTCCCGGATTATGGGGACATTCCCGGATAATGGCGACATTTCCGGGTAATGGCGACATTCCCGGATTATGGCGACATTCCCGGATTATGGGGACATTGCCGGATTATGCGGACATTGCCGGATTATGGGGACATTCCCGGAATATGGGGACATTGCCGGATTATGGGGACATTGCCGGATTATGGTGACATTCCCGGATTATGGGGACATTCCCGGATTATGGGGACATTGCCGGATTATGTGGACATTGCCAAATTATCGTGACATTGCCAGTTTATGGGGACATTCCCGGATTATGGTGACATTGCCGTATTATGGGGACATTCCCGGATTATGGGGACATTCCCGGATTATGGGGACATTCCCGGTTTATGGGGACATTCCCGGATTATGGGTACCGGATTTGGGGACATTCCCGTATTATGTGGACTTTGCCGGATTATGCGGACATTCCCGGTTTATGGGGACATTCCCGGATTATGGGAAATTGCCGGATTATGGGGACATTGCCGGATTATGGGGACATTGCCGGTTTATGGGGACATTCCCGGATTATGGTGACATTGCCCGATTATGGGGACATTCCCGGAATATGGGGACATTGTCAGATTATGGGGACATTCCCGGATTATGGGGACATTCCCAGATTATGGGGACATTTCCGGATTATGGCGACATTCCCGGATTATGGGGACATTCCCGGATTATGGGGACATTCCCGGTTTATGGGGACATTCCTGGATTATGGGGACATTCCCGGATTATGGCGAATCTGCCGGATTATGGGGACATTGCCGGATTATGGGGACATTCCCGGATTATGGTGATTTTGCCGGATTATGGGAACATTCCCGGATTATGGGGACATTCCCGGATTATGGGGACATTCCCGGATTATGGGGACACATTGCCGGATCATGTGGACATTGCCAAATTATCGTGACATTGCCAGTTTATGGGGACATTCCCGGATTATGGTGACATTGCCGTATTATGGGGACATTGCCGTATTATGGGGACATTCCCGGATTGTGCGGGCATTCCCGGATTATGGGGACATTCCCGGATTATGGGGACATTGTCGGATTATGGGGACCTCCGGATTATGGGGACATTCCCGGATTATGGGGACATTCCCGGATAATGGCGACATTTCCGGATAATGGCGACATTCCCGGATTATTGCGACATTCCCGGATTATGGGGACATTGCCGGATTATGGCCACATTCCCGGATTATGGGCACATCCCCGGATTATGGGGACATTCCCGGATTATGGGGACATTCCCGGATTATGGGGACATTCCACGATTATGGGGACATTCCCGGATTATGGGGACATTGCCGGATTATGGGGACATTGCCAAATTATCGTGACATTGCCAGTTTATGGGGACATTCCCGGATTATGGGGACATTCCCGGATTATGGTGATTTTGCCGGATTATGGGGACATTCCCGGATTATGTGGACATTCCCGGATTATGGGGACATTCCCGGATTATGGGGACACATTGCCGGATTATGTGGACATTGCCAAATTATCGTGACATTGCCAGTTTATGGGGACATTCCCGGATTATGGTAACATTGCCGTATTATGGGGACATTCCCGGATTATGGGGACATTCCCGGATTATGGAGACATTCCCGCATTATGGGGACATTCCCGGATTATGGGGACATTCCCGGATAATGGCGACATTTCCGGGTAATGGCGACATTCCCGGATTATGGCGACATTCCCGGAATATGGGGACATTGCCGGATTATGGGGACATTGCCGGATTATGGTGACATTCCCGGATTATGGGGACATTCCCGGATTATGGGGACATTGCCGGATTATGTGGACATTGCCAAATTATCGTGACATTGCCAGTTTATGGGGACATTCCCGGATTATGGTGACATTGCCGTATTATGGGGACATTCCCGGATTATGGGGACATTCCCGGAGTATGGGGACATTCCCGGTTTATGGGGACATTCCCGGATTATGGGTACCGGATTTGGGGACATTCCCGTATTATGTGGACTTTGCCGGATTATGCGGACATTCCCGGTTTATGGGGACATTCCCGGATTATGGGGAAATTGCCGGATTATGGGGACATTGCCGGATTATGGGGACATTGCCGGTTTATGGGGACATTCCCGGATTATGGTGACATTGCCCGATTATGGGGACATTCCCGGAATATGGGGACATTGTCAGATTATGGGGACATTCCCGGATTATGGGGACATTCCCAGATTATGGGGACATTTCCGGATTATGGCGACATTCCCGGATTATGGGGACATTCCCGGATTATGGGGACATTCCCGGTTTATGGGGACATTCCTGGATTATGGGGACATTCCCGGATTATGGCGAATCTGCCGGATTATGGGGACATTGCCGGATTATGGGGACATTCCCGGATTATGGTGATTTTGCCGGATTATGGGAACATTCCCGGATTATGGGGACATTCCCGGATTATGGGGACATTCCCGGATTATGGGGACACATTGCCGGATCATGTGGACATTGCCAAATTATCGTGACATTGCCAGTTTATGGGGACATTCCCGGATTATGGTGACATTGCCGTATTATGGGGACATTACCGGATTATGGGGACATTCCCGGATTATGGAGACATTCCCGCATTATGGGGACATTCCCGGATTATGGGGACATTCCCGGATAATGGCGACATTTCCGGGTAATGGCGACATTCCCGGATTATGGCGACATTCCCGGATTATGGGGACATTGCCGGATTATGCGGACATTGCCGGATTATGGGGACATTCCCGGAATATGGGGACATTGCCGGATTATGGGGACATTGCCGGATTATGGTGACATTCCCGGATTATGGGGACATTCCCGGATTATGGGGACATTGCCGGATTATGTGGACATTGCCAAATTATCGTGACATTGCCAGTTTATGGGGACATTCCCGGATTATGGTGACATTGCCGTATTATGGGGACATTCCCGGATTATGGGGACATTCCCGGATTATGGGGACATTCCCGGTTTATGGGGACATTCCCGGATTATGGGTACCGGATTTGGGGACATTCCCATATTATGTGGACTTTGCCGGATTATGCGGACATTCCCGGTTTATGGGGACATTCCCGGATTATGGGGAAATTGCCGGATTATGGGGACATTGCCGGATTATGGGGACATTGCCGGTTTATGGGGACATTCCCGGATTATGGTGACATTGCCCGATTATGGGGACATTCCCGGAATATGGGGACATTGTCGGAATATGGGGACATTCCCGGATTATGGGGACATTCCCAGATTATGGGGACATTTCCTGATTATGGCGACATTCCCGGATTATGGGGACATACCCGGATTATGGGGACATTCCCGGTTTATGGGGACATTCCTGGATTATGGGGACATTCCCGGATTATGGCGAATTTGCCGGATTATGGGGACATTGCCGGATTATGGGGACATTGCCGGATTATGGTGACATTGCCGGTTTATGAGGACATTCCCGGATTATGGTGACATTGCCCGATTATGGGGACATTACCGGAATATGGGGACATTGCCGGATTATGGGGACATTCCCGGATTATGGGGACATTCCCGGATTATCGGGACTTTGCCGGATTATGGGGACGTTGCCGGATTATGGGGACATTCCCGGATTATGGGGACATTGCCGGATTATGGGGACATTGCCGGATTATGTGGACATTGCCGGATTATGCGGGCATTCCCGGATTATGGGGCTGTCGGATTATGGGGACTCCCGGATTATGGGGACATTCCCGGATTATGGGGAAATTGCCGGATTATGGGGATATTCCCGGATTATGGGGACATTCCCGGTTTATGGGGACAGTCCCGGATTACGGGGACATTCCCGGATTATGGCGACGTTCCAGGATTATGGCGACATTCCCGGATTATGGCGACATTCCCGGATTATGGCCACATTCCCGGATTATGGGGACATTCCCGGATTATGGGCACATTCTCGGATTATGGGGATATTGCGGGATTATGCATTCCGGGATTATGGGGACATTGCCTGATTATGGGGACATTGCCGGATTATGGGGACATTGCCAGATTATGGAGACATTGCCGGATTATGGGGACATTCCCGGATTATGGGGACATTGCCGGATCATGGGGACATTGCTGGATAATGGGGACATTTCCGGTTATATCGGGACATTGCCGGATTATGGGGACATTGTCGTATTATGGGGACATTGCCGGATTATGGGGACATCGCCGGATTATGGGGACATTGCCGGATTATGGGGACTGCCGGATTATGGGGACATTCCCGGATTATGGGGACATTCCCGGATTATTGGGACATTGCCGGATTATGGGGGCATTCCGGGATTATGGGGCCATTCCCGGATTATGGGGACATTGCCGGATTTTGTGGACATTCCCGGATTATGGCGACATTCCCGGATTATGGGGACATTCCCGGAATATGAGGACATTCCCGGATTATGGGGACATTGCCGGATTATGGGGACATTCCCGGATTATGGGGACATTGCCGGATTATGGGGACATTGCCGGATTATGGGGACATTGCCGGATATATGGGGACATTGCCGGATTATGGGGACATTGCCGGATTATGGGGACATTGCCGGATAATGCGGGCATTCCCGGATTATGGGGATATTCCCGGATTATGGTGACTGTCGGATTATGGGGACATTGCCGCATTGTGGGGACTGCCGCATTATGGGGACATTCCCGGATTATGGGGACATTCCCGGATTATGGGGACATTGCCGGATATATGGGGACATTGCCGGATTATGGGGACATTGTCGGATTATGGGGACATTGCCGGATTATGGGGACATCGTCGGATTATGGGGACATTGCCGCATTATGGGAACTGCCGCATTATGGGGACATTCCCGGATTATGGGGACATTCCCGGATTATGGGGACATTGCCAGATTATGGGGACATTCCCGGATTATGGGGACATTCCCGGATTATGGGGACATTCCCGGAATATGAGGACATTCCCGGATTATGGGGACATTGCCGGATTATGGGGACATTCCCGGATTATGGGGACATTGCCGGATTATGGGGACATTGCCGGATTATGGGGACATTGCCGGATATATGGGGACATTGCCGGATTATGGGGACATTGCCGGATTATGGGGACATTGCCGGATAATGCGGGCTTTCCCGGATTATGGGGACATTCCCGGATTATGGGGACATTGCCGGATTATGTGGACATTGCCAAATTATCGTGACATTGCCAGTTTATGGGGACATTCCCGGATTATGGTGACATTGCCGTATTATGGGGACATTCCCGGATTATGGGGACATTCCCGGATTATGGGGACATTCCCGGTTTATGGGGACATTCCCGGATTATGGGTACCGGATTTGGGGACATTCCCGTATTATGTGGACTTTGCCGGATTATGCGGACATTCCCGGTTTATGGGGACATTCCCGGATTATGGGGAAATTGCCGGATTATGGGGACATTGCCGGATTATGGGGACATTGCCGGTTTATGGGGACATTCCCGGATTATGGTGACATTGCCCGATTATGGGGACATTCCCGGAATATGGGGACATTGTCGGATTATGGGGACATTCCCGGATTATGGGGACATTCCCAGATTATGGGGACATTTCCGGATTATGGCGACATTCCCGGATTATGGGGACATTCCCGGATTATGGGGACATTCCCGGTTTATGGGGACATTCCTGGATTATGGGGACATTCCCGGATTATGGCGAATTTGCCGGATTATGGGGACATTGCCGGATTATGGGGACATTGCCGGATTATGGTGACATTGCCGGTTTATGAGGACATTCCCGGATTATGGTGACATTGCCCGATTATGGGGACATTCCCGGAATATGGGGACATTGCCGGATTATGGGGACATTCCCGGATTATGGGGACATTCCCGGATTATCGGGACTTTGCCGGATTATGGGGACGTTGCCGGATTATGGGGACATTCCCGGATTATGGGGACATTGCCGGATTATGGGGACATTGCCGGATTATGTGGACATTGCCGGATTATGCGGGCATTCCCGGATTATGGGGCTGTCGGATTATGGGGACTCCCGGATTATGGGGACATTCCCGGATTATGGGGAAATTGCCGGATTATGGGGATATTCCCGGATTATGGGGACATTCCCGGTTTATGGGGACATTCCCGGATTATGGGGACAGTCCCGGATTACGGGGACATTCCCGGATTATGGCGACGTTCCAGGATTATGGCGACATTCCCGGATTATGGCGACATTCCCGGATTATGGCCACATTCCCGGATTATGGGGACATTCCCGGATTATGGGCACATTCTCGGATTATGGGGATATTGCGGGATTATGCATTCCGGGATTATGGGGACATTGCCTGATTATGGGGACATTGCCGGATTATGGGGACATTGCCAGATTATGGAGACATTGCCGGATTATGGGGACATTCCCGGATTATGGGGACATTGCCGGATCATGGGGACATTGCTGGATAATGGGGACATTTCCGGTTATATCGGGACATTGCCGGATGATGGGGACATTGTCGTATTATGGGGACATTGCCGGATTATGGGGACATCGCCGGATTATGGGGACATTGCCGGATTATGGGGACTGCCGGATTATGGGGACATTCCCGGATTATGGGGACATTCCCGGATTATTGGGACATTGCCGGATTATGGGGGCATTCCGGGATTATGGGGCCATTCCCGGATTATGGGGACATTGCCGGATTTTGTGGACATTCCCGGATTATGGCGACATTCCCGGATTATGGGGACATTCCCGGAATATGAGGACATTCCCGGATTATGGGGACATTGCCGGATTATGGGGACATTCCCGGATTATGGGGACATTGCCGGATTATGGGGACATTGCCGGATTATGGGGACATTGCCGGATATATGGGGACATTGCCGGATTATGGGGACATTGCCGGATTATGGGGACATTGCCGCATAATGCGGGCATTCCCGGATTATGGGGATATTCCCGGATTATGGTGACTGTCGGATTATGGGGACATTGCAGCATTGTGGGGACTGCCGCATTATGGGGACATTCCCGGATTATGGGGACATTCCCGGATTATGGGGACATTGCCGGATATATGGGGACATTGCCGGATTATGGGGACATTGTCGGATTATGGGGACATTGCCGGATTATGGGGACATCGTCGGATTATGGGGACATTGCCGCATTATGGGAACTGCCGCATTATGGGGACATTCCCGGATTATGGGGACATTCCCGGATTATGGGGACATTGCCAGATTATGGGGACATTCCCGGATTATGGGGACATTCCCGGATTATGGGGACATTCCCGGAATATGAGGACATTCCCGGATTATGGGGACATTGCCGGATTATGGGGACATTCCCGGATTATGGGGACATTGCCGGATTATGGGGACATTGCCGGATTATGGGGACATTGCCGGATATATGGGGACATTGCCGGATTATGGGGACATTGCCGGATTATGGGGACATTGCCGGATAATGCGGGCATTCCCGGATTATGGGGATATTCCCGGATTATGGTGACTGTCGGATTATGGGGACATTGCCGCATTGTGGGGACTGCCGCATTATGGGGACATTCCCGGATTATGGGGACATTCCCGGATTATGGGGACATTGCCGGATATATGGGGACATTGCCGGATTATGGGGACATTGTCGGATTATGGGGACATTGCCGGATTATGGGGACATCGTCGGATTATGGGGACATTGCCGCATTATGGGAACTGCCGCATTATGGGGACATTCCCGGATTATGGGGACATTCCCGGATTATGGGGACATTGCCAGATTATGGGGACATTCCCGGATTATGGGGACATTCCCGGATTATCGGGACATTGCCGGGTTATGGGGACATTCCCGGATTATGGGGACATTCCCGGATTATGGGGACATTCCCGGATTATGGGGACATTCCAGGAATATGAGGACATTGCCGGATTATGGGGACATTGCCGGATTATGGGGATATTCCCGAATTATGGGGACATTGCCGGATTATGGGGACATTGCCGGATTATGGGGACATTGCCGGATATATGGGGACATTGCCGGATTATGGGGACATTGTCGGATTATGGGGACATTGCCGGATTATGGGGACATCGTCGGATTATGGGGACATTGCCGCATTATGGGGACTGCCGCATTATGGGGACATTCCCGGATTATGGGGACATTCCCGGATTATGGGGACATTGCCGGATTATGGGGACATTCCCGGATTATGGGGACATTGCCGGATTATGGGGACATTGCCGGATTATGGGGACATTCCCGGATTATGGGGACATTGCCGGATTATGGGGACATTGCCGGATTATGGGGACATTGCCGGATTATGGGGACATTGCCGGATTATGGAGACATTGCCGGATTATCGGGACATTCCCGGATTATGGGGACATTGCCGGATCATGGGGACATTGCCGGATAATGGGGACATTGCCGGATATATGGGGACATTGCCGGATTATGGGGACATTGTCGGATTATGGGAACATTGCCGGATTATGGGGACATCGCCGGATTATCGGGACATTGCCGGATTATGGGGACTGCCGGATTATGGGGACATTCCCGGATTATGGGGACATTCCCGGATTATTGGGACATTGCCGGATTATGGGGACTTTCCCGGATTATGGGAACATTGCCGGTTTATGGGGACATTCCCGGATTATGGTGACATTGCCGGATTATGGGGACATTCCCGGATTATGGGGGCATTGCCGGATTATGGGGACATTCCCGGATTATGGGGACATTCCCGGATTATGGTGACATTGCCGGATTATGGGGACATTCCCGGTTTATGGGGACATTCCCGGATTATGGGGACATTCCCGGATTATGCGGACATTCCCGGTTTATGGGGACATTCCCGGATTATGCGGACATTCCCGGATTATGGGGACATTCCCGGTTTATGGGGACATTCCCGGATTATGGGGACATTTCCGGATTATGGCGACATTCCCGGATTATGGGGACATTTCCGGATTATGGCGACATTCCCGGACTATGTGGACATTCCCGGATTATGGGGACATTCCCGGATTAGGGGGACATTGCCGGATTAGCGGGACATTGCCGGATTATGGTGACATTTCCGGATTATGGGGACATTCCCGTATTATGTGGACATTGCCGGATTATGCGGACATTCCCGGTTTATGGGGACATTCCCGGATTATGGGGACATTCCCGGATTATGGGGAAATTGCCGGATTATGGGGACATTGCCGGATTATGGGGACATTGCCGGATTATGGTGACATTGCCGGTTTATGGGGACATTCCCGGATTATGGTGACATTGCCCGATTATGGGGACATTCCCGGAATATGGGGACATTGTCGGATTATGGGGACATTCCCGGATTATGGGGACATTCCCAGATTATGGGGACATTTCCGGATTATGGCGACATTCCCGGATTATGGGGACATTCCCGGATTATGGGGACATTCCCGGTTTATGGGGACATTCCTGGATTATGGGGACATTCCCGGATTATGGGGACATTTCCGGATTATGGCGACATTCCCGGATTATGGGGACATTCCCGGATTATGGGGACATTTCCGGATTATGGCGACATTCCCGGACTATGTGGACATTCCCGGATTATGGGGACATTCCCGGATTATGGGGACATTGCCGGATTAGCGGGACATTGCCGGATTATGGTGACATTTCCGGATTATGGGGACATTCCCGTATTATGTGGACATTGCCGGATTATGCGGACATTCCCGGTTTATGAGGACATTTCCGGATTATGGGGACATTCCCGGATTATGGGGAAATTGCCGGATTATGGGGACATTCCCGGATGATGGGGACATTCCCGGATTATGGGGACATTCCCGGATTATGGGGACATTCCCGCATTATGGGGACATTCCCGGATTATGGGGACATTCCCGGATAATGGCGACATTTCCGGGTAATGGCGACATTCCCGGATTATGGCGACATTCCCGGATTATGGGGACATTGCCGGATTATGCGGACATTACCGGATTATGGGGACATTCCAGGAATATGGGGACATTGCCGGATTATGGGGACATTGCCGGATTATGGTGACATTCCCGGATTATGGGGACCTTCCCGGATTATGGGGACATTGCCGGATTATGGGGACATTGCCAAATTATCGTGACATTGCCAGTTTATGGGGACATTCCCGGATTATGGTGACATTGCCGTATTATGGGGACATTCCCGGATTATGGGGACATTGCCGGATTATGGGGACATTCCCGGTTTATGGGGACATTCTCGGATTATGGGTACATTGACGGATTATGGGGACATTGCCGGTTTATGGGGAAATTTCCGGATTATGGTGACATTGCCGGATTATGGGGACATTCCCGGAATATGGGGACATTGCCGGATTATGGGGACATTGCAGGATAATGGGGACATTGCCGGATTATGGGTACATTCCTGGATTATGGGGACGTTCCCGGATTATGGGGACATTGCCGGATTATGGGGACATTCCCGGATTATGGCGACATTCCCGGATTATGGGGACATTCCCGGATTATGGGGACATTTCCTGATTATGGCGACATTCCCGGATTATGGGGACATTGCCGGATTATGGGGACATTGCCGGATTATGGTGACATTCCCGGATTTGGGGACATTCCCGGATTATGGGGACATTGCCGGATTATGGGGACATTGCCAAATTAGCGTGACATTGCCAGTTTATGGGGACATTCCCGGATTATGGGGACATTCCCGGATAATGGCGACATTTCCGAATAATGGCGACATTCCCGGACTATTGCGACATTCCCGGATTATGGGGACATTGCCGGATTATGCGGACATTGCCGGATTATGGGAACATTCCCGGATTATGGGGACATTGCCGGATTATGGGGACATTGCCGGATTATGGGGACATTGCCGGATTATGGGTACATTCCCGGATTATGGGGACATTCCCGGATTATGGGGACATTGCCGGATTATGGGGACATTCCCGGATTATGGCGACATTCCCGGATTATGGGGACATTCCCGGATTATGGGGACATTTCCTGATTATGGCGACATTCCCGGATTATGGGGACATTGCCGGATTATGGGGACATTGCCGGATTATGGTGACATTCCCGGATTATGGGGACATTCCCGGATTATGGGGACATTGCCGGATTATGGGGACATTGCCAAATTATCGTGACATTGCCAGTTTATGGGGACATTCCCGGATTATGGGGACATTCCCGGATAATGGCGCCATTTCCGGAAAATGGCGACATTCCCGGATTATGGGGACATTGCCCGATTATGGGGACATTCCCGGAATATGGGGACATTGCCGGATTGTGGGGACATCGCCGGATTATGGGGACATTGCCGCATTATGGGGACTGCCGCATTATGGGGACATTCTCGGATGATGGGGACATTCCCGGATTATGGGGACATTGCCGGATTATGGGGACATTCCCGGATTATGGCGACATTCCCGGATTATGGGGACATTCCCGGATTATGGGGACATTTCCTGATTATGGCGACATTCCCGGATTATGGGGACTTTGCCGGATTATGGGGACATTGCCGGATTATGGTGACATTCCCGGATTATGGGGACATTCCCGGATTATGGGGACATTGCCGGATTATGGGGACATTGCCAAATTATCGTGACATTGCCAGTTTATGGGGACATTCCCGGATTATGGGGACATTCCCGGATAATGGCGACATTTCCGGAAAATGCCGACATTCCCGGATTATGGGGACATTGCCCGATTATGGGGACATTCCCGGAATATGGGGACATTGCCGGATTATGGGGACATCGCCGGATTATGGGGACATTGCCGCATTATGGGGACTGCCGCATTATGGGGACATTCTCGGATTATGGGGACATTCCCGGTTTATGGGGACATTGCCGGATTATGGGGACATTTCCTGATTATGGCGACATTCCCGGATTATGGGGACATTGCCGGATTATGGGGACATTGCCGGATTATGGTGACATTCCCGGATTATGGGGACATTCCCGGATTATGGGGACATTGCCGGATTATGGGGACATTGCCAAATTATCGTGACATTGCCAGTTTATGGGGACATTCCCGGATTATGGGGACATTCCCGGATAATGGCGACATTTCCGAATAATGGCGACATTCCCGGACTATTGCGACATTCCCGGATTATGGGGACATTGCCGGATTATGCGGACATTGCCGGATTATGGGAACATTCCCGGATTATGGGGACATTGCCGGATTATGGGGACATTGCCGGATTATGGGGACATTGCCGGATTATGGGTACATTCCCGGATTATGGGGACATTCCCGGATTATGGGGACATTGCCGGATTATGGGGACATTCCCGGATTATGGCGATATTCCCGGATTATGGGGACATTCCCGGATTATGGGGACATTTCCTGATTATGGCGACATTCCCGGATTATGGGGACATTGCCGGATTATGGGGACATTGCCGGATTATGGTGACATTCCCGGATTATGGGGACATTCCCGGATTATGGGGACATTGCCGGATTATGGGGACATTGCCAAATTATCGTGACATTGCCAGTTTATGGGGACATTCCCGGATTATGGGGACATTCCCGGATAATGGCGCCATTTCCGGAAAATGGCGACATTCCCGGATTATGGGGACATTGCCCGATTATGGGGACATTCCCGGAATATGGGGACATTGCCGGATTGTGGGGACATCGCCGGATTATGGGGACATTGCCGCATTATGGGGACTGCCGCATTATGGGGACATTCTCGGATGATGGGGACATTCCCGGATTATGGGGACATTGCCGGATTATGGGGACATTCCCGGATTATGGCGACATTCCCGGATTATGGGGACATTCCCGGATTATGGGGACATTTCCTGATTATGGCGACATTCCCGGATTATGGGGACTTTGCCGGATTATGGGGACATTGCCGGATTATGGTGACATTCCCGGATTATGGGGACATTCCCGGATTATGGGGACATTGCCGGATTATGGGGACATTGCCAAATTATCGTGACATTGCCAGTTTATGGGGACATTCCCGGATTATGGGGACATTCCCGGATAATGGCGACATTTCCGGAAAATGCCGACATTCCCGGATTATGGGGACATTGCCCGATTATGGGGACATTCCCGGAATATGGGGACATTGCCGGATTATGGGGACATCGCCGGATTATGGGGACATTGCCGCATTATGGGGACTGCCGCATTATGGGGACATTCTCGGATTATGGGGACATTCCCGGTTTATGGGGACATTGCCGGATTATGGGGACATTTCCTGATTATGGCGACATTCCCGGATTATGGGGACATTGCCGGATTATGGGGACATTGCCGGATTATGGTGACATTCCCGGATTATGGGGACATTCCCGGATTATGGGGACATTGCCGGATTATGGGGACATTGCCAAATTATCGTGACATTGCCAGTTTATGGGGACATTCCCGGATTATGGGGACATTCCCGGATAATGGCGACATTTCCGGAAAATGGCGACATTCCCGGATTATGGGGACATTGCCCGATTATGGGGACATTCCCGGAATATGGGGACATTGCCGGATTGTGGGGTCATCGCCGGATTATGGGGACATTGCCGCATTATGGGGACTGCCGCATTATGGGGACATTCTCGGATTATGGGGACATTCCCGGATTATGGGGACATTGCCGGATTATGGGGACATTCCCGGATTATGGCGACATTCCCGGATTATGGGGACATTCCCGGATTATGGGGACATTTCCTGATTATGGCGACATTCCCGGATTATGGGGACTTTGCCGGATTATGGGGACATTGCCGGATTATGGTGACATTCCCGGATTATGGGGACATTCCCGGATTATGGGGACATTGCCGGATTATGGGGACATTGCCAAATTATCGTGACATTGCCAGTTTATGGGGACATTCCCGGATTATGGGGACATTCCCGGATAATGGCGACATTTCCGGAAAATGCCGACATTCCCGGATTATGGGGACATTGCCCGATTATGGGGACATTCCCGGAATATGGGGACATTGCCGGATTATGGGGACATCGCCGGATTATGGGGACATTGCCGCATTATGGGGACTGCCGCATTATGGGGACATTCTCGGATTATGGGGACATTCCCGGTTTATGGGGACATTGCCGGATTATGGGGACATTCCCGGATTATGGGGACATTCCCGGATTATGGGGACATTGCCGGATTATGGGGACATTCCCGGATTATGGGGACATTCCCGGATTATGGGGACATTCCCGGATTATGGGGACATTGCCGGATTATGGGGGAATTCCCGGATTATGGGGACATTCCCGGTTTATGGGGACATTGCCGGATTATCGGGACTTTGCCGGATTATGGTGACATTGCCGGATTATGCGGGCATTCCCGGACGATGGGGATATTCCCTGATTATGGGGACTGTCGGATAATGGGGACATCCGGATTATGGGGATATTCCCGGATTATGGGGACATTCCCGGATTATGGGGACATTGCCGGATTATTGGGGCATTCCCGGATTATGGGGACATTCCCGGATTATGGGGACATTGCCGGATTATGGGGACATTGCCGGATTATGGGGACATTGCCGGATTATGCGGGCATTCCCGGATTATGGGGTTATTCCCGGATTATGGGGACTGTCGGATTATGGGGACTCCTGGATTATGGGGACATTCCCGGATTATGGGGATATTGCCGGATTATGGGAACATTCCCGGATTATGGGGACAGTCCCGGATTATGGGGACATTGCCGGATTATGGGGACTGCCGGATTATGGGGACATTGCCGGATTATGGGGACATTGCCGGATTATGGGGACTTTGCCGGATTATGGGGACATTGCCGGATTATGCGCGCATTCCCGGATTATGGGGACATTCCCGGATTATGGGGACATTGTCGGATTATGGGGACTCCCGGATTATGGGGACATTCCCGGATTATGGGGACATTCCCGGATTATTGCCACATTCCCGGATTATGGGCACATTCCCGGATTATGGGGACATTCCCGGATTATGGGCACATTCCCGGATTATGGGGACATTGCCGGATTATGGAGACATTCCCGGATTATGTGGACATTGCCGTATTATGGGGACATTGCCGGATTATGGGGACATTGCCGGATTATGGGGACATTGCCGGATTATGGGGACATTGCCGCATTATGGGGACTGCCGCATTATGGGGACATTCCCGGATTATGGGGACATTCCCGGATTATGGGGACATTGCCGGATTATGGGGACATTCCCGGATTATGGGGACATTCCCGGATTATGGGGACATTGCCGGATTATGGGGACATTCCCGGATTATGGGGACATTCCCGGATTATGGGACATTGCCGGATTATGGGGGCATTCCCGGATTATGGGGACATTCCCGGTTTATGGGGACATTGCCGGATTATCGGGACATGCCGGATTATGGGGACTGCCGGATTATGCGGGCATTCCCGGATTAAGGGGATATTCCCTGATTATGGGGACATTGCCGCATTATGGGGACATTCCCGGATTATGGGTACATTCCCGGACAATGGCGACATTTCCGGATAATGGCGACATTCCTGGATTATTGCGACATTCCCGGATTATGGGGACATTGCCGGATTATGCGGACATTGCCGGATTATGGGGATATTCCCGGATTATGGGGACATTGCCGGATTATGGGGACATTGCCGGATTATGGTGGCATTCCCGGATTATGGGGACATTCCCGGATTATGCGGACATTGCCGGATTATGGGGACATTGCCAAATTATCGTGACATTGCCAGTTTATGGGGACATTCCCGGATTATGGGGACATTCCCGGATTATGGGGACTTTGCCGGATTATGGGGACATTCCCGAATTATGGGGACATTCCAGGATTATGGGGACATTCCCGCATTATGGGGACATTCCCGGATTATGGGGACATTCCCGGATTATGGGGACATTCCCGGATTATGGGTAGATTCCCGGATTATGGGGACATCGCCGGATTATGGGGACATTGCCGCATTATGGGGACTGCCGCATTATGGGGACATTCCCGGGTTATGGGGACATTCCCGGATTATGGGGACTGCCGGATTATGGGGACATTCCCGGATTATCGGGACATTCCCGGATTATGGGGACATTGCCGGATTATGGGGGCATTCCCGGATTATGGGGACATTCCCGGATTATGGGGACATTCCCGGATTATGGCGACGTTCCCGGATTATGGCGACATTCCCGGATTATGGGGACATTCCCGGATTATGGGGAGATTCCCGGATTATGGGGACATTCCCGGATTATGGGGAGATTCCCGGATTATGGGGACATTGCCGGATTATGGGGACATTGCCGGATTATGGGGACATTGCCGGATTATGGGGACATTGCCGGATTATGGGGACATTCCCGGATTATGGGGACATTGTCGGATTATGGGGACCTCCGGCTTATGGGTACATTCCCGGATTATGGGGACATTCCCGGATTTTGGCCACATTCCCGGATTATGGGCACATTCCCGGATTATGGGGACATTCCCGGATTATGGGCACATTCCCGGATTATGGGGACATTGACGGATTATGGAGACATTCCCGGATTATGGGGACATTGCCGGATTATGGGGACATTGCCGGATTATGGGGATATTGCCAGATTTTGGGGACATTGCCGGAATATGTGGACATTGCCGGATTATGAGGACATTCCCGGGTAATGGGGTCATTGCCGGATTATGGGGACATTCCCGGATTATGGGGACATTGCCGGATTATGGGGACATC
>JAXLNO010001968.1:41686-73409 GCA_038087875.1 Malacoraja senta | reverse complement strand
AACTGGAAGCCACATGTTAGCAGCTGTATGGCTGGAACAGAGTCTTCAGCCATTCTCCCAGAAATAACTAGTAGGAGAATAACTGGGCAAGGGGAGTGTTTTGAGCGAGGGTGGTATAGGTGGCGGATAAATAGATGAAACGAGGTTACCTTGTGTTTCTGAGGTGCTGCAGGCACCATCTCCAGTGGCTGTACTGCAAGTCAGATTTTCGAGCTTCATCACCACATTGTGGATGGGCATTGGGGCAAAAATGTACGAGTGCACTAAAAATAGGTGAGATGCAACTTCTAAGCATTAATGCAGGAACGCCATCTAAAATTGCAGCAGGCTATGAAATAGTGTTGTGTGGGTTTTTTGTTTCATGGGAAGTTTGCAAAATGTGAGTCAAGGTTCCTGGTGCTCCAGAAAGAAGCTATATTTAGTTAAGTAAACTAACAGCAGATGAGGAAGTATATTATGCTTTCCCCCCTCTTCCAACCAGTGGCGCAGTTTGAATTTAAAGTGATCACATTTTGAAGCTCTATAATACTGTAAATATACATGGTGCAAAAAAGGGGAAATTTATCAAGTTAAATTTCCAATTTGTTCGGCAGAAAACGTTACCACAAGGCCGCTAATGGAGGTGTACAACATCTTGAAAGGAATTGATCGGGTAGACGCACAGTGTCATCGTCCACCCCGCCATTCAACCATGGCTGAATTATCTTTCCCTCTTAACCCCATTCTCCTGCCTTCTCCCCATAACCCCTGACACCGACATAGGTTTAAGGTGAGGGGGGAAAGATTTAATAGGAACCTGAGGGGTAACCTTTTCACACAAATATGGAATGAACTGCCGGAGCAGGCAGTTGAGACAGGGACTATCGCAATGTTTAAGAAACATTTAGACAGGTACATAGATAGGACAGGTTTAGAGGGATATGGGCCAAACGCAGGCAGGTGGGTCTGGTGTGGATGGGACATGTTGACCGATGTGGGCAAGTTGGGCCGAAGGGCTTGTTTCCACACTGCATGACTCTATGACACTCAGGAGTCCAGCATTTAGAATCTTCTCAGACTTTTCACAAGAAAGGAGCAAGAGTCAGAATTGGCTGCTTTTCAGCCCACGTGAAAATAACAGAAATATCCAAATTAAATGCAAAATTGTCGAACGTGCTGAGGATGCATCCGACTTGTTGGGATTGAGGGAATGGAAGTTTGAATCTTCATTTACATGGTCGTTCATGGTCCATTCATTTACATGTTCGTAACGATCGGAAACCACGAGTGTTCAGTGTCAAGGGAAAGTCAGTAACGATTTATCAAGGAGAAACAATAGTGGGCGCAATGCAGGTCGATTATGAGATATGATGAACGCAAGATGCTGGGGTAACCCGAAACAGTCACCCATTCCTGCTCTCCAGCGATGCTGCCTGTCCCGCTGAGTTACTCCAGCATTTTAGAAACATAGAAACATAGAAATTAGGTGCAGGAGTAGGCCATTCGGCCCTTCGAGCCTGCACCGCCATTCAATATGATCATGGCTGATCATCCAACTCAGTATCCCATACCTGCCTTCTCTCCATACCCTCTGATCCCTTTAGCCACAAGGGCCACATCTAGCTCCCTCTTAAATATAGCCAATGAACTGGCCTCGACTACCCTCTGTGGCAGAGAGTTCCAGAGATTCACCACTCTCTGTGTGAAAAAGGTTCTTCTCATCTCGGTTTTAAAGGATTTCCCCCTTATCCTTAAGCTGTGACCCCTTGTCCTGGACTTCCCCAACATCGGGAGCAATCTTCCTGCATCTAGCCTGTCCAACCCCTTAAGAATTTTGTAAGTTTCTATAAGATCCCCTCTCAATCTCCTAAATTCTAGAGAGTATAAGCCAAGTCTATCCAGTCTTTCTTCATAAGACAGTCCTGACATCCCAGGAATCAGTCTGGTGAACCTTCTCTGCACTCCCTCTATGGCAATAATGTCCTTCCTCAGATTTGGAGACCAAAACTGTACGCGTCTTGCCAAAACTGTACGCGTATTTTGCGTCTGTCTTCGGTGTAAACCAGCATCTGCACTTGTTTCCTACACATATTAGATATGATAGTTTGTGTCAGAGTGGAAATTAGGTATGGCAGTGGATTTAAGAAGCTTTCATGTGGGCATGTGCATAAGCAAGGATTGGAGGGGTAGGCAGATGAGATTATGATTTTGGCTCTGTGTTCGGCACGACACATTGTGGGCTGAAGTGCCTTTTCCTGTGCTGTACTTTCCTCTGTTCTAATTGCCCAATCATTCCTGACGTTAGCTGAATCATTCAGATGTGTCTTAGAAATCTTTTAAGGAAGTGATACAAAGTGTCTCTAACCCAGTAACAATTAGCCAACATCCAGCTATCAGCCACTGATATCTCCGTTCATTCTGCCAGATATTTTTTTTCCCGAGGAGAGCTCTTTACAACGTTTGTCGGCAGGTGCCGTACTTTGTTGCCATTCCCGAACTTCAATCATACTTTCTGCGAGCTTCTGAAATAATGGATTTTGTGCTTTGAGTTGCCAGGAGTTTGTGTAAGTAACATTGATGAACTTGTGCGGTGCTGCATGAAGTAAGTGGGTCAATTTGTGGGCGTACAGTCTTTGTACTTTTGTTGTGAGCAATATTGATTTATCGAGTTGGGAGTTGGCGGTACAGATGAGAATCGGCCAACCTGGCTGGGTACTCTGTTCTCTGTTGAACAGGCAGCAAATTGGCCTTGTCCATAAATAACAATATTTAAGGTGGAGGGGGGAAAGGTTTAATAGGAACCTGAGGGGCAACTTTTTTTTTTACCCAAGGGGTGGTGGATGTATGGACGAGCTTCCGGAGGAGGTAGTTGAGGTGGGGACTATCATAACGTTTTAGAAACATTTAGACAGGTACTTGGATAGGATAGGTTTAGAGGGGGGTGAGCCAAACGCAGGCAGGTGGGACTAGTGTAGATGGGGCATGTTGGTCGGCGGGGGCAAGTTGGGCCAAAGGGCCTGTTTTCGTGCTGTTTAATTCTATGACTATTAATGGAGACACAAGGAATTGCAGATGCTGGATTCTTGAGCAAAATGGTGCTGGGGTAACTCAGCTGGCCAGGCAGCATCTGTGGAGGAATCGTCTGAAGAAGGGTTTCGGCCCGAAACGTTGCCTATTTCCTTCGCTCCATAGATGCTGCTGCACCCGCTGAGTTTCTCCAGCATTTTTGTGTACCTTCTGTGGAGGAATCGTTTTGGGTCTGGACCCTTCAGTCTGTAGAAGAGTCCCTTCGGTCTAAAGAAGGGTTCCAACCCAAAACATCACCTATCCATTCCTTCCAGAGATGCAGTCTGACCTGTTGAGTTTCTCCAGGGCTTTGTGTTTAGCACAAGATTAGTGTTTGAAATGTTCCAACAAACAAGCTGCTCTCTTGCTCAGTGCATGGAAGGGGGTAACGTCATTCAGGAAATGTTTGCACTTCCTGAGCTGAAGGTAGGGTGGATGGAGGTGAGAATCAGAACACGGCGAGTGGACTCTAAAGGGGAGAGCGTGGTGTAACATGTTGTTTCCTGAAGCAAAAGATCTTGTAACGAGCCACCTAAAAAACATTCGTGACCTGATTTGGCGTCTAGAGCAGGATGTTGATGCCGGGAAAGTTCCCTGCCTTTTGGTAGTAATGATGGCCAGTGGGGGAAGAGCGTGGTACAGGCACGTTGTTGCGGTCCCTCTGGCTATACTGGACCCCTCTCTGTGGGCTTAAGGACTAACCCCACTATGCCTCCCTCTTCCCTGCGGCCACCTACTCAAAGGAGTCAGTCGAGAGAGGACGATGGCAAAATTGAGGAAGGTAATTGTCAAGTGTTATTTTAGTTTAGTGTAGAGATACAGCAAGGAAACAGGCTGATCACACCAATCTCCAACGTGCAAACTCCACACGGACAGAACCCGAGGACAAGATTGAACTCTGGGTCTCTGGTGCTGTAGGGCAGCAGCTCGACCTGTTGCACCTCTGTGGTGCCCCATTGCTTCACTTCTCTCGCATGCCTGGGTTTTATTGGAGTCGGGGCAAGTTAAAATTTCAGTCTTTGCATTAACTTGGGCAGCATAGTGGCGCAATGGTGGAGTTGCTGCCTTACAGCGCATGAGACCCAGGTGCCGTCTGTACAGAGTCTTTACGTTAGAGTCATAGGGTGATACAGTGTGGAAACAGGCCCTTCGACCCAACTTGCCCACACTAACCAACAATGTGTGTAGGAAAGAACTGCAGGTGCTGGTTTAAATCGAAGGTCGACACAAAACGCTGGAGTAACTCAGCGGGACAGGCAGCATCTCTGGAGAGAAGGAATGGATGACATTTCGGGTCGAGACCCTTCTTCAGACTTCCTTCTCTCCAAAGGTGCTGCCTGTCCCGCTGAGTTACTCCAGCATTTTGTGTCTAGCGGCCGGCAATGTCCCAGCTACACTAGTCCCACCTGCCTGTGCTTGGTCCATATCCCTCCAAACCTGTCCTCTCCATGTACCGGTCGAGCTGTTTCTTAAACAATGAGAGAGCACCCTCAACTACCTCCTCTGGCAGCTTGTTCCATACACCCACCACCCTTTGTGTGAAAGAGTTATCCCTCGGATTCCTATTAAATCTTTTCCACCACCTTGAACCTACTGTATGTCCTCTTGTCCTCGATTTCCCTACTCTGGGCAAAAGACTCTGTGCATCTACCCAATCTATTCCCCTCATGATTTTGTACACCTCTCTAAGATCTCCCCTCATCCTCCTGCACTCCAAGGAATAGAGACCCAGCCTACTCAACCACTCCCTATAGCTCACACCCTCTCATCCTGGCAACATCCTCGTAAATCTTTTCTGAACAGTTTCAAGCTTGACAATATCTTTCCTATAACATGGTGTCCAGAACTGAACACGATATTCTAAATGCAGTCACACCAACGTCTTACACAACTGCAACATGACCTCAATACTCTGACTGATGAAGCCAAAGTGCCAAAAGCCTTTTTGACCACCTTATCTACCTGCGACTCGACCTTCAAGGAACCATGCACCTGTACTCCTAGATCCCTCTGCTCTACAACACTACCCAGAGGCCTACCATTTATTGTGTAGGTCCTGCCCTTGTTCGACGTCCCAAAATGCCACACCTCACACTTCTCTGTATTAGAGAACCCGGGGCTCGCAGGTGACTTGGGAACTGCAGAAAACTAATTGAAAAACACGTGAAAACTATGTATTATTAGTGTGTATTATTACTAATTTATGTATTATTAGTATATTATTTCTAATTACTAATTTAGTTAGTATGTATTATTATTAGCTCCATTTATTAACTCTGGCGATAGATGTGGGCCCGCCATCCACTCACAAACATGAGTCCTGGCCCCTATGCAAAAAAGGTTGCCAACCCCTGATGTAGATGATAAACAGTAATGGGCCCAGCACCGAACCCTGAGGCACACCACTAGTCACAGGCATCCAGTCTGAGAAGCAACCTTCCACCATTACCCTCTGCTTCCTTCCATGGAGCCAAATTGCTATCCATTCAGCTCTCTCTCCTTGGATCCCATGAGATCTAACCTTCCAGAGCAGCCTACCATGCGGAACCTTGTCGAACACCTTCCTGAAGTCCATGTACACAACATCAACAGCTCTGCCCTCATCAACCTTTATGGTCACGTCTTCAAAAAAATCAATCAGATTTGTGAGACACAACCTCCCACATACAAAACCATGCTGACTATCCCTAATCAGCCCTTTCCCATCCAAATGCCTGTATATCCTATCCCTCAGAATACTCTCCAGTAACTTACCAACTGCATATACTAAGCTCATCAGCCTATAGTTTCCAATATTTTCCCCGCAGCCCTTCTTGAACAGTGGTACAACATTTGCCACCCTCCAGTCTTCCGGCACCTCTCGCGTATTTAAGGACGACTCATAAATTTCAACCAGGGCTCCTGCAATTTCCTCTCTAGTTTCCCACCATGTCCTCGGATACATCAGATCAGGCCCTGGAGATTTGTCTACCTTCAAACACGACAGTACCTTAAGTACTTCTTTGACAGTAACCCTGACTGCTCTCAAGACACTTCCAGTGACTGCTCCAATTTCCTCCGTCCTACTGTCTTTCTCCTCGGTAAATACAGAGGGGAAATACTCACTTAGGAGTTTGCCCATCTCCTGTGGCTCCACGCAGAGGTAACCGCTTTGATTTCTGAGAGGTCCCACTCTCTCTCGAGTTACCCTTTTCCCCCTTATGTATTTATAAAACCACGTGGGTTTTCTCCAGGTGCTCCTGTTTCCTCCTCCGTTCCAAAGATATAGAGGTTTGTTGGTCAATCGGCTTGGTGTCATTGTAAATTGTCCCTAGTGTGTGTAGGATAGTGTTAATGTGTGGGGGTCGTTGGTCGGTGCAGACTGGGTGGGCCGAACAATACAATACAATACAATACAATACGGGTTTATTCGTCCCATTGCACATAAAGTGCAAGTGAAATGAATTTGCCAGCAGCGGTACAATGATAAAGAACACACAATACACAATAAAAGTGTAACACATCCACCACAGCATTCATCACTGTGGTGGAAGGCACAAAATTTGGCCAGTCCTCCTCCATTTTCCCCCGTGGTCCTGTGAAGGGCCTGTTTCCGCGCTCTATCTCTAAAACTAACAAACTACAAAAAAAACTAAATTGGCCTTGGTAAAAATTGTGAATTGTCCTTGTTCAGTGTTAGTGTGCAGGGTCATCGCTGGTCGGCACGGGCTGGGTGGCCTAAGGACTTGTTTCCGTGCTGTACATCTGAAGTGAAGTCGATCACCAATTCTCACTAGTTCTAAGTTATCCACTTTCTCGTCCACTCACCGCACATTCGGGGCAAATTGCACCAATTCAAGACCAATTAAGCTACCGACCTTCACGTCTTTGTGATGTTGGAGGAAACCGGAGCAGTCACAGGGAGCACGTGCAAACTCCACACGGACAGCACCCGAGGACAGGATCGAGCCCAGGTCTCTGGTGTTGTACCGCAGCAGCTCTACCCGCTGCGCCACTGAGTCGCCCCAATTGCATCTCTTGTCCCACATGGCCTGGCTTTGTAGGAGTGAGGCCAAGTTAAAATGTAAGTCTGTGCAGAAGCTCAGATTGATCCCAAATGGTCGTAGAAATTCACGCGATTTGGGTCCAATTACAACATGGTGCGTAAATCCACCTGCAGCGCTCAAAGGGTTAACTCTTCCCACGCCTCCCCCCTCTTCCCCTCCAAAGCTTCCCACAGATAAATGTTCTTTTTCAAGCTATGATCTCTGGCATCGAGCAACTACATTTATATGAACATTATTTATCTTTGGCAAAAAGCACCACCATCTCCCTTGGGAGGTGCGCGTGGAAAATTGGAGTTGATTCAACAAAATACAGCTTTCGTTTCCTGTAAGTGCTGCTCTGGCTTTAACCAGTGTGCAGTCAGCCACTCCAAAATTCTGATTGATCAGAAGAGCAGGGTTACTTAAAACTAATCGCTGAATGAATGAGAATGAATACTCGAGTATTGACGAGAGATGTGCTCTGTGCTGTTCACTGTGGTGTCATCACGGCACGGTGGCGCAGCGGTAGAGTCACTGCCTTAGGTTCGATGCTGACTACGGGTGCTGTCTGTAAGGAGTCTGTACGCTCTCCGTGACCCCCGTGGGTTTTCTGTGGAATCTCTGGGAGATGTGTGAGGCAACCTCTTCTTTTACTCAGAGGGTGGTTGGTGTATAAAATTACATGGGGCACAGATAGATTAGATAGCCAGAGCTGTGTCCCATGTTGGTAATGTCAAGGACTAGAGGACATAGATAGCTTTAAGGTGAGATAGACAACGTTTAAAGGAGATGTATGGGGCAAGTTTGTTTTTTTACACACAGAGGGTGGTGGGCACCTGGAATGCTCTGCAAGTGGTGGTGGAGACAGATATTTAAGATGCTTTTGGATAGGTGTATGGAAATGGCGGGGTATGGATTATGTGCAGGCAGATAAGAATAGTTCTTGGCATCATGATTAACTCAGACATGGTGGGCCGATGGGGCATATTCCTGTGCTCTACTATTCTGTGCTCTATGTTCATCCAGATTAGACTTCCAAAGAGATAGATTGGTATCCCAATTAGCAGTTGCATCTCGAACAGTCCAAAGGGTGATCGATGGTCGGCGTGGACTGAAGGGCCTATTTCCTTGCCGTATCTTGAAAACTAAAACTAAAAGCATAAAAGGGAATGGGAGGTTTTGTCCAGGGGTGCAATGGACAGAGTGGATGGTGAAGTAATGGTTGGGTTTGATAGACAGGTGATGCAGTGATTAGAAAATGGATAGATTCAACTGATGGATAACTCCGCCCAGCAAGTGGACTGGATTGTAATGGAGAAAGAGGATTGCTCCTCTAGAAACATTGGAGCGATCCTCCTTTCTCCAATGAAATTGAATAACATAAATTATAATAAGAACCCAATTATTCATAGTACAATGCGAATTTGGAAACAAATAAAACAAAATTTAAAATTAAGAAATTTATCACTTTTATTACCTATAGTCAATAACCCTTCGTTTAATCCTTCTATTATAGATAAAGCTTATACACAATGGGATAGACTAGGAATTAAAACGCTTGGTGACTTGTATGAAACTGGAAAATTACTTTCATTTCAACAATTACAAATAAAATATAAACTCGGAAATAATCCATATTTTAAATATTTTCAAATATGCGACTATTTGAAAAAAAATACAAAAGATCATTATAATAACCCAGTAGATGTATTGGACGAGGCAATGCAGATAAAAGCGGAATCAGCAAACTTAATATCATATTTGTATAATATTATCTTAAATGTACAAATACCATCTACGGAGGGTATCAGAAGAGACTGGGAACAAGAGTTAGCTATTAAAATTTCAAAGGAAAGTTGGAATGAATACTTATTAAACGTGCATAAATGCTCGATTAATGTAAGACACACTTTAATACAATTTAAAATTTTACATAGATTATATTATTCGAAAACTAAAATTCATAAAATTTTCCCAAATGTATCATCTATTTGTGATAAATGTCAATCCCAAGAAGCTACTATAGCGCACTCATTCGTTTTCTGTACAAAAATTCAAAAATTTTGGAATGAAATTTTTGAAATCTTTACAAAGTTATTTAAAACAAGACTGATACCCAAAGCAGAATGGATTATCTTCGGTATAACGGAAGATGGTCCAGAACTATGAACTATGGGTTAATAACTGGAAAAAAGCTAATTCTAAAATTTTGGAAGAAGGCTCCAATACCAACTATAAATATGTGGATTTCAAATATGTTTGAAACATTACACCTAGAAGAGATAAGACTCCTCCTAGCAGGTAAACCAGATCACTTCCACCTGACGTGGTCTGCATTTATAGAATTATTACAAACATAGGGTGCAAAAGTACTTTAAAAAAATAATTTGAGGTCAGGTAAGGGGGGATGATAGTTGAAGAGTTGGTATGTCCCATTTACGTAATGCTCATAAAAATATTTGTTTCTCTCTTTTTCCTCTTTCTCTTTCTCTTTCTCTCCTAGGGTCTATTTCTTAACTCTTTTTCTTTTGTTTTTAATTTTGCACTTACAGGGTCTTCGTCCTTTTTTGTTGTCACATTTCTTACACTTTCACTTTTTCCTTCACTTTCTTCTTTCTTTCAATCTTTTCCTTTTCTAGTGTAAAAAATAAATGGAGTACATTAATTGTAAGAAGATATAAATGACGAGTACTAATGTATGTGGTTGTAATGTAATGTACTTCTAATAAATAAAAATTTAAAAAAAAAGAAGAAAAAAAAAGAAAATGGATAGAAGCATGGTGACTGAAGGACAGTTATAAAAGGTTAATGGAGTTTCTACTCCTTCCCCCCTCTCCTCCCGCCTTCCCTCCCACCATAATATGACCAGAGACCATAGCCTCAGAATAAAACGACAAACCTTTTGAAAAGATATGAGGAGGAATTTCTTTAGTCGAGGATGGTGAATCTGTGGAATTGATTGTCACAGACGGCTTTGGTAGCCAAGTCATTGGGTATTTTTAAGGTGGGGATTGACAGATTCTTGATTAGTACGGATATCAGGAGTTACTGGGTGAAGGCAGGAGAATAAGATTGAGAGGGATAGATCAGCCATAGACACAAAATGCTGGAGTAACTCAGGCAGCATCTCTGGAGAGAAGGAATGGGTGACGATTGTGGTCGAGACCCTTCTTCAGACTGGGATAGATCAGCCATGATTGAATGACGGAATAGACCTGATGGGTCGAATGGCCCAATTGTGCTCATGGAACATGAATTTTTGAACATGTTTTATGCAGAGGGACTAGTCTTGGAAGAGGAGTTGGATATACAGATGGGAAACCCAAGGAATTAATTGGCGTTGCCCTGGTGTTACGCAGGATAGATTCCTGTCTCCAATGTGTTTGGACATAATTGTTACGCAGGATAGATTCCTGCATGTGTTTGGACATAATTTGGTGAATGAACCTGCAGAACGCATGTGACAAGAACAACTATTACCTCTTTATTCTAACTGGGAGTCACTTAATTTCAATTACTAGATAATTTGACATCAGAAAACTTCTGTAGAGTTTAAATTCAATTATTTAATCTAAGGTAATTTAAGATAACTTAATTTGTTTGCTAAACGCTAGAGTGAAAACTCTAGCTTGGAAGTTTACAATGATGGGGGGGGGGGGAGGGGGGGGGGGACCTCTTTGCAACCTACTGAATAATGATGGACCTGGGTTGACTGGAGGTAGAGTTTCCACTGGTGGGAGAATCTAGGACCAGAGGGCACAGTCTCAGTGAAAGGACGTGCCTTTGGAAAGGAGATGAGGAGGAATTTCTGTAGTCGGAGGGTAGTATTCTGTGGAATCTGTGGAATTCATTACCACTGGCACCTTAGTGGCCCAACGGTAGAGTTGCTGCCTTATCTCACCAGAGACCCAGATAAAAACACAAAGTCTGTACGTTCTCCCTGTGACCCTGGGTTTTCTCCGGTTCCTCCCACACTCCAATGACGTACAGTTTTGTAGGTTAATTGGGTACATTATCCCAAGTGTGCAGGGTAGTGTTAGCGAATGGGGTGATTGCTGGTCGACGCTGACCCGGTGGGCCGAAGGGCCTGTTTCCACGCTGTATCTTTGAAATCCCAAGTCTGTGGAGGCCAAGTCATTGGGTATTTTTAAAGCTGAGATTGACGTGTTCTTGTTCAGTAAGAGGGTCGAAAGTTACAGGGAGAAGGCAGGAGAATGGGGTTGAGAGGGAAAGGTAGATCAGCCATGATTGAATGGCGGAGTAGACACGATGGGCCGAATGGCCCAATTCACTTCCTGTGCCTCATGAATGGTTAAGTTGTTTCGCCACTGTCGACCGGGTGCTGTAGGTTTGTATGCTGCCTGCAGTGTTGAAGTGCAGGCTATGTGGAGATCCACAGCAGTGTGAGTGTTATCACTGGTTCACCCCAAGGCTGTGCACAGTCTTGGCGTGTCCCTGCATGAAACCATCCCTCACCGTGGAGAAAAGCGCCATGCACCGGAGGGGCAGGGAAGCACCTCGTGCGTGAATCAACAAGGGAAGTTTTGAGCGTTTTTGACATTCCCGTGCGTGTCGCGGAGACGATTCTTGTCCACGTTGTTTACCAGCTGCACAACGAGGTGCTGAAGTGTGCTTTTTGTTCCAGCAGATCTCGGCCCTGATCCGCAAAGATGTCTGACGAACGGAGAGACAGCTCGAGCAGCCTGCAGAGGAAGAAGCCGCCTTGGCTCAAGCTAGAAATCCCCGCCAACCAGCCACCGTTGGAAGAGCCGCCCTCTTTGCCGGTATGGAGCGTTGTTTTTGTACATCCTCATCCTGCCCTGATTAAGAGCCTGTGTGTCTGCTGCAACAACAAAATAAATAATAAATAGGAAGACCTGGGGCGGTTTTTCACAGATTGTTAAAGTTGTCAGCTGAGTCTTCGCTCTCTCTCGGTCCTGGGCACCCGAAGCACAGAGGGTGGGAGGAGGCCAGGGGAGGAACCCAGCAGGTCAGGCAGTCTGCAGAGAACACAGTGTAGGAAGGAGCTGCAAATGATGCTTCACACCGAAGATAGACACAAAACGTGACGACTGACCTGACTGACTCTCGATCACCCTTACACTAGTTCTACGTTATCCCACTTTTGCATCCTGCACACTGAGGACAATTTACAGACACCAATTTGCCTACAAACCTGCACATCTTTGGGATGGAACCAGAGCACCCGGATAAAACCCACGCGGTTACAGGGGGAGAGTGTGCAAACCACAACCAGCACCCGTAGCCAGGATCGAACCGGGCGGGGTCTCTGGCACTGTGAGGCAGCTGCTCTACCGCTGTGCCACTGTGCCCCCCCTTTAAAACAATTTTCAGAACACTTCCAGCTCATCCTGGCACTCAATGCAATGTAGACACAAAATGCTGGAGTAACTCAGCTACCATGCAGCATCTCTGGAGAAAAGGAATGGGAGACGTTTCAGCTCGAGACCCTTCTTCAGCTCGAGAGTCAGGGGAAAGGGAAACTAGAGAGATCTAAGGTGCTATAGAGAGAGATAGAACAAATGAATGAAGGATGTGCAGAAAAGTAACAGTGGTAAAGGAAAATGATAGCTGTGGCTAACAACTAACTATGTACAACGTGCAGGCACAGAGTCATAGGGAACGTTTCAGTCTGAAGAAGGGTCTCTTCCCGAAATTACACCCATTCCCTTTTCTCCAGAGATGCTGCCTGAGTAGCTGAGTTACTCCAGCCTTTTGTGTCTCTCTTTGGTTTAAACCGGCCACCTGCAGTTCCATCCTCCACATTTAAACTGGTGGACGTAGTTTTACGCGGGTGTCCGTGTGAATGTGTCTTTGTGAGCTGATAATTTCTCTGGGGATGGTGCCACTTACTGAATATAGCCCTCCCAGTGATGCCCTGCTGGATTTCCAAATGTCTGGAGATGTTGTCTTTCATTTAATATCCAACCTTTCCATCAGCTTCCACTGTGAAGGTACAATTACTTATGACCTGTATAATGTACACGGTGGCCCCAGTGGTAGAGTCACTGCCATAGCCGCCGGAGGCCTGGGTTCGATCCTGACTACGGGTGCTGTCTGTACAGAGTTTGTACGTTCTCCCTGTGATCATGTGGGTTTTCTCCGGGTGCTCTGGTTTCTTCCCACATTACAAAGATTGGTATATTAATTGGCATCAGTAAGAATTGTAAATTGTCCCTAGTGTGTAGTATAGTGCTCGTGTACGGGGATTGCTGGATGGCGCGGACTAGGTGGGCCGAAGGGCCTGTTCCCGTGCTGCATCTCTTTACCAAACTAAATATCATCCAGGGTTGGTCTGGCATTTTGAAGAGCTGGAAAATGTGTTTGACAACTCGGTATTGAATGTAATTGGCTCCCTACTAATTGCCTCTAGTGTGTAGGACATCAAATTAATACATGGGTGATCGCTGGGTGGCATGGATTCGATGGGCGAAAGGACCTGTTTCCACGCTGTATCTCTGAACTAAACTAAAATGTCTGGGATCTTCCCGATGAAATATAGGATCTGACTTATCTGGCTTGTTTGATGCAATGTATCTTGTGATTTGCAATGAATCTTGACTGTCACAGTTCAATGTATCTGCCTAATAGAAACATATAAAATTCTTAAAGGATTGGACAGGCTAGATGCAGGAAAGATGTTCCGCATGTTGGGGGAGTCCAGAACCAGGGGTCACAATTTAAGAATAGGGAGTAGGACTGAGATGAGGAAAACCTTCACCCAGAGAGTTGTGAATCTGTGGCAGGCAGTGGAGGCCAATTCACTGGATGTTTTCAAGAGAGAGTTCGATATAGCTCTTGGGGCTAAAGGAATCAAGGGATATGGGGAAAAAGCAGGAACGGGGTTAAGTTTTGGATGATCAGCCATGATCATATTGAATGGTGGTGCTGGTTCGAAGGGCCAAATGGCCTACTCCTGCATCTATGGTTTTGTGCTCTGGGTCTCTGGGTCTCTTTTCTTGGTTCTGTTATTGCCTACACAATCTGTTCTCCTATATTAGTGTCATCCCTCTTGAAATCTAAGTGTGTAACCCTCCCATTAACTCTGCAATATATAATGACCTTGGTGCATATCCTTTGCGGAACAATACTTATCTTGAAACCGTTCTTATCTCCTCCATCCGTCTAGACTTGCAGTACACTTAAACTAGGAGTTGTGTTGGAATTATATCCAAGAACTCTCTTTTCCGTCAACCGAGTTAACGATCATGCATTCAGTTTAATTTCGAGGTGCAATGTGGAAACAGGTCCTTCAGCCCGCGAAGTCCGCACCGACCGATGATCGCCAGTACACTAGGCTTATCCTACACACTAGGGACAATTCGCAGAAGCCAATTAGCCTACAGACTTGCATGCTCTTGGAATGTGGAGGAAACCGGAGCATCCCGAGAAAACCCACGCAGCCACAGGGAGAACGTACAAACTCCGCCCGTCTGTGCTCTGTGGGAGGAAACCGGAGCACCCGGAGAAAACCAGAGTCTGTGCTGATGATCGAACACCCCCACCCTAGCTCTGTTCTCCCAGTTTCGCATCCTGCATATTAGGAGCAATTTTACAGAAGCCAATTAGCTTACAAACCTGCACATGTTTGGAGTGTGGGAGAAATCCCACGAGATCACAGGGAGAACATACAAACTCCATTCAGACAGCGCCTGCAGTGAGGATCGAACCCGGGTCTCTGGCGCTGTAAGGCAGCAACTCTACCGCTGCGCCACCTGCTCTGTCGGATCATCCCCCCAAATTCTTGCAACTTTTGTTGATTTGGAGATACCTGCTATCTCTGACCTTGTCCGTGGCTAATTCCATTGTTCGAGCATTCAGACCAAATGCGTCAGCATTTTCAGTCTCTCTGAATCCTGGCTGGCCGCTTTATGATTGTAAGATTTGTAACTTTGTGCAGTAAATATTTAGTTTATTATTGTCACGTGTACGGAGGTACAGTGAGAAGATTTTGTTTGCATGCTATCCAGGCAGCGAAAAGACTATGCATTGCAATAAAGCCGTCCACAGTGTACACATGCAGAATAATGGATATAACATGTAGAGCAAGTTAAAGACCGATTAAAGATGGGGCGAAGGATGGTCTCCAATGAGGTAGATGGGACTTCAGGGTGAGATTGGATTAAACAATTTTAAATAATCCCCGAGCGCAGGAGGCTGATGGGTGACCTTATTGAGGTTCAGAATGTTGTCTTCCTGACAATACTTTCATTTGTGGGTCATTTGTAATTGAGTGCACACCTTGATTTGAACTGATGACATTTTAGGTCATATGGTCATAAAGTAATAGGAGTAGAATAAGGCCATTCAGCCCATCATGTCTACTCTGCCATTCATTCTATCTCTCTCCCCCTCCTGATCTATCTCTCCCTCCTAACCTCATTCTCCTCCCTTCTCCCCATAACCTCTGACACCTGTACTAATCAAGACTTTTGTCTGGAAATAGCTTGTGTATATTCTTTGACCTCCTGCAGGTAGAACCCTTAGTTAGAAATACACCTCGCACAACTTTCTAAAATGTTTAAGGATCGGAAGGGTCCTGACCACAGTGAGGGTGTACGGGGTGACGCTGGTCGGCATGGACTCACTGGGCCGAAGGGCCTGTTTCCTCGCTGTATCTCTAAACTAAAACTAGACTTTACTAAACCTGGCTCGTTAACTGGGCTAGCAGTTGCCCTAATCTCTCCTCCTCTGACCTGAAGAAACTTGATTCCATAAGGGTACACGTGAAACGGTGGGACAGACAATGTATACTGGCTGTGCCGAAAGTCCCACATCTTACAAAATGGATTCAGTAGGAATCGGAGAAGGAGAGTTTTCATACTTCTGTCCTCCTCTTTCCAGTGCTACGCCCTTGGACTAGTTCCCTTCTCTCTCCCCCGCCTGGCTCGGGTTTGCAGTTTGAAGTTGTCTACATGAGGACACGTGGCCTTTAGCCAGCGCGGCTCCTTACTGCTGTTGTCCCCGCCGTTCACACTGACTGTGAGCGGCAGCCAGGGCTCTCTCTCTCTCTCTCTCTCTCCCTCTCTCTCACTCTCTAATTTTCAAAAGTCTGTTTCGTTTCCACGTGAGGCCACAGGAGCAAGGCTGGAAATAGTTCCAAAAATACTTGGCGCACGGCTGCGGTTCATCCAGCAAACTATTTAAAAACTTGGACGGGTAGCAACAGGAGTTGGACATTTCATCTAGTCCGTGCATCGCGCCCGTGGTACCAACGGAGGAATGCCGCACCAACAGGTGCCAACGTCTGAGAATGAAGGAGAGGCACTTCCTGCTGTTGCTTGACGGTGCAGGAGCTGGCTGCTCGGGGGAGTTTCGGAGGGAAAACAGGATGAATATATGTCCTTTAGCCGGCTGAGTTAGTATTCTCTTTTTCCTGCACCTGAAATTTCATGAACTGACACACGGCAAGAGTTTCTGAAACAAGGTTTTTCAATTTACAAGTTCATGATGTGGAAGAGCAGAGTTAGTCCATATTCGGCCCATCAGGTCTACTGGTCTGTCTTTCCCTCTCAACCCCATTCTCCTGCCTTCTCCCTATAAACCCCGACATCCTTACTTATCCAGAATCTGTCGGTCTTTGCCTTAAAAATATCCATTGACTTGGCCTCCACAGCCACCTGTGGCAATGTAACAAAAAATAACTGCAGATGGTGACTTATACCCAAGATAGACACAAAATGCCAGAGTAACCCAATGGGTCAGGTAGCATCTCTAGAGAAAATGGACAGGCGACGTTTTGGGTTGGAACCCTTCTTCAAACTTCAGAAATCGTCAGACTTTTAGGTTAATTGGTTTCGGTAAAAAGTGTAACTTGTCCCTGGTGTGTAGGATAGTGATAGTGTACGGGGTGATCACTGGTTGGCGTGGACTTGCTCAGCCAAAGGGCCTGTTTCCGCACTGTGTCTTGAGTTTATTTTAGAGATACAGTGTGGAAGCAGACCATTCGATCCACTGAGTCCGCGCCGACCAGCGATCCCCACACACTTACACTATCCTACACACACTAGGGACAATTTGCAGTTATACCAAGCCAATTAACTTAAAAGACGGTACGCCTTTGGAGTGTGGGAGGAAATCGGAGCACCCGGAGAAACCCACGCAGGTAGCGGGGAGAACGTGCAAACTCCGTGCAGACAGCACTGGTAGTCAGGATCGAACCTGGTGCTGTGAGACAGCAGCTCTACCGTTGCGCCAGCGTGCCGCCCGTTTCTCTAAATTCTAAAGCAAAGTTTCGATGCAGTTTTAAAAAAAAACAACCTGTTGCATACTATCCACGTGGTCATACCATAATCAGTGCCGCATGTAGTGCAAATGAAAACATAAACAGAGTGTAGAATGTAGCGTTACGGTAACTCCTTGGATGAGAGTAACTGTACTTTTATTCTGTCCACAGCCTTTAAGGCACCAACTCTATGTGCGAAGTGTCAGCATGCCGCCGGAGACCACATGGGTACCATCTCCACCAAACGAACAGAGGCGACCCACTTTCCAGAGGCAGACTTCAATAACCCAGACCATCAAAAGGTAAGGCAAGGCTCGAGATCTTTTACAGTTGCATTCAACCCTGTATTAACAGAGCTAGGCTTGCCAACTTTCTCACTCCCAATTAAGGGACAAAAGGTCAAAATACGGGACGAATTCCCCACGGCAATTCGTTGACCGACTTGGCCGTGGCTGGGTGAATGATGAGTTGGATGGGGTGCTGGACTGCACACAAAGCCCAGCCGGCGGGCCAACACCGGGCGCCGGGGTACGCAACGTCGCGCGCAAAGTCTGGCACCCCATCCAACTCGTGAACCGATGTTCCGGCTAATACGGGTCAGTTGGCAACTCTAAAGAGAGCAGACAGGGACAGAGTTTTGTTCAGTTTAGTATTAGTTTTGTTTTAGTTTCATTTTAGTTTAGAGATACAGCACGGAAGCAGGGCCTTCGGCCCACCGAGTCGGCACGGACCAGCGATCCCCGCACGTTAATGCTATCCTACACACACATTAGGGACAATTTACACATATACCAAACCAAATAACCTACAACCAGTACGTCTTTGGATTGTGGGAAGAAACCGAAGATCTCGGAGGAAACCCACGTGGTCAAGGGGGGGAACGTACAAACTCCGTACAGACAGCACCCGTAGTCAGGATCAAACCCAGATCTCTGGCGCTGCAAGGCAACAACTCTACCGCTGTGCCACCGTGCCACCGACTGATGTGGACAGTGTGGTTTAGTATCCCCTCTCACTTCTGTCATTGTTTTGTGTCGGTGTTTGCTTTGGGCTTCCGGTTCCACAACCTGAACCACCCCTTAAGACGCCTCCCTCGAATATAATTTGTACACATGAACTTGCTTCTCGAGTGCTTGCACACCACTGAACGAAGCGGAATCTCAAATGGGAAATGAAGCAGGCTTTAGAATTGATTCACAGCTGTTTATAAAGAAAGTTTATTCTATTTGAACATGTCCCCACTTTGATGCTACATTATGAAGTTCTTTGCCTGGGTTTGAAGAGAATTGTCGTAGAGTTGCAGACCATGGAAATGGACGCTCTGCCAACCATGCTGATCCCACTTGCCTGCATTATTTCCGTAGCTCTCTAGGCCTTGCTCTTTCATGTAGCAGTCCAGGTGCCTCTCAAATGTTGTTACTATTCCTGCCATCACCACCGCCCCTGGCAGTTCATTCCAGATACTGACAGCTTTGTGAAGAGTTTGTGCCTCATCAGATTCAGATTCAGATTCAGATTCAACTTTATTGTCATTGTGCAGTGTACAGTACAGAGACAACGAAATGCAGTTAGCATCTCCCTAGAAGAGCGACATAAATATGAGCAGTAAATAAATAAATCTAATCTAATAAATCCTGGTGGGAGGAGTGTCCGGGGGGGGGGGGGGTGTGATTGGCAGTCACCGAGGTACAGTGTTGAGTAAGTGTAACCGCCGCAGGGAAGAAGCTGTTCCTGGACCTGCTGGTCCGGCAACGGAGAGACCTGTAGCGCCTCCCGGATGGTAGGAGGGTAAACAGTCTGTGGTTGGGGTGAGAGCAGTCCTTGGCGATGCTGAGTGCCCTTCGCAGACAACGCTTGCTTTGGACAGACTCAATGGTGGGGAGTGAGGAACCGGTGATGCGTTGGCAATTTTCACCACCCTCTGCAGTGCTTTCCGGTCGGAGACAGAGCAGTTGCCATACCATACTGTGATGCAGTTGGTAAGGATGCTCTCGAGGTGGTGCAGCGGTAGAAGTTCACCAGAATCCGAGGAGACAGATGGACCTTCTTTAGTCTCCTCAGGAAGAAGAGACGCATATCCCTCTTTCAACGTCCTCCCCCTCACTTTAAGCCCATGCCCTCTGGTTTTGAACGCTCCTACCATGGGAAACAGACTATGGCTATTCGCCAGTTTTTGGTTTATTTGATTAAGTGAAAACATTGTCAGTGGCAAGACATAAACTAAAACAATGCTTTCAGCGTGTGACAGTCACACGCAAAATGCTGTATTCCAACTTTAAAACATGGATTTAATTTTCTGCACAAATAAATCTGCTTTAAATGATCTCAATAGTGCACAGTCCATCAATCCAATCAAACTGAACATTTTAGTTCACTTTTCTAGTAGTGATGTACCCAACACTGTTTCTTAGTCTCATTGTCTGTAACTTGTTTTCACCTAGCCCACAGCTCACAATGGCCTGTTTCCTTTATCATTGTCCCTGTTTCGCATATCTTTCATTCATTTGTTCTGTATCTCTCTCGACATCAGTCTATCTATACCTGTCGTTTCCCTTTCCCCTGACTCTCAGTCCGAAGAAGGGTCTCCACCCGAAACGTCACCTATTCCTTTTCTCCAGAGATGCTGCTGACCCACTTAAACCAGCGTGTGCAGTTTCTTCCTACACATGGTTTCTGAGTTACTGTGGTACAATGTTAGATCTTGGTTAAAGTGCAGACTTTTATTTTTAGTGTAAAGTTCCATTTGTTTTTTTTAAGTATAAAGTAGCTGTGATGTGCCTTTCTGAAAATGAACTGTGGTAAAGTTGAACTATAGCAATAAGTTCTGTTCTTCCTGTATTAAAATCTGAGATGCCTGTACAATTGACAACTAGAAAAGGTGCTAGAATTGATAGATTTAAAAGTGCGGGACGATTGTATCGGGTGATAGTAGATTCTCGTCTGGGATCAGCATTGCAGAGAGAGTGTCACCACCTTCTGGCGGCATTCCTGTCTATTAACTTGGAATGTGTAGGAAGGAACTGCAGATGCTGGTTTACACCGAAGATAGACACAGAATGCTGGAGTAACTCAGCGGGACAGGCAGAATGGTCTTGACCCAAAATGTCGCCCATTGCTGGAGAGAAAGAATGGGTGACGTTTCAGGTCAAGACCGTTCTTCTGTCTGAGCTCCGGGTCGAGACCCTTCTTCAGTCTGCAGTAGGGTCTCAACCCGAAACGTCACCCATTCCTTCTCTCCAGAGATGAGATCCTGCTGAGATATATTAAACTTGGAGTGACTGACTTAACCGATCAAAATCTATGCACTTCCCAGTGTATTCACTTTTTCACACAGAGAGTGGTGAATCTCTGGAACTCTCTGCCACAGAGGGTAGTTGAGGCCAGTTCATTGGCTATATTTAAGAGGGAGTTAGATGTGGCCCTTGTGGCTAAGGGGATCAGGGGGTATGGAGAGAAAGCAGGTACGGGATACTGAGTTGGATGATCAGCCATGATCATATTGAATGGCGGTGCAGGCTCGAAGGGCCGAATGGCCTACTCCTGCACCTATTTTCTATGTATCTATGTATCTATGTATGGTTCTTTACATAATGTTGCTCCCCTTCTCCATTCTAATTCCAGGCAGCTTCTTGAAAGAGTTGCCAACTTCCCTGATCAGAAACTGTTGTGTGATTTGCAGAACGTACTGACATTGGAACTGAGACCATGCCTTTATAAGCCCACAAATCTCTTTCAGCTTTCTCGTGTATCAGTGAAAAGCTCTATTTTGCATGCTATCCAGTCAAAATCACATCATACCAAACATAAATACAATCAAACCAAACTCAAGTGCAATAGGTAGAGTGGAGGGAAAGGTGCAGGGTGTACAAGTGAAGGCCAAGTTGGACTAGATTTTTCTCATGTGGTGAATCTGTGGAATTCATTGCCACAAGCGGCTGTGGACGCCAAGTCAATGGATATTCTTAAGGTGGAGATTGTCAGATTCTTGATTAGTACGGGTGTTATGGGGAGAAGGCGGGAGAATGGGGTTGAGAGGGAAAGATGGATCAGCCATGATTGAATGGCGGAGTAGACTTGATGGGCTGAAATGGCCTAATTCTGCTCCTTTCACTTATAAACTCATCTTGTTCCTATGAGCCTTAGTAAAATGTTGAGTGAGTTGGTAAGGAAGCAAAGGCGTAGGAAAACCATGAGCTTAGTTTGCAATGAATCTGTTGCCTGAGTGAAGAAAGTTACTTAGGAACTGACCAGTCCGGGTTCCTGACAGGACCAGATATGTCACCCTGCTACAGTTCTATTCACTCCAACTTTGGGCTTGATCATAAAAGATGACAATAGTTACTACTCTTCTTCTTTACCAATGAAAGTGTTTGAATGAGTACTAACTAGCCTTTTTTTTAAGCCTTAAAATAATTAAAATTAAAATTATTGAATGAAAGATAATGCACAATGAGATAGCCACAATTGACTGGGCTTATGTGCCATACATTTCCTTTTTAATTAATTGGGGGGTAAACAGTGAATGGGAAAGCTAACTGCTGAATCCAAGTTAGTTGCATGCTATCTCAAAGCAAATTAATTAAAAAAAAAAAAAATTGAATTGAAAATGACTTGCTGTTGGAGAAAACCATTCAGTTTACAAGATAATGTACAATTTCAGAGTTTTTAAAAATTCTGATGTAAAATCAGTTAAATTGTGCCAATTCCAAGACATTTCAGTTTGGGAAGCAATCTTCCATTTCCTATATATATATATATATATATATATATATGGTAGACAAAAGTGCTGGAGAAACTCAGCGGGTGCAGCAGCATCTATGGAGCGAAGGAAATAGGCAAAGTTTCAGGCCGAAACCCTTCTTCAGATGCTGCTGCACCCGCTGAGTTTTTCCAGCACTTTTGTCTCTTCGATTTTCCAGTATCTGCCATTCCTTCTTAAACAAATCCTATATATATATATATATATGTATATGTATATGTATGTGTATGTGTATGTGTATGTGTATATGTATATGTATATGTATATGTATATATATGTGTGTGTATATGTGTATCTGGGACGACAGATGGCGCAATGGGCTAAGTGTTCGGCTGGCAACCGGAAGGTAGCCGGTTCGAATCCCGCTTGGAGTGCATACTGTCGTTGTGTCCTTGGGCAAGACACTTCACCCACCTTTGCCTGCGTGTGAATGTGTGTGAATGTGTGTGAGTGATTGGTGGTGGTCGGAGGGGCAGATTAGCAGCCACGCTTCCGTCAGTCTGCCCCAGGGCAGCTGTGGCTACAGAAGTAGCTCACCACCACCGAGTGTGACTGAGGAGTGAATGAATAATGCGATGTAAAGCTCCTTGAGTATTAGAAAGGCGCTATATAAATCCCATCCATTATTATTATTATTATTATTATATATAACACAATCATAATATTTGGGACAATGGTGATATTGCTTGCTTAGTAACTTGAAATGGCAAACTCTTGCCACAAGATGGACCTCCTAAGACAGCCTTCCACCCTAGATCAACTAACAGGATGCCCTGGGGACACAGAGACTGCAGATGCTGGAATCTTGAGCAAAACAAAATGCTGTAGGAACTCGTCAAGCCCAGCAGCATCTGTGGAGAGAAATGGACAGATTACTGGGTTTTTGGGTACACTCGCACTATCCCACACACTAGGGACGATTTACAATTCTTACCAAAGCCAATTAACACCTACAAAACTGGCGTCTTCGGAGTGTAGGAGGAAACCGTAGCTTCCCGGAGAAACCCCACGCAGGTCACGGGGAGAACTTACAAACTTCGTGCAGGCAGCACATGTGGTCACAGGCGCTGTAAGACAGCAACTTTACCGCTGCGTCACCGTACTATGCCACTGTGGATGGCTTAATTGTAATCATGTATAGTCTTTCCGCTGACTGGATAGCGCACAACAAGACAGCTTAGATAAGATCATGTGATAGGAGTAGACGTAGGCCATTCAGCCCATCAATTCTACTCCGCCATTCAATCACGGCTGATCAATCTCTCCCTCCTAACCCCATTCTCCTGCCTTCTCCCCATAACCTCTGACACCCGTACTAATCAAGAATCTATCTATCTCTGCCTTAAAAATATCCACAGACTTGGCCTCCACAGCCTTCTGTGGCAAAGAATTCCACAGATTCACCACCCTCTGACTAAAGAAATTCCTCCTCATCTTCTTCCTTAAAGTACATCCTTTAATTCTGAGGCTATGACCTCTAGTCCTAGACTCTCCCACTAGTGGAAGCATCCTTGCCACATCCACTCTATCCAAGCCTTTCACTGTACCTCATCGCACGTGGCAATGAAATGAAACTAAACTGAAAGTGTAAAGGCATTCTCGCCCCTTAGTGCCGATCTAACAGCACTGAGGAAGCCTGGTGCTATCCACGATGGACACTGTCCCTCAGACATTCCTGCCTCCACCACGGACATGCACTGTTTGCCGTCTAACCATCCACATGACACCAATCCCAAACTTTCTCAGTCAAAGCTTTACGGATTTAAACCCTCTGCGATCCTAAGTGAAAGGCAACAAGCAACACTCCCATGCATCCCCGCGTAAGGCTGCTTTGGAATTCCCTCCCTTTATCCCCCTGCTAATTTATCTCTTCCCTTCTCCAAGGTGCTCCTGAAAAATTCACGGCTTTCCTGAAGCATTTAGTCATTTGCCTAGGGACATTTGCCACATCTTCTTGTGTGACTCAGTGCTACGGGTTCCTGTGAAATGCCCTGGGACTTTTGCCCATGCGGTGTCAATCCAAGCTACACCCTTTTCCAATTTCCACCCATCTCCCTCTTCCGAAGGGTTCCGACCAGGAACGTCACCAATTCCGTCTCTCCAGAGATGCTGCCTGACCCGCTGAGTTACTCCAGAATGTTGTGTTTATCTTCAGTATAAACCAGCATCTGCAGTTGTTTCCTGCACGTGTTAGGTGGAGCCAGGTAAAGGGGGGGGGGGGATAAAAGACTGCAAGATGAGGAAAATCAAGATGCGAATCGTGAGGCCATTGCAAGGAATGTTGGTGGGGGGGTGGGGGGGGGAGGTAGGAAGATGAGAAAGGTGGGTGGGATTATGGGAGAAATGGGTACGCATCCAGGTGGGGCCCAAGGAAGAGGGGAGTGGGGGTGGGATGGTTGGTTTAGTTAAATAAAATTGACGAATTCAACGTTCATACCATTGGGTTGTCAGCCAGCCAATTGGAACCATTTGTACAGAATTATTTTGTCCTCTAGTTGGGGTTTTGTTTCGTACATTTAAGATAATTCGCGATCACTTGTATCATGTTGGAGTTTGAACCATACCTTCATTTCCAGTTGGAGTGTTTTATTTAACACTGCATTTTCACTGTGTTGGTGGTTAATTGGCTGTTGTGAATTTGATCCCGGGTTTAGTTCGGTGGTAGAATGTGTGGTGATTTAGGCGGAAATGTAAGAAGAATGGATAGGAATGGAGAAAGGTCTCGAGCCGAAACGTCACCTATTCCTTCTCTCCAGAGATGCTGTCTGACCCGCTGTGTTACTCCAGCTTTTTGCGCCTATCTTCTATAAGTCTAGATGCAGGAAGATTGTAGGCTAGATGCAGGAAGATTGTTCCCGGTTGGGGAAGTCCAGGAGGGTAGATGCAGGAAGATTGTTCCCGATGTTGGGGAAGTCCAGGACAAGGGGTCACAGCTTAAGGATAAGGGGAAATCCTTTAAGCCCGAGATGAGGAAAAACTTTTTCACACAGAGAGTGGTGAATCTCTGGAACTCTCTGCCACAGAGGGTAGTTGAAGCCAGTTCATTGGCTATATTTAAGAGGGAGTTAGATGTGGCCCTTGTGGCTAAGGGGATCAGGGGATATGGAGAGAAGGCAGGTACGGGATACTGAGTTGGATGATCAGCCATGATCATATTGAATGGCGGTGCAGGCTCGAAGGGCCGAATGGCCTACTCCTGCACCTATTTTCTATGTTTCTATGTTTCTATAAGAAGGATGGAGTTGGGTTAGTTTGGGGTTTAGTTTAGTTTAGAGATACAGCGCAGAAACAGGCCCTTCGGCCCACCGAGTCCACGCCAACCAGCGATCCCCACATATTAACACTGCCCTACACACACTAGGGACAATTTTTACATTTATACCAAGCCATTTAACCTACAAACCTGTACGTCTTTGGAGTGTGGGAGGTAACAGGAGATCTCAGTGAAAACCCACGCAGGTCACGGGGAGAACGTATAAACTCCGTACAGACAGCACCCGTAGTCGGGATCGAACTCGGGTCTCCAGCGCTGTAAGACAGCAACTCTACCGCTGCGCCACCCTAAAGGACTTTGCATGGACTTGGTAAGTCAAAGTGGGTGTGTCGATGCCCTGTGATTCTCTGACCCCACATCCTGTTTTGTTTACTAATCCCCACATGTCCTACTCTGCTTTAACTCATGATCATATTGAATGGCGGTGCTGGCTCGAAGGGCTGAATGGCCTACTCCTGCACCTATTGACTATTGTCTATTGAGATCTCCACAACGCATCAAGACCTAACAAAGCTCAAGCTAATTGGATTGCCTTCTTGCCCTGGTGACAAAGTAGTGGGTTCATGGTAGCATCATCAATGGGCCAGCCGAATGGAGACCTGCACGGTCACATCAGCCCTTCGCCCCACTACATTCATGCCAACCTTTTTCACCATGTATCCCGCCCTCATTTCGACATACAGTGTTAAAACAGGCCCTTCAGCCCACCGACCAGCGATCACCCCATACACTGGCAATATCCTACACACCACGGGCAACTTTACCACTTGCTGAAACCAATTAACCTACAAACCTGCACGTCTTTGGAATGTGGGAGGAAACGGGAGCACCCGGAGAAAAATCCACGCGGTCACAGGGAGAACGTACAAACTCTGCGTAGACGGCACCCGTAGTCAGGATGGAACCCGGGTCTCTGACACTGCAAGGCAGCATCTCTACTACTGTGCCATAGTGCTGCCCATGGTTGAGATAGAGTAAGGATGGTATAAAAGTGAGAAGTGCAAACATCTGATATCAGTTCTGCTTGCCGATCATATTCTCCAATCATTAATTGATTCAGTTATAGATTCAGTCAATTGCAAAACAATTGCGCGATGTTCTATTATTAAGGTTTTGTAGATTAAAAAATAAAGTGTAAACTTGGATTGGTATGTCTTATAGTATAACTATGTAAAAAACAAATGTGCATTGATATAATGGGTGTCCCAAAGTGCTGGTATCCTGTACATAATATTTTGAGAGAGAGAAACAAGGAATTGTAGATGTTGGTTCATAAAATAAATAGTGCTGGAGTAACTCAGCAGGTCAGGCAGCATCTCTGGAGAACATGGATAGGTGACGTTTCGTGTCGGGACCCTTCCTTGCCTGCACCCACCAGCATATTAACATAGTTCTTAGGGCTAATGGAATCAAGGGATATGGGGTGAAAGCAGGAACCGGGTACCGATTTTTGGATGATCAGTCATGATCATATTGCGGTGCTGGCTCGAAGGGCCGAATGGCCTACTCCTGCTTATTGAAATATGTTTATTGAAATTTTGACATTTGTTCAGCCTCAGGAACAAGTAGTTAAAGTGACGTGTCTTCAAAAATATTTATCTCAATTCACTTTGTAAGCGGCGAATGCAAATCGTATAGTTTGTCGTTTCTCCCTCTCTGATGGGAACAAGGAAGCACTGTGCACAAATTGATTTATCAAAGTTAAGGCCATCTGGGATTTAACATGCAGCAGCGGGTGTCTGCCTGCATTGGGAAAAACAGCAGGATGACTAACTCTCTCCCGAGCATGTCCAGGCAAATCCCAGTTGGAACGCCAGTACCATATGCAGCTGTCGAGTCAGCAAGTGGTAGTCAGGGTGGCTGTGTGAGAAGATGTCGCAGTTTGTTCAGTGGTGTTCGTGCATGGGTGGTCGCAGTGGAGGTGACTGATTCATCCAAATGCAGTTTAGTTCAGAGATACAGCTAGGAAACGGGTCCTTCGGCCCACCAGGCCTGCACCCACCAGCGATCCCCGCACACCAACACTATCCTATGGACTATCCAAGCCAATTAATCTACAAACCTGTACGCCTTTGGAGTGTGAGAGGAAACAGAAGATCTCGGAGTAAACCCACGCGGTCACGGGGGTATCATACAAACTCCTTACAGACAGCACGCGTAATCAGGATCAAACCCGGGTTTCTGGCGCTGTTTGGCAGCAACTCTACCACCGTGCCACCCAGTCTCTGATTTAATTTCCATCATGGGTCTCTGCCTTGCCTGCATGGCTGGACTGCGTGTAATAAAAGGGAGCTGCAGATGCTGGTTTGTACCAGGGTTAGACTCAAAATGCCAGAGTAACTCGGCGGGTTAGGCAGCACGGTGGCGCAGCAGTAGAGTTTTTGCTTTACAGCGCCATAGATCCGGGTTTGATCCCGACTATGGGTGTTGTCTGAATGGAGTTTGCACGTTCTCCCTGTGATCGCATGGGCTTTCTCCAAATTCTCTAGTTTCCTCCCACACCCCAAAAATGTGCAGGTTTGTCGGTTAACTGGCTTCAGAAAAATTGTAAATTGTCCCCAGTGTGTGGGATAGTGTTAGCGTGCGGGGTGATCACTGGTCAATGTGGTCTCGGGCAGATGGGCCTGTTTCCGTGCTGTATCACTAGGGTCTAAATCTCTGGAGAAAATGGATGGGTGATATTTCTGTCTCCCTCTGGCTGGACTCCCGTTGGTTTCAACATGCAATCATTCTTTCTGACTCTTTTGGAATAAAACTACAGCCTTTAACAGTGTGCCTGTGTTATATTAAAAACACAGTGCTGGAGTGACTCATTTGATCAGGCAGCACCTCTAGTGGACATGGATAGAAGTGTCAGGTTACAGTCATAATCCAGTGTTGCTACACATGCCAAAAATGTGTTGCACGGCAAATGTTGTTGTTGTTGTTGTTGTTGCATGCCCAGACCTTCTCAATACCCAGTGTGAGTTGAACCAAGCACCATACTTGTTACGAAGTGTAGAAACGAGGAACTGCAGATGCTGGTTTACAAAAGAAGCCAAATAGTGCTGGAGTAAAGGGGCTGTCTCACTGCGGTGACCTAATTGGCGAGTTTAGGGAGAGTTTGAAAAAATGTCATGTTGAAGACCTCCTTCGACCCCCTTCGACTATGTTGAAGACTAGCCTCGACTAGCTTCGGGAAAATTGGACACCGAATAGTGGAGAGTGAAGGCGACCTCCTTTGATCTCCTACGACCTCCCTTCGACTGTGTTGAAGACTATCTAGGTAGTCGAAGGTACCTTTGACTACCTTCGATTACCTTCGTCTACCCTCGATTACCTACAAATAACACGCCAACCTCCTACGACCTACTTCGACTAAACCTACGAGTAAAAAAGTATTGATTTTTTTCTATGGCGACCTTTTTTTACTCGCGGGCATTTTTCAACAATGTTGAAAATTACGCCGCAACTTAGCTGAGGCCTCGAGTACGCGGGGACTACTCTTGAGCATGAAGGAGAGTTACGAAGACCTCCTAGGACCTTGTGTCGACCATGCTGCGAGTATGAGTCGAGGGCAAACTCGCCAGAACTCGCGGATTAGGTCGCCGCAGTGGGACAGGCCCTTAACTCAGCGGGTCAGGCAGCAACTCTGGAGAACATGGATAGGTGACGTTTCGAGTCTGGACCCTTCTTAAGACTAGAGAAGGTTCCCGACCCGAAACGTCATCTATCCATGTTCTCCAGAAATGCCGCCTGTTTCTGACTCCAGCACTTTTCTTTTCAAAAAAATAAACTTGAATCAAAATTAAAGATATATATACAAAAGAAGATCATCAGTGCAAAACCTCTTCTGACATTCTCAGTATTTATACATTAATTGGATAGGACAGGTTGGGAGGGATAGGGATCAAATGCTAGCAGGTGGAACTATTGTAGCTGCAACATGTTGGCCGGTGTGGGCAAGTTGGGCCGAAGGGCCTGTTTCCACACTGTATCACTCTATGACTCCAATTATTGTTATTGTTGGTAGTGCTCGCATACTTTGATTAGTACGCGTGTCACGGGTTATGGGGAGAAGGCAAGAGAATGGGGTTGAGAGGGAAAGATAGATCAGCCATGATTGAATGGCGGAGTAGACTTGATGGGCCGAATGGCCTAATTCTGCTCTGACAACGTTTGAGCTATCCTTGTACCAAACACCTGTGCCACTCATGTGACCCCCACTCCAGCACTTTGTCTTCAGCCTGTTAGGAAGTCTTCAGTTTAGTTGTTCAGTTGATAATAACTTCTGCATCTCAGAAGTTAGGCCATAAGTGATAGGAGTACAATTAGGCCATTCGGCCTATCAAGTGCCTACTCTGCCATTCAATCATGGCTGATCTATCTCTCCCTCCTAACCCCATTCTCCTGCCTTCTTCCCATAACCTCTGACACCTGTACTAATCAAGAATCTATCTATCTCTGCCTTAAAAATATCCACTGACTTGGCCTCCACAGCCTTCTGTGGCAAAGAATTCCGTAGATTCACCCCCCCTCTGACTAAATAAATTTCTCCTCATCGCCTTCCTAAAAGAACGCCTTTTAATTCTGAGGCTATGACCTCTAAAGATTTAACGGCCTGTCCCACTTGCCGATTATTTTTTGGCGACTGTCGGCATCATTGACGGACGTATCGGGTCACCGAAAAAGTCGCGGCGTGCCGACGTATTGATGCGCGGTGTTTCCTCAAGTGTCGCAACTTTTTTTCTGTCGCCGCTGGATTTGAAATGTTCAAAATTTTTCGGCAACCCTGATACATCAGTCAATGATGCCGGCAGTCGCCGGAAAAAAATCGGCAAGTGGGACAGGCCCTTTATCTGCTACCGATGTGGTTACGTTACATCCAGTGTAACTAGACTTTAATTCAGCACTCCATTGTCCCTGGTAACGAACGAATCCCTGTAGCTGCAAAACGATGACCCTGTTCTGAATGTACATATAATCTCACAAAGCATTTGAATGGGATTTGGGAAGAAATGACTGTAGCCTCTGGGAAGTTCCAAAAGGACACCCCAGTGGTATGAATATTGATTCCTTTAACTTCAAGAAACCCTTGCATTCCCTCTCTCTCCGTCCCTCCACACCCTATTCATCCAACTAGTTTCACTGTTGCCCTGTTGAGTTTCACTGTCTGCATAACTCATTATCACCTAGCCCACAGAAAACAATGGACCATTGTGGGCTCCACCCTTCCTTGGGTATGGAGAGAAGGCAGGTACAGGATACTGAGTTGGATGATCAGCCATGATCATATTGAATGGTGGTGCAGGCTCGAAGGGCCGAATGGCCTACTCCTGCACCTATTGTCTATGTTTCTATGTTGATCATCGTTACTTTTTCGCATATCCTTCATTCGTTTGTTCTATGTCTCTCTATATCACCGTTTATATATACATATATATATCTCGTTTCCATTTCCCCTGACTCTCAGACTGAAGAAGGGTCTCAGCACAACTTTTTGAGGGCGATAAAATGTTTAAAGGGACTCAATGAGAGGAATAGATCGGGTAGACACACAAAGTCTCTTGCTCAGAGTAGGGGAATCGAGAACCAGAGGACTTGGGTTTAAGATGAAAGGGGAAAGATTTAATCGGAATCTGAGGGGTAACTATCACAAAAAGGGTGGTGGGTGTATGGAACGAGCTGCCGGAGGAGGTAGTTGAGGCAGGGACTGTCGCAATGTTTAAGAAACAATTAGTGTAGGAAGGAACTGCAGATGCTGATTTAAATCGAAGATAGACACAAAATGCTGGAGTCACTCATCAGGACAGGCAGCATCTCTGGACAGAAGGAATGGGTGACGTTTCGGGTCGAGACTTCAGGTACATGGATAGGACAGGTTTGGAGGGATGTGGACCAAATGCAGGTAGTTGGGACTAGTGTAGAAGGGACATGTCGGTCGGTGTGGGCAAGTTGGGCCGAAGGGCCTGTTTCCACGCTGTACGACTCTTTGACTCTGACTCCTCATGTTTAACAAAACTGAAATCATCTATGCTATTTAGCTAGTCTCGTTAACATTTTGAATTTGTCTCTTTGGCCTCATTCCCTTTAAACATTTAAGAGAATCTATTTATTTTGTTCTAAGCTAGTTGTTTATTCCTGGGAGCTGCTGAAACTGAAATGTTGTGGGAGTTTTTGATCCAATTCCATTCCTTCAGTAAGATTTTTTTTTTTTTTAATTCCTGGTTGGTCAAATTAAAAGCATTTAAATATCTTGGTATTCTGTGCAACATTTGCAGAGCGGAGTTAGATCCGCGCGGGGGGGGGGGGCTGCCTCGTGTCACATGCGGCGGGCGGCCTGGTTCAAGAGTCGTCAAGAGTGTTTCATTGTCATATGTCCCAGATAGAACAAT
>JAXLNO010001968.1:34186-36686 GCA_038087875.1 Malacoraja senta | reverse complement strand
TTTTAAACAAACACCAGGACTTGAATGAGTCATGATATCTTTATTGAGCAGGCATGTCTTCACTAATATTGAGCAGGTACGGTGAACTGGATCTGTTTGTGTCGTCTTGATGTTTATCGTAAAATGTCTCGTTCGTTCACTGAAATTATCTCACTCTGTTCTGGTTTAAACATACAATCTTTGTCGTCTATGTTTTATCAACAATGTGGCCGCCTTTGCATCTGATATTTATTCATCCCTGTTTGTCATTTCCTTAATGTGCTGCGATATTTTGACTGCTATAAAATTTGACTGCTATAAAATCACGAGAGGAATAGATCGGATAGATAGATGCACAGAGTCTCTTGCCCAGGGGAGGGGAATCGAGGACCAAAGGTCGTAGGTTTAAGGTGAGGGGTAACTTTTTCACACAGGAGATGGTTAGGTGTATGGAACGAGCTGCCAGAGGAGGTAGTTGAGGCTGGGGCTATCCCAACGTTTGAGAAACAGTTAGACAGGTACATGGATAGGACAGGTTTGGAGGGATATGGGCCAAACGCGGGCAGGTGGGACTAGTCTAGCTGCAAAATGTTGGTCGATGTGGGCAAGTTGGGCCGAGGGGCCTGTTTCCACACTGTATCACTATGACCATGACTCTATGCTCATTAAACTGTGGGATTATTGTTCAGATTAAATATTTTGCTGGATTGTATGTGGGTACATAGTGAGGCCATTGCAGCACTGGGGTAGAAGCATAGAAACATAGACAAAAGGTTCAGGAGGAGGCCATTTGGCCCTTCGAACCAGCACCGCCATTTATTGTGATCATGGCTGATCATCCACAATCAGTAACCCGTCCCTGCCTTCTCCCCATATCCCTTGATTCCGCAGGCCCCTAGAGCTCTATCTAACTCTCTTTTAAATTAATCCAGTGAATTGGCCTCTACTGCTTTCTGTGGCAGAGAATTCCACAAATTCACAACTGGGTGAAAAGGTTTATTCTTTCACGAGAGGTGCTGGGGTCACGGGGAACATCTTTCATTGTCTTCATTCTTTAGACTGTCTATTACAAACCCACTGACGCCCACAACTATCTGGACTATACTTCTTCTCACCCCTGCTTCCTGCAAAGACTCTATCCCCCTACTCCCAATTATATCTATGCCGCCTCTGTGCCCACGATGAGATGTTCCGTACTTTATTCTTCTCATTCCTAAAGTCCTCATTCTTTAGGGAACGGGGATCCCCTCTCCCATCATAGATGAGGCCCTCACTCGTGTCTCCTTGGTACCCGCCCATGCTCCAACTCCCCCTAGTCGCAACAGAGACCGAGTCCCCCTAATCCTTGCCTTCCACCTCATCAGCCGCCGCATACAACACGTAATCCTCCAACATTTTCGCCATCTCCTACGGGGTCCCACCATCAGTCACATCTTCCCATCTCCACCCCTTTCCGCCTTCCGCAGAGACCTTTCCCCCCATGCAACTCCCTGGTTAACTCATCCCTTCCCACCCAAACCACCCCCTCCCCAGGTACCTTCCCCGGCAACCGCAGGAGATGCAACACCCCTCCCTTTACGTCCCCGCTCGACTCTCTACGTCATCGCCTATATCTCTCGTTTCCCTTTCCTGTGACTTTCAGTCTGAAGAAGGGTCTCGACCAGAAACGTCACCCATTCCTTCTATCCAAAGATGCTGCCTGTCCCGCTGAGTTACGCCAGCTTTTTCCTCTATCTTCGGTTTGAACCAGCATCTGCAGTCCCTTCCTACACAGGACATTGTCTAACCTTGACCTCTGGATCTGTACTTCCCCTTTCAAGCTGCTCCTCATCACTGAGTCAGTTTTTCTAACAGGGCGGGCTCAAGTCTTGTAATAGTCAATCGGCAACACTTATTGTGCTGAATTCCTCATTGTATTCCGGCAAATGTTTCCGGTGTTGGGCAGTTCAGAAATAAATAAATATCATTTAAGGTTAATTGTAAAGAGATGAGCTTGTTGCCCAAGAGTTGCCCATCATTGTGATGTCAGAACTCAAGCTCAATGCTGAAATATTGGTGTTCTTTGTTCTTTTAATTTAGTTTAATTTCATTTAGAGATACAGCGTGGAAACAGGCCATTTGGCCCACCGAGTCGGTGCAGACCAACAATCACCCTCGTATTAGTTCTATCCCACACGCTAGGGCCAATTAACCTGCTAACCTGTACGTTTTTGGAATGTGAGGGGAAGCCAGAGCACCCAGTTCAGTTTAGTTTATTGTCACGTGTACCGAGGTGCAGTGAAAATTGCCTAGAGATAACCCATGCGGTCACGGGGAGAACATGCAAACTCTGTACTGACAGCACCCATAGTCAGGATGGAACCCGGGTCTCCGGCGCTGAGGCAGCAGCTCTACCGCTGCGCCACCTTACAGCATCTGCTTCCTGATGGGGCAACGCTCGAGCGGCAGTGTGGGCAGTGTGTTGTGGGCATGGCAGGTGATCTGATGCATCAGCCCACTGTGAAGGGCATCCAGTGTTCAC
>JAXLNO010001968.1:0-33986 GCA_038087875.1 Malacoraja senta | reverse complement strand
TGAATCTGTGGGATTCATTGCCACAGTCAGCTGTGGAGGCCAAGTTTGGGTATTTTTGAGGCGGAATAAGGATATTAAGGGTTATGGGGAGAAGGCAGGGGGGTCGGGTTGAGATGGGAAGATAGAACAGCCATGATCGAATAGTAGACTCGATGGGCTGAATGGCCCAATTCTGCTTCTAAAACTTAAGAACTTATGTAGTGACAGGAATGGTGTTGACTACATCATGTCCCTGCTACCCATCTCCTCCCGTCCAACTGTTCACGGAAGTAATTTGGTCTTTTGAGTCTGTAACAGCTCTTGGAGTAATCCCATTAATTAATCCTGGTCAGAGTTCTCTTTTATTCTCTCGCATGTGGCCACTGACACCCCCTCCAAACCCAATGCCCTCCCAATCTACCTAGAGAAGCGGTGATTAATAGCAGCTACTTAACCTAACAGCCAGCAGCTGAGAGTGTTGACAATAATTCAGGTGTGTCTGTTAAAACATGTTTACATGTAAAACAATTTGTAAAGTAGTTCAAAAATCCAGAATTTGAACAATTAAGTGAACTTAAGTTAAATAAAACCTTTAGTTTGTTCTTCACCCGTTCAGTCAACTGGGCCCATTGTAGCTTTAGACATGTATCCCTTTCCCATCTTGACTTTAGAGATTCAGCGTAGAAACAGGCCCTCTGGCCCACCGAGTGCAAGCGGACTAGCGATCACCCGCACACTAACACTACCCTAAGCACCAGGAGACAATTTACAGTTTACAGAAGCCAATTAACCTACAAACCTGGACGTCTTTGGAGTGTGGGAGGAAACCGGAGCACCCGGAGTAGATCTGATGGGCCCGAATGGTCTGTGATTCTGCTCCAATCACCAATGAGCATGAATTCAGAGCAGGGTTTGATGGCATGTGCTCTTTGTTACATTTTAAGTCTGACTTCATGAAGGGATTTTAAACAGGCAGGAGTCCCTTGCATATGTCAGTCAAGGACCTAATGTCCTATTTATGTGACCGTTAGGAAGAGAGACTGAATGAATGTTAGTTAGTGGGCTAAATGCCTGTCGAAGGCAGGAGTAGACCATCCCACTGCAACTTTGGAAGCCATTTTCTGCTCAATGTGTCAACTTCTGCCCCATTATTTTTTATAATTATTTGGCATGGAGGTTACTCGGGTGAATACTAATGATAAACCAAAGTCATGATTCGGCTAATATACATTCAGAGAGGAGCATTCTGTCAGTTTAGATTAGTCTTGGGTTAGTTTTTTGTTACGTGTACCGAGGTACGGTGAAAGACTTTTGTTGCGTGCTAACAAGTCAATAGAAATACTAGACATGATTGCAATCGACCCGTCCACAGTGTACAGATGCACGATGAAGGCTAAAACGTTTACTGCAAGTTAAAGTCCAGTGAAATCCAATTAAAGATAGTCCAAGGGTCTCCGAAGAGGTACATGGTAGCTCAGGACCACTCTCTAGTTGTTGATGGGACGGTTCAGTTGCCTGATAACAGCCGGGAAGAAACTGCCCCTGAATCTGGAGGCGTGCGTTTATGAAGATGCAAAGACCAGTATTATGTTACTTGGCCATAATGAAAATTTCCTTTGTGGTTTGACACATTAGAGGAGAAATATTTTTCGGTGACAATTGTAGATGAGCATTAAATCCCTCGGGTTAAATTCCTCTCGCTACTTTGGCAGTGATAGTCACCAGATTGAAATAAAATCTGTCAAATCTTACGTTAAAATAACAGACATTTGATACGACCATGGTCTCGTCAATGAACAAGCACTCAGTGCAGGTGTGTCTCTTTTATGATTGTCATTTTCTCACAGAATATTTGCAGAATGTTTAGACAGAAAAGCATAAATCTATCAGTTTGCCGGGAAAAAAAAAAGACAAACTTGTGGGTGTCACAACAACTGCAACTTTTAAACTCTGTGTCACAAAGTATAAGCGGCAACCAGTCATTCAGGGGCAGCACAGTGGTAGAGTTGCTGCCTTACAGCACCAGAGACCCAGGTTCAATCCTGACTGTCTGTACGGAGTTTGTATGTTCTCCCCGTGACCTGCGTGTGTTTTTTTCCGGGTGCTCCGATTTTCTCCTACGCTCCAAAGATTTACAGCTTTGTAGGCTAATCGACTTCGGTGAAAAATTGTGAAGATCGTGAGGGGAATAGATAGGGTGAATGCACGGAGCCTTTTGCCCAGAGTAGGGGAATCAAGAACCAGAGGACATGGGTTTAAGGTGATGAGGGAATGATTTAATAGAAACCTGAGGAGTACCGTTTTTTACACAATGGGCGATGGTGTATGGAATGAGCTGCCGGAGGAGGTCGTTGAGGCAGGTACTGTTGCATGGTTTAAGAAACATTTGGACAGGTACATGGATAGGACAGGTTTAGAGGGATATGGGTCAAATGCAGGCAGGTGAGACGCGTGTAGATGGGACATGTTAGTTGGCGTGGGCAAGCTGGGCCGAAGGGCCTATAACCAGCAATATGGTGGCGCTCCCGGCAGAGTTGCTGCCTCACAGCGCCAGAGACCCGGGTTCGAACCTGACTTTTGGATGCTGCCTGTGTGGAGTTTGCACGTCCTCCCTGTAACCACATGGATTACCTTCAGATGGACTGGTTTCCTCCCACATACCAAAGGCCTCCAGGTTTTTAGGCTAATTGACCTCTGTCATTTGCCCCTGGTGTGCAGGGAGTGGGTGGGAAAGTGGGATAACAAATAGAACTAGTGTGTACGGGGTGATCGGTGGTCGGTGTGGACTCAGTGGGCCGAAGGGCTTGTTTCCATGCAGAATGTTTCAATAAATCAGTCAGCAATGACAGTGAAGATAGACACAAACAGCTGGAGTAACTCTGCGGGACAGGCAGCATCTCTGGAGAGAAGGAATGGTGACGTTTTGGGTTGCGACCCTTCTTCTGACTGGTTAGGGATAAGGGAAACGAGAGATATAGACGGTGATGTAGAGAGATAAAGAACAATGAATGAAAGATACGCAAAAAAAGTTCCGATAATAAAGGGGTGATGACAAATCAAGTCAACTTTATTTGTCACATACACATACAAGAGGTACAGTGAAATGAAAGTGGCAATGCCTGCGGGATTGTGCAAAAACAACAGAACAACAGAACAGAACAGAACCAGTATTTACAGCTGTAACATCTGACTGGTCTTACAAATTTCTTGAAGGGATGAAAAGATCCACCCAGACTCTACCCTCTTCTTGATGAACAATTCAATTTTGCCTACCGTATTTATTACTGTGAGTTTACGGGGATGGATGACAATGTCTATCCTCTGGATTATAGACACAAAGTGCTGGAGTAAACTCAGCCAGGTCAGGCAGCATCTCTGGAGAAAAAGGACGTGTGATGTTTCAGGCTGGGACCATTCTTCAGACTGGAATTATCTCGGAATAACATACGGATTCCGATGGATTATTCCTGCACTGAATGTTTCACTCATCTTGAGTTTTCAGAAGTCGCGATTTAATGTTGCCACAGACAAGCTGGAATGTTTTTCTGTTTATCCTCCTTGGTAAGGGTTTAGCTATCAAGTATGCAGAGGTCAGTAAGTAGGTGGTGGACTGTGGGAAGTTGTAAAGTGATACAACGATGCTGCATTTGGAGAACGGAGTGACGGGAAGAATCGGAGAAGCCGTTTTGAAATGGAGAACTGGCAAGAAACCAGGTTCATTCAAGGGACCGCTATTTCTCCCCATCAGTCTTGTGTTGAACAATGCAGCTACCTTCATTATGCTTGCCACCTAGGGCGGCACGGTGGCACAGTAGTAGGTACTGCCTTACAGCGCCAGAGACCGGGTTCGATCCCAACTACGGGTGCTGTCTGTATGGAGCTTGTATGTTCACCCCGTGATCTGTGTGGGTTTTCTCAGAGATCTTGGGTTCCCTCCCACACTCCAAAGACGATAGGTTTGTAGGTTAATTGGCTTGGTAGAAATATTAAATTGTCCCTGGTGTGTGTAGGATAGTGTTAGTGTGCGGGGATTGCTGGTCGGTGCGGATTCGGTTGGGCCGTAGGGCCTGTTTCTCTAACCTGAACAAAAAACGAAACTATTGATAAACTTCACTTTGTACGTGCCATAATCTTCTCAGGTTGGGTTCTGAGGGTGAATTAATACCTGTAACAAACCAACCAGATGGTCCAACTGAGAGATTCAGGGAAAGGGCAAAACCTAATCCAGGTCCAATATATACAAACATCATGGATTACTGCTTAGCATTAAAGGAAAACAAATAGCAACAGGTGTGTGTGTCAAAGCTGGTATTGAACTTAACACCTTATTAACAAGAGATTATGTTTGTTTATGAAGATTCGGTAGGAATCGCTACCTTACAAATTGGTAGTAAAGAAGGCAATTGCAATGCTAGCGTTTATTTTGAAAGGACTAGAATATAAAAACAAGGATGTAATGCTGAGGCTCTATAAGTCCGATCGCATTTGGAGTATTGTGAGCAGTTTTGGGTCCCACATCGGAGCAAGGATGTGCTGGCATTGGAGAATGGTCCCAGGAATGATTGGGTTAACATACGATGAGCGCTTGATGAAATTGGGCACTACACTCGCTGGAGTTTAGAAGGATGAGGGGGCGGGGGACCTCATTGAAACCTACCGAATAGTGAAAGGCCTGGATAGAGTGGATGTGGAGAGGATGTTTCCACTAGTGGGAGAGTCTAGGACCAGAGGTCATAGCCTCAGAATAGAAGGACGTTCCTTTAGGAAGGAGATGAGGTGGAATTTCTTCAGTCAGTCGGTTTAGAATCTGTGCAAGTAATTACAACAGAAGGCTGTGAAGGCCAAGTCAGTGGATGTTTTTAAAGCAGAGTTTGATAGATTCTTGATTAGTATGGGTGTCAGGGATTATGGGGAGAAGGCAAGAGAATGGGGTTGATCAGCCATGATTGAATGGCAGAGTGCACTTGATGGGCTGAATGGCCTAATTCTGCTCCAAAAACCTCTGAATTTATGAAGACAGACACAAAATGCTGGATTGACTCAGTGGGGCAGGGCAAGCAGCATCCTTGGAGAAAAGGAATAGGTGATGTTTTGGGTCAGAACCCTTGTGTATCATTTTATTTGAAGAGCAAGAGTCAACAGTGTTTTATTGTCATGTGTCCCAGGTAGAACAATGAAATTCTTACTTGCGGCAGCACCACAGAACAATATAATAAACGAGAAAAAAAAAAGTTATATATATACACACATATACATGCACGCACGACAAAACCGATGTTCCCATGTCTATATAGTTCAGAGCTTATTTGGAGGTTGTTGTGTTTAATAGCCTGGCGGTCGTAGAAAAGATGAATATCAACGAATTGCAGCATTTTACCATTCCAGTTGTAGAATTGTCCGATAACAGTCGGATCGCCGTGCAGCCAACAACTTAACTGACTGGTTTCAAGCACAAATGTGCCAAAGGGGAAAGCCGCTTTGCGTCTCAAAGAGTGACATTGTACTCTGTTAAAGATAGGTTATACTTCTGATTTACCATGAAAGGAGCTTCCAAAACAAAATACAAGTGCACTTGTGATAAGGGGCGAGCACAAACGTGTTTCTTGACAAGTAGAAACAGTTCAAACGTAGTGTTTGATATCTTGGGCCTCTTCACGACATATTTAATTCGTGCATTTGATCTTTATCGTGTTCCAAATTAAAAGTTGAAGTGAATAAGCGACAATTTTTTCCCCTTGGAATTATCTACTGGAATATTGGAAGCCACGTATCACTTTAGTACCTTTCAAGGGTTTCCGGGGGCTTTCTGTCAACTTTCTGCTTTGTTCTACTCACGCAGACAGAGATACAGTGAGAAACTCTTGTTTAGTGTGCTGTTCAGTTAAATAATACCATGCATATAATCATGCAGTAGAATTTAGAGATTCAGCGCGGATACAGGCCCTTCGGCCCACTTAGTCCACACTGTCCAGAGATCCATGAATATTAACACTATCCTACACACCAGGGACAGTTTTTTTTTACCGAAGCCAATTAACCTAACCTTGTTGTGTAGGAAGGAACTGCAGATGCTGGTTTAAACTGAAGATATGCACAAAAAGCTGGAGTAACTCAGCAGGACAGGGAGCATCTCAGGAGAGAAGGAATGGGTGACGTTTCAGGTCGAGACCCTTCTTCAGACTAATGGTTCTTCAGTCTGAAGAAGGGTCTCGACCCGAAACTTCACCTGCTCCTTCTCTCCAGGGATACTGCCCGTCCCGCTGAGTTAGTCCAGCTTTTTGTGTCTAGCCTACAGCTTTACATCTTTGGAGTGTGGGAGGAAACCGGAGAACCCGGGGAAAATTCACGCAGTCGCAGGGAGAACATACAAACTCCATATAGACACCAACCACAGTCAGGATAGATCCCGGGACTCTGGTGCTGTAAGGCAACGACTCTCGTGCTGTGACACTGTGCCGCCCTAAACCACTAGTAAGAGTGGAATGATTGTACAGGTTAACACAGTCTACCATCACTATTACAGACTTCATTATAAGGCATTTGGGTTATAGTGGACGGAGTGCTCCCACTGTAATCAGACCCCACTGTCTCTTTAAGAACACAGGCTCTCGTTACACTGCGGGAGGCCATAGAAATTGGCAAGCAATTGCCTCGATCAACATCTGCATCGAAGAAGGACTTAAAGTGCTGGAGTAACTCAGCAGGTCAGGCAGCATCTCTGGAGATGCTGGAGTCATACAGCGGGGAAACAGGCCCAACTTGCCCACACTGGCCATCATGTTCCATCTACACTAGTCCCATCTGCTGAGTTTAGCACATATCCCTCTAAACCGGTCCTTATCATAGGATAGGTGACATTTCGGTTGAGAAATGGAAGGTAGAAGTTTCCGGCCACCATGAGGCCAAGACCCGCAGTGGTGCCAAGCGATGTAGTTCCAGCATTCACCGCCTCCCCGGTCATTCTGAGGCCGGGACCACACGAAGTTGCCACCGACCCGCACCGCCACCCCAGCCGCTTCCAGACCGGGCCTACCGACCTTCCACGCCAGGGCCAGGGCTGCCGACACCAATCCCGGCCCTTACCGCCTCCAGCATGGTGGTGCAATGGTAGAATTGCTGCCTTACAGCGCCAGCGTCCCGGATTCGATCATGACTACAGGTGCTGTCTGTACGGAGTTTGTACGTTCTCCCCCGTGACCTGCGTGGGTTTTCTCAGAAACGTTTGAATCCCTCCCATACTTCAAAGACGTACAGGTTTGTAGGTTAATTGGCTTGGTATAACTGTAAATTGTCCCTAGTGTGTGTAGGATAGTGTTAGTTTGCGGGGATCATTTGTCGGTGCAGACTCCATGGGCCGAAGGGCCTGTTTCTGCACTGTGTCTTTAAAAATAAATATAAAGCCATGTAAGGCATTACACATTATGTATTTACTGCTTAAAGTTGTAAAATAAATGTATACATTCATGGAAATAATGGTATGATTAAGTTGCATTCTTCCCAGTTAAGGTGAAACGGTTGCAATGTATGTTAATCAATTGTAATCCATTAATAGTCAGAATAATCGCAAACCATTTTGTTCTACAGAGGTACAGCTGACTGGTTTGGGGTTAGCAAGGATAGCGATACCACCCAAAAATGGCAGAGGAAGAGCCTGCGACATTGCAGCCAGAGGTACGGCAAGCTTAAATCACACGTCATCCGTGAGATGGAGCTACCAAGTCAAGACAACATCTCACTCACCAGCACTGAAACCCCCCCACCTCTCTATGTGGGGTCGCAGTTTGGCATGCAGAAGGTAAGCCCTTGTGACGGTCACCTTGACATCTATTTATGGTTGGTGTTATTAGCCAATGTAAAGGTAGATGGAAGACGGGTGAACAGTGGGCGACACGGTGGCGCAGGAGTAGAGTTGCTGCCTCACAGCGCCAGAGACCCTTGTTCGATCTTGACTACTGGTGCTGTCTGTACGGAGTTTGTACCTTCTCCCCGTGACTGCATTAGTTTTCCCCGGGCGCTCCAGTCTCCTCTTACACTCCAAAGACGTACAGGTTAGTAGGTTAATAGGCTTTGTAAAAATTGTAAATTGTCCCTGGTGTGTAGGATAGTGCTGGTGTGCAGGGATGGCTGGTTGGCGCAGACTCGGTGGGCTGAAGGGCCTGTTACCGTGCTGTATCTCTAAACTTCTATCTTCTATTTCTCAATGATTCCAACACCAACAACCACCTTCTACTTGAAGGTCAAATGTAAATTTCAATTCGTTGTGAATGTGGGTTTCTGTTTTAACATTTGATGATATTCCTCGCAGCCCAATGGGATCTTTAAATTTTGGAGAAAGAAAACCTACAGAATCTCTGTATCAAAACTTTTAACCAGATGTTGTGGTGGTGTTTTGGGAGCATTTAGCTACATTCAGCACTGCCTTGTGTTCTGATGCAAACAGCATATTAATATTATTCATTTAGTTTAGAGATACAGAGTGGAAATGGGCCCATCTGCCCACCGAGAACAACGATCATAGAAACATAGAAACATAGACAATAGGTGCAGGAGTAGGCCATTCGGCCCTTCGAGCCTGCACCGCCATTCAATATTATCATGGCTGATCATCCAACTCAGTATCCTGTACCTGCCTTCTCTCCATACCCCCTGATCCCTTTAGCCACGAGGGCCACATCTAACTCCCTCTTAAATATAGCCAATGAACTGGCACGATCCCCGCACACTAACACGATCCTACACACACCAGGGACAATTTTACATTTATACCAAGCCAATTAACCTGTAAACCTCTACATCTTTGGATTGTGGGAAGGAACCGGAGCCCCTGGAGAAAACCCACACAGGTCACGGGGAGAATGTACAAACTCTGTGCAGACAAGACCTCATAGTCAGGATTGAACCCGGCTCTCTGGCGCTGTAAGCAGCAACGGTGCCACTGTGCCACCCTCAAATTGTTGCTCTGACAATGTCAAAATCAAATAATTTAATAGCCTGGGTAGACAAAAGTGCTGGAGAAACTCAGCGGGTGCAGCAGCATCTATGGAGCGAAGGAAATAGGCAACGTTTCGGGCCGAAACCCTTCTTCATAGTCTGAAGAAGGGTTTCGGCCCAAAACGTTGCCTATTTCCTTCGCTCCATAGATGCTGCTGCACCCGCTGAGTTTCTCCAGCACTTTTGTCTATCTTCGATTTTCCAGCATCTGCAGTTCCTTCTTAAATAATTTATTAGCCTGATGTGTATAGCTGGATAGTAGTGAGGGAACTTTTTCTTTTTGACTGACGGCTTGGTTATTCATTTGTAGAGTCATAGTGTGTAAACAGGCCCTTTGGCCCTTTGCCCACACCAACTTGCCCACACCAACCAGCATGTCCCAGCTACACTAGTCCCAACTCCGTGCGTTTGGCCCATATCCCTCCAATCCTGTCCTAACCATGTACCTATCGAACACTATCCTACACACACAATGGTCAATTTATAATTATACCAACCCAGTTAACCTCCAAACCTGTACGTCTTTGGAGTGTGAGAGGAAACTGGAGATCCCGGAGGAAACCCACACAGGTCAGCGGGAGAACGTACAAACTCCGTACAGACAGCACCCGTAGTCAGGATCGTACCCGGGTCTCTGGCGCTGTGAGGCAGCAGCTCTACCGCTACGCCACCGTGCTGCCCCAAGTTGCCAAGGAGACTTGACAACTTGCCAAGGAATGGCCAGGGTCATTTGGTTATCCCAAGAGAACGATCATCGAAGTTAACAGTGGTCTCCATTGTGTCCTCAAACGGATTGCACAGCTTAGGGTTCACGAGAGAGTGATTAACAGAATGAGCTACGTATGACTTTTTCCAACCCTGCATGAAGGATGTGGAGATATTTTCTATTGTCCCATCAGTAAGCTAACACGTGTCATAGAGTGATAGTGTGGAAACAGGCCCTTCGGCCCAACGTGCCTACACCGGCCAACAATGTCCCAGCTACACTTGTCCCACTTGCCTGCGCTTGGACCATATCCCTCCAAACCTGTCCTATCCATGCACCTGTCTAACGGTTTCTTAAACAATGGGATAGTCCCAGCCTCAACTACCTCCTCTGGCAACTTGTTCCATACACCCACCACCCTTTGTGTGAAAAAGTTACCCCTTGGATTCCTATTAAATCTTTTCCCCTTCACCTTGAACCTATGTCCTCTGGTCCTCGATTCCCCTCCTCTGGGCAAGAGACTCTCTGCATCTAAATAGTGACAATGAAGTCTGTGTCGTTCTGCGTCTGTTGCACAGCAGGTGCCGTGTTTCCAACTGAGGAATTGCCAATAAATCATTTAAAACCTAATTAGCTTCCATTGGTAGCATGTCCTTCGGCTCCGAGTCTCCATGCAGTCACGGAGTCTTTGGTATTCTGTTGCTTATGTATAATCTATTACAAATTTAGATAAGACTTTTACTATCAAGCTTACAACCTCTTTCCACTTTACAAGCGGTTGAGTTCTCGAGTCACACAGCAAGGAAACAGGCCCATCTTGCCCCTGCCGACCAAGATGACCCATATACGTTAATCCCTTCTACCTGCACTCAACCTAAATGCTGACTGTTTCCTAACAAATTACCAGTGCTCAATACCGACATCTATAATGTAGGAATTCAAAGCATTGCTCAATCTTATCTACACCATTCATAAACACAAAGTCCTGAAAAAGGTTGGACCTTGTTTTATAGAGCTGTATTTATTTATTTGTCTCCTAGAGGCATGTCCTGTCACAGGAATACAGTGTCGGATGCTGTGGTCCAGTGGGAATTTAGCTATTTTCTAATCTCCATTTAAAATTCAGCGTATTTTTGTTAAGTATTCGTCCAACTGGAAGTTTGGAAGTTTCCTTTGGTTGCAGCTTGCCGATCTTGAAAGTTATAAAGGACAGTTTAAATAATCAGGCTGAGAGACAGTTCTCAAACTTTATAACTATCTCTTGTTCTGAATGTAAAACCACAAGGGAATCTTATCCAGAACTAATATGAACATCAGGTTAAAGATAAACGGCAGAGGGGGAAAGATGGGGAAAGCAGATGAGAGTTTGTAAGCCAGAACAGGTCCACCACCAATTTTTTTTTTTTTTTTCCCGGCTCCCGTGGTTCCAGAGCCCTTTCTCGATTATCTGTTTTGCCGGACCAACAGAGGTCACGGCCTTTGAGAGGAGTCGACCGGTACTGGGACGGTCCTCCTGCGACGTCAGGGGGCCCAGAAGCCAGCCCGCAAAATCGGCCGCGGAAGTCGGCCATGGAACGGATCTTCCGACTCCAGCCGGGCTGGAGCTCCAGAGCCCCGGCCACGGGGCAAATTCGTCCCACCGATCTGACACCCAAGTCCCGATGAGGTCGAGATCGGCCGCCTCACCCGGCCTCGGCGCCACATCTTCGGGGGGGACTTCCGGGGGAGGGGGGGTGTGCAGCATTTCAAGTGCATTTTGTGCGTGTAAAAGGAGGTAAAATGATAATTCAACTCCTGCATGGGCATATTCTGGAAGAAAGATTAAATCTATGAAATGGCATTAAACTTTTTCTAGGCACTCCACAGCACTTAATGTGCGGTGAAGTACTTTTGAAGTGTCGTCACAGTTGATACATTGGAAATGTGGACCTAGTTGGCATGGAGTGAGCTCAGGGAAGTAGCAGAGTGAATGTAACCAGGTGATCTGGCCCTCGATAACATTGAATGACAGGGTTCATTGGCCAGTCCACATAAGTTAAAGGGGTTTCTTGAATTTCTCCGATTTTTCTTATTCGACCATTCCCTTCCATGCACTACATATCTCTAAAACTATAACACTGAAACAAAGTTTGAGTGTTGTGTTTTTAATTTTGTTGCATTACAAGCCACTTTTGGTCTAGTATTTCAGAGCTGCTGTAACATGTGATCAGGGGTTTAATGAAAAGTTTGATGCAGTGCCTCAGTGACTGGAATGGCTCCCAGAATTGTCAGACGTAGGCCGTGAATGTTTGGTGGAGTCCACTAGCTAACGGCCAAAAGTATTCCCAAGCAGCCAGAAATTGGACCGAATCCAAGAGGCAGCACACTCTCCATGCAGCACACACTCTCCATGCAGCACACGCTCCATGCAGCACACGCTCCACGGCCCGGCTGACTCAACTGTCTCCGTGCACCGGGCGGCACGGTGGCGCAGCGGTAGAGTTGCTGCCTTGCAGCGTCAGAGACCCGGGATGCATTCCGACTGCGGGTGCTGTCTGTACGGAGTTTGTACGTTCTCCCCGTGACCGTGTGGGTTTTCTCCGCGATCTTCCCCCCATACTAAAACCCCTGTCCCACGGTACGAGTTCATTCCAAGAGCTCTCCCGAGTTTGCCCTGATTCGAACTCGGAGATTTACGGTAATGGCCACTCGTCGGTACTCGGGGCTCTCGTGGACATTTTTCATCATGTTGAAAAAATCTTCACGAGTCTTCCGGTGCTTACCTGCCGTTAGCAAGTCTTCCTGAGTACCTGCCGTTAGAGACGTCCCCGAGCTCCGACGTACCCGCTACATTCATTCTCCTTGTTTACCACGAGTTTGATTTTTTTCAACTCGGGAGAGCTCTTGGAATGAACTCGTACTGTGGGACAGGGCTATAAGGGGTAGGCCGTTTGGGACTGAGATGAGGAAAAACTTTTTCACCCAGAGTTGTGAATCTGTGGTATTCTCTGCCACAGGAGGCCAATTCACCGGATGTTTTCGATAGAGTTAAATATAGCTAACAGAATCAAGGGATATGGGGAGAAAGCAGGAACGGGGTACTGATTTTGGATGATCACCCCTGATCATATTGAATGGCGGTGCTGGCTCGATATGTCGAATAGCCTACTCCTGCACCTATTTTCTATGTTTTCCTCCCACACTCCAGAGATGTACAGGTTTGCAGGTTAATTGGCTTGGTATAAGTGTAAATTGCCCCTAGTGTGTGCAAGGTACTGTTAATGTGAGGAGGTCGCTGGTCGGCGCGGACTCGGTGGGCCGAAGGACCTATTTCCATGCTGTACCTCTAAACAACCTGGTTTTGAGATTACTGTGGGCTGGAAACCGAGTGAGTTTCAAGCAGCAGCGTGGTTTTAGTTTCTAATTGGCAAAGTCGCTCTGGAATTTTGATCAGTAAATTGGCCAGTGCTTATTCGCGCTGCCTGATCCCCATCCAAGGCATCCTACTTTAATTCAAGTAATTCAAGGCCACGCACTTGACTGCCAATTTAATCGAGGTGCCGCAGTGTTATAATGGCCGCAAACATCAGCTACCGTGGCAACGCTTCCCTCAGATGTTCTTGACGTATGGAAAAGCCCACTCCCGGGAATTTCCTCTCGCAGATTACAGGCATAGTCATAGGGACATACAGCGTGGAAGCAGGCCTAACTTTCCCATGCCGACCAAAATGCCCCATCTACACAAATCCCACCTGCCTCAAAACCTATTCTATCCATGCACCTGTCCATATGTCTCTTAAACATTATGAGAGTACCTTCCTCAACTACATCTTCCGGCAGCTCGTCTCATACACCCACCATCCTTTGTGTGTAAAAAAAAAAAATTCGCCCCTCAGGCTCCTATTAAATCTTTCCTACCTCACCTTAAACCACTGTTCTCTGGTTCTCGACTCCTCTACTCTGGGCAAAATACCCTGTGCATTTACCTGATCTATTCCTCTCATGATTTTGTACTCCCCTCTAAGATCACCCCCTCATCCACCTGTGCTCCAAGGAATAAAGTCCCAGCCTGCCCAACCTCTCCTTATCGCTCAGACCCTCATGTCCTGGCAACATACTCGTAAATCCTCTCTGCGCCCTTTACAGCTTGACAATATCTTTCCTATAGCACGATGACCAAAACTGAACACAATACTCTGAATTTGGCCTCGCCAACGTCCTATACAATTGTAACATGACCACTTTGGACATAAATCCTGAAATGCTAAAAACCCTGCTTAAAATGATTGCTTCCTGTTAGACATTCTTTAAGTTATACTGTTGATCTAGATTAGAATTTTATGTCCAATGTTGATTAATAGATGCCACATGGAAACAGCCTTTAGGTCCTCACTGACCACCTGTTCACACCTGTTCTATCTTATCCCACAACCGCATCCATTCCCTAAAATATTCGGGGCAATTTACAGAGGCCAATTAACCTCCAAACACGCACACCTTTGGGATATTGGAGGAAACCGGAGCACCCGGAGGAAACCTACGCGGACACAGGGAAACAGTGCAAACTCCACAGCACCCGAGGCCGGGTTCGAACCCGGGTCTCTGGCGCCGTGAGGCATCGGCTCTACTACCTGCGCCATTCTGCCACCCCTCACTGTGAAGCACCTGAGAGTGAATTTCAACTTTGATTGGAACATGAAGCAGATGATGGCAAATAGGTGGCCCTTTTCTAAACTCTGCTGGATTTTCAACCAGTCTTGCACCCAGACAGAATTAAACCCCTGGATTTGCTGGGACTATTATCTTAAAGTGCATGTCATTAGCGTTCTATTAATCTACATTTATGTAGGATAATTGTTCAGTCGCCGCAAAATTAAAGGTGAAGGTATTTTGCATTTTCTTTCAGAGAAACACTAGTGTTTCTCCCCCCCTCCATCCCCGCAAATAATATTTAGTTTGTTGAATTCTCCCTGTGTTTTTCTTCCTTCGTCTGTATTTTTTTTATGTGCAAAACGTGAAAAGCATCAGAAAATCCCAGAAACACTCAGCAGGTCATGCAGCATCTTGGGGAAGAGAATCATGGAAAATTGGTGCAGGAGGAGGCCATTTGGCCCTTCAAGCCAGCACCGCCATTCAATATGATCATGGCTGATCATCCTAAATCAGTACCCCATTCCTGCTTTCTCCCCATATCCCTTGATTCCGTTAGCTCTAAGAGCTATATATAACTCACTCTTGAATACATCATTCAAACAGTTAATATTTCAGATCAGAAACTACATTAATATTCTCAACATGGCGTAAGCTTCTGTGTAAACAGGCATTGCCATTTTATTGAAAAACATTGCGTAGGAAGGAACTGCAGAAGCTGGTTTACACCAAACTTGCTGATGTAACCCGGCGGGTCAGGCAGCATCTCTGGAGAAAAGGAATTGGTGATGTTTTGGCTCGAGACCCATCTTCTGTCTGGAAGAAAAACCTTTGTTGCGTCAGTGTGAAAAATATGTAAAGATAATCCATTGGGATTTGGATGTAGCTGTTCTAAAAAGTTTGCTTGCACCAAAATACAACTTTTAAAGCAAAGTTGTCTCGGCGGTGTCATTTTCAGTTCGCATTTTGTAGTTGATCTTCTCTGTCTGTTAACGATACAAAGCCAACTCAGGCAGCCGCCATTGGGGAATCTTTACACTAACCACTCTGCCCTTTGCCACCCTTGTACAGTCAGTCAGTTTTAATCCTATCCAGTCCATTCCTGTGCATTCTGCTCTAGTTTTACAGCTGTCTATTACTACTGTGGGGCTTGTAATTATAGACACTAAATCTATGCAAGTCTTAGTTGACACTTAGTTGACACTGGAGTAACTCAGCGGGTCAGGCTGCACCTGTGGAGAAAAGGAATAGGTGACGTTTCGGTTTGAGACCCTTCTTCAGACTGAGTCGGGGGAAAGGGAAATGCGAGAGAGATGGAAAGTAAATAGAACAAATGAATGAAAGATGTGCAATAAGTAGTGATGAACAAGGAAAGATGGAGCCCACAATGGTCCATTGTTGGCTGTGGGGCAGGTGGTAACGAGTTTTAATTTTGGAGAAACAATGTAGAAAATGGCCCTTCGGCCCACTGAGTCTGCACTGACCAGCAATCCCCGCACACTAACACGACCCTGCGCACACAAGGAACAATTTATATTTATACCAAGCCAATTAACCTACAAGAAACGAGTTGACCCAAAACGTCACCCGTTCCTTCTCTCCAGAGATGCTGCCTGTCCCGCTGAGTTACTCCAGTATTTTATGTCTACCTTTGGTTTAAACCAGCATCTGCAGTTCCTTCCTACACAATTAACTTACAAACCTGTATGTCTTTGGAGTGTGGGAGGAAACCCATGTAGGTCACGGGGGAGATGTTACAAACTCCGTACAGGCAAGCACTTAATCGGATTCTCTGCGGCTGTAAGGCAGCAACTCGATTAGTCAGGATCGAAGCCGGGTTCTCTGCGGCTGTAAGGCAGCAACTCTACTGCTATGCCACCGTTATACACTGGTTATACCGACAGTGTTGTGTTGATGTTGCCTGACCCGCTGAGTCACTCCAGCTGTTTGTGTCTGTCTTTGGTGTAAACCAACATCTGCAGTTCCATCCTACACGCGCTTGGAATGATGCCAATGTGCTGATTACACAACAAAAACCTTGCATTTTACTGCTGCTGCCCTTGCGTAAGGGTTTGTTTGTTTGTGTGTGGTTAGGTTTCTCCCATCTCGCCCCCCCCCATGGATTAGTTTTTTCCGAAACCTAAACCACCCAATCTTTTCCGTTAAACAAGAAGGATTTTTAAAGGTAGACAAAAATGCTGGAGAAACTCAGCGGGTGAGGCAGCATCTATGGAGCGGAGGAAATAGGCAACGTTTCGGGTCGAAACCCTTCGGTTTCGACCCGAAACGTTGCCTATTTCCTTCGCTCCATAGATGCTGCCTCACCCACTGAGTTTCTCCCGCATTTTTGTCTACCTTTAATTTTCCAGCATCTGCAGTTCCTTCTTAAACAGAGGTTTTTTTAAAGGGTTATCTCTACACCTAAAACTTGGCAGGGCTCTGTGTTAGTCAGTGGGAACGGAAAGCTGCGTAGGAAGGAACTGCAGATGATGGTTTAAACCGAAGACAGATGCAAAAACTGGAGTAACTCAGCGTGTCAGGCAGCATCTCTAGAGAAAAGGAGTAGGTGATGTTTCGGGTCTGAAGACGGGCCTCGACACAAAACGTCACCTATTCCTTTTGGACAATAGACAATAGGTGCAGGAGTAGGCCATACTGCCCTTCAAGCCAGCACCGTCATTCAATGTGATCATGGCTGACCATCCACAATCAGTACCCCCATCCTGCCTTCTCCCCATATCCCTTGACTCTGCTATCTTTAAGAGCTCTGTCTAGCTCTCTCTTGAGAGCATCCAGAGAACCGGCCTCCACTGCCTTCTGAGGCAGAGAATTCCACAGACTCACAACTATGTGTGAAAAAGTTTTTCCTCATCTCCGTTCTAAATGGCTTACCCTTTATTCTTAAACTGTGACCCCTGGTTCTGGGCTTCCCCCAACATCGGGAACATGTTTCCTGCCTCTAGCGTGTCCAAACACTTAATAATCTTATATGTTTCAATAAGATATCCTCTCATCCTTCTAAATACCAGAGTATACAAGCTCAGCCGCTCCATTCTCTGTCCCGGGAATTAACCTTGTGAACCTACTCTGCACTCCCTCAATAGCAAGAATGACCTTCCTCAAATTTGGAGACCAAAACTGCACACAATACTCCAGGTGTGGTCTCACTAGGGCCCTGTACAACTTCAGAAGGACCTCTTTGCCCCCATACTCGACTCCTCTTGTTATGAAGGCCAACATCCATTTGCTTTCTTCACTGCCTGCTGTACCTGCATGCTTACTTTCATTAAGTGATGCTCTCCAGAGATACTGCCTGACCTGCTGAATTTCCAGCTTCTTGTGACCAGCTTGGGAACGGAAAGCTGTTACAGCCCAGTGCATTATTGTCTTGAATCCTGTTTTCTTTTCTTAAACTCTCTTTTTCCAGTCATTGCGATCCTTTAATGACTTGTAACTTGTAACTAATCCTCACAGTAACTTGTGCTGCTCTTTGCTCTGCCCTATTAATTTATTGTAATGATTTCTTTGAAATAAGAACATTTTGTGCATAGAAAAAAATCTTAATAGTTTCCATACTATCCTTTTATTGCACTTATTTTAGTCTGGCCAGCTGTTATGTTTTAACAATTTAACTGTTTAGCTGTAAGCATGTTTCCATTCTGTCTGTAAATAGCTGCCTATTTTCCAACGGTTTCAACATTAAAAAACAGTCGGTAATTAATGACTGAAAAATCTTTCGTCCACTTGATACGATCTTCCTTAAGGTATCCAAGGCTGCAGCAGATTCTGAAGCGGGAGATTGGGAAGTAAAGGCGATTGTGATGTGTTTATCTGCTGGCAATTTGAAAGATTCCGCCCCGGAGTGTGTCAATATGTTGGAATGAAGACTTCAATCCAGAGTGTAATCTTGTGGCACTGCACGAACAATACAATCACTTTCCTGTTGCATTTATCAGTTGGTTCTGCTTTCCTTAAGAGATCATCTGGCTGCAGTATATAAGAGGGGGATTGTTGTTAGAATGGGGGAGGTGGGCGGTGGACGAGAGAGATAGGAATAATTACATGCTGCTGGTGAGACTGTCTGTTCTTCGCTCACTTAACACTCAGACTTTTTGTTTTGTGTGTTAACAAGAGTCGCAGCTCGCTTTAATCCCCTCCATGTTGCAAGCACACTAACTGGAGGGCAGGGGAATGGGGAGGAAAGAGAATCTGAATGAGTCGGACGCGGAGAAAAGACAAACTAGAAGAAATAGTTTAAAGTGTCCGCGCGGGGCTAAAGCAAACCAAACTCCGAGGCTTATTGCTGGAGGGAGGGTTGAACTTGGCTCAGGCCTTGATTAGGCTCTCCAAGTACTGTGTACATTTTGGCCACCTTGTTTATTAAAATGTAGAGGCTCTGAGGGGGAAGCATGAGAGATTTGTAACGATGATGCCCAATTGGGAGAGTCTCAGGACAGGATAAACAGGCTGGGTTTTGTGAAACAAAAACGGTAAGGTGCCACTGGGGGGGATATTTAAAATTGTTCAAGTTTGTAATAGAATAGGAAGATGGCCCTTTTTGTTAACCCCCCCCCCCTCTCCCTCACTCCCCCCCCCCCCCCCCGTCTCTCCCCCCTTCCCCCCCCCCCCCCCCCGAGTAAAATTTGAGCTAAAAGGATAAGATTGTCAGCAATAACACAAATAGGGTATTTAGAAACAAAGCTGTTTCACCCAGCGGCAGCACGGTGGCGCAGCGGTGGAGTTGCTTCCCTACAGCGCCAGAGACCCCAGTCCGATCCTGACTACGGGTGCTTGTCTGTACGGAGTTTGTACATTCTTCCCGCGACCTGCGTGGGTTTTCACCGGGTGCTCCGGTTTCCTCCCACACTCCAAAAACGTACAGGTTTGAAGGTTAATTGGCTTCTATAAATGGTAAATTGTCCCTAGCTTGTGGGAGAGAGCTGGTGCATGGGGATCGCTGGTCGGCGCGGAACTCTGGGCCGAAGGACCTGTTTCTGCGCTGTATCTCTAAACTAAACCGAACTAAAGCCAGAATGTAAAGAATGTGGAAATTGCTTCCATATAGACTTGTTGAGTCAGATCCTTTATATAAATATAAATAAGAGGCTAAACAAGTATGAGGGTAAGAAAAACAAAGGCTTGTACTTTTTGTTTGACTCAGTAGCCAAAAGGGATGGATTGTGGACAACTGACAAATTATTTGGCAGTGAAAGGAGCGATATTTTTGTTTAAACTTTGAAAGGTGATTTGCACTGTTTACAAGTTTTGTGGAAGTAAACTTTTAGTTTTAAAAATAGAAGTTGATAATTAGTTGAGAAGGAGGAGTACCCTGACTGGAACTCAGATAAGAACAAGTTAGTGGGACCAATGGCCTCTCTTCAGATTTTCCATAGATTCCTGAATTTCCAATTGAAACATTGTAATGAGTCTGAAGAAGGGTCTCGACCTGACACGCCAGCCATTCCCTCTCTCCAGAGATGCTGCCTGTCCCGCTGAGTTACTCCGGCATTTTGTGTCTACATTGTATTGAGTGCCAGGACGAGCTGGAAGTGTTCTGAACGTTGTTTTAAAGGGGAGGCACAGCGGTTGAGCAGCTGCCTCACAGCGCCAGAGACCCCGGTTCGATCCTGGCTGCAGGTGCTGGCTGTGTTTGTACACTCTCCCTGTAACCGTGTGGGTTTTCTCCAGGTGCTCTGGTTTTCTCCCACATCCCAAAGATGTGCAGGTTTGTAGGCAAATTGGTGTCCGTAAATTGTCCTTAGTGTGTAGGACGCAAACGTGGGATAATGTAGAACTAGTGTAAGGGGGATCGAGAGGCACTCAGGTCAGTCGTCACGTGTACCGAGGTACAGTGGAAAGCTTTTCAGCATGGACTCGGTGCTTTCCGCGCTGTCTCTCTAAACTCTAAACAGTGCAATTGAGCAACATTTCGTTTGTTGTGTTTTGCCTTTGGAATCTGGGTTGTCTTCTGGACATTTTCGGTTCTCATTGCCATCACCTAGTTTAAAGATTGAACTTAAAACAAGTCAGGCTGCTAATAGTTCCAGACTGCATTTAGTATTGTGCAGTTTTGACTTACCATCACCCGGCGGGGTCACAACATCGGAAGCCTGGATCGCCTCAACGCAGAGGGAGAATAAGGAGGGAAGAAACAAGGACTTTAAGACTTTTGCCTTCCATCGCAGTGAGGAGGGCCTGGTGGACTCACTGTGGTGGATGTTAAATCTGTATTTATTGTGTGTTTTGTTATTTTATTCTATGTTATGACTGCAAGGCACGAAATTTCGTTCAGACTGAAAAGTCTGAATGACAATAAAGGTTACTTTACTTTACTTTAAGAGGGAAGATCCATTTAGATCCATGAGAACTGGCATTTCATGCAAGTATGGAAGAGCAAATTGAAATATCAGAGACAAACTAGAAGCAGTCTTTTATCTCTGTGACTTTAGGAACAATTTATGGTGTACTTGTGTGGTGAATCTGTGGAATTCATTGCCGCAGAAGGCTGTGGAGGCCAAGTCATGGGATATTTTTAAGGCAGTGATAGATAGATTCTTGATTAGTGCGGGTTTCGGGGTAATGGGGAGAAGACAGGAGAATGTGGTCAAGAGGATAGATCAGCCATGATCGAATGGCGGAGTAGGCTAGATGGGCCGAATGGCCTCATTCTGCTCCTGTCGCTTATGAACCTGCTTTCCATTGCTATGTAAAATTATATGTACACGTTCTCACTGATTTTCAAAATACTGACTTTTCGTTGTGAAAATTTGTAGCTCAAAATAAAAATGTCTTACAAGATAATGTTTATTCACGTGCAATGTAATAGTTTGAGTTTAAAAAATCGCAAATAACATACATTAATATGTCACTGAAATCCCATCAGAGATGCATTAAAAGTGGGTCCTAATCACACCCATGTTCAGCCATAAGTGCCACTTATAATTTAAATAGCCGTGAGGTAAAAACAAGTTTAATTGCTGAAAATTAGCTGTTACTGTAGCATTAGCACAGCCAAAAGCTATGATAATTGACACAAGTTGTTTTTGTTGAAAGCAATGAAAATATGGTGCAAAAGATCATGGGCAAAGGTTGATTATTAATACAACTAATGGCATAAGTTGCTTTTTTTCCCAACTCTCTGTAAGTTTCTGTACAATTGTGATTGGGGAAAACCTGTTCCATTGTAAAAGATTACCAAGCACACTAATGTGGAGAGACAACGAGCTGCAGATGCTGAAATCTTGAGGCAAACACTCCGTGCTGGAGTAACTCACTGGGTCAGGCAGCATCTGCGGAGAACATGGATAGGTGACCACCCACTCTATGGGGGTCAGAGGTTAGGGGGAGAAGGCAGGAGAAAGGGGCTCGGAGGGAGAGATAGACCGGCCATGATTGAATGACAGAGTAGACATGATGGGCCGAATGGCATAATTCTACTCCTATTTCTTATGACATATTGATAGTAGTAGGGGGGAGAAAACTAGAAAGGGGAGGAGGGGGGGGGGGGGGGGGGACAAAGCCTGGCAAGTGATGGGTGGATACAGGTGAGTGGATGGCAGGTGGGTGAACAAATGCAATGGAAAGAAGACGAAAGGGTTTCAGATAAGGAGGGAAGTGGAGTGAAATATGAAGCCAGAGGGAAGGGATTATAGGTGGGCGGAGAATATTGACGAGAGAACACTATTGTGCTTTATTTCGATGGCAAAATGTGCATGAATGTGCATAGATACAAGGCTAATACAATTATTATCAGACAGGGATGAAAACACAAATCAGGCAAAGTGCAGCACATTGATATTTTGATCTCTCTGGTACTGGGCTCCATTGGCCTTGATCAACTGGAATTATCAGGTGCATGAGATTCTAACTCGTTTGATGAAAGATTTTTCATCCTAGTATATGTTGAGGGCCCTTCCCTGCAGTGTTTTAATTCAACTTCAAGGGCGGGACAGTGGTAGAGTTGCTGCCATACAGCGCCAGAGACCAACCCCAGTTCAATCCTGACTAAGGGTGGTGCTTGTATGCAGTTTGCACCTTCTCCCTGTGACCACGTGGGTTTTCTCCGGGAGCTCCGGTTTCCTCCAAAGACGTACAGGCTTGCAGGTTAATTGGCTTCAGCATATCCCTCGTGTGTGTAGGATAGTGCTGGTGTATGTGGCGATCGCCGACTCGGTGGGCCGAAGGGCCTATTTCCGCGTGGTATCTCTAAGCTACACTGAGCTCATGATTCCTGTCTAACTTGATGCAGATTGTGGACCCGCTGGCCAGGGGACGAGCATTCCGGATGGCGGACGAGAATGACGGCTACAGCGTTCCCCACACCCCCATCACGCCTGGCGCCGCATCCCTCTGCTCCTTCACCAGCTCCCGCTCAGGACACAACCGTGTTCCCAAACGCAGGAAGAGGGAATCCGTGGCCAAAATGAGTTTCAGGGCAGCAGCGGCCCTGGTAAAGGTTGGTACAATGTGGAACTTGTTACATTGCTTTGCTTCACTGTGCCGTCATCCGTCAACAATCATCCTGCCACAACCAGAGAGCAGTGCTGCGCTACCATCTTCCTCATTGGTGAACCTCGGACAATCCTTGACCGCATTTGCTGGCTTAACCGTGCACTAAACGTTATTCCCTTATCATGTATCTATACACTGTAAATGGCTCGATTGTAAACATGTATTGCCTTTCTGCTGAAAGGATAGCAAAAGCTTTTCACTCACTGTACCTTGGTGTACGTGACCATAAACTAAACTAAACTATCAAGAGAATTTACTGTACATTTGTGTGATAAAGTAATGGTACTATCTGAATATGTAAGTAAGTAAGTTTATTGGCCAAGTATTCACATACAAGGAATTTGTCTTGGTGCTCCACCCAAGACAACATGACATACAGTGACAGTTACTAATGACTCAGAAAACACTAAACATTAATAATAATAAAACATTAATGATAAAACACCATTGATCAAGCATGTGAACCAACAAAATACCAGATCAAAGGGAGGCTACAGATTTTTGGCTGTTGAGTAGAGCAACTATTCGTGGATAAAAACTCTTTTTATGTCTGGCTGTGGCAGCTTTGACAGTCTGGAAGTGATTCAAAGAGTTTGTGGCCAGGGTGAGAGGGGTCAGAGATGATCTTGCCCGCTCGCTTCCTGGCCATTAGCCTGGTAGTATTGTACTATCTAGATTGGTAGCCAGGATCTTGGATCTTAAAAGGTGTTCAGCTGCTGGATGTTCTCGGTTTGAAATGGCGATATTCTAGTTCAAAGCATTCATAATGACAGCAATATTCAGGTTATGCAGTCATTATTGCTGCCACATTGGCATGTAATGCAAACTCAGCGGGTCAGGCAGCATCTCTGGAGACCATGGATAGGTGATCGTTTGGGTCTGGACCCTTCTACAGGCTACAATAAAAGACACAAAGTACTGAAGTAATTCAGCGAGTCAGGCAGCATTCTGGAGAATGGATAGATGATATATCCAGCCACCAATTAAAGCCCCTTCACCCCCCATCTCCATTCATCTATTACCTTCCAGGCTTTGGCCTGCTTCTCCTCTCTTCCTGCTTTCTTCCTTCCCCTCCTCCACTCCCAACACCCAGGGCGGCACGGTGGCACAGCAGTAGAGTTGCAGCCTTACTGCGCCGGCGACCCGGGTTCAATCCTGACAACCGGTGCTGTCTGTACGGAGTTTGTACGTTCTCCCTGTGGGCTTTCTCCGGGTGCTCCGGTTTTCTCCCACACTCCAAAGACGTGCAAGTTTTGTAGGTTAATTGGCTTCGGTAAAAATTGGAAATTGTCCCTAGTGTGTAGGATAGTGTTAGTTAGTGTGCGGGGATCACTGGCCGGTGCTGACTCGATGGGCCGAAGGGCCTGTTTCTGTGCTGCATATCTAAACCAAAATAAAGAATCAGTCTGAGGACAAGGGTAAACCTGAAACGTCACATGCCCATGTTCTCCAGAGACGATGCCTGAACTGCTGAGTTACTCCAGCGCTTTGTGTCTAAATTGATCGACACTGATATAACTTCCATTCTTTCCTTTGATTTGAGAAACAATAGACAATAGATGCAGGAGTAGGCCATTCGGCCCTTAGAGCCAGCATCACCGTTCAATGTGATCATGGGTGATCATCCCCAATCAGTACCCCGTTCCTGCCTTCTCCCCATATCCCCTGACTCCACTATCTTTAAGAGCCCTATCTAGCTCTGTCTTGAAAGTATCCAGAGAACCGGCCTCCACTGCCCTCTGAGGCAGAGAATTCCAGACTCACAACTCTCTGTGAAAAAGTGTTTCCTCATCTCCGTTCTAAAGGCCTTACCCCTTATTCTTAAACTGTGGCCCCTGGCTCTGGACTCCCCCTCTAGCGTGTCCAAACCCTTAATAATCTTATATGTCTCAATGATCCCCTCTCATCCTTCTAAATTCCAGAGTGTACAAGCCCAGCCGCTCCATTCTCTCAGCATATGACAGTCCCGACATCCCGGGAATTAACCTTGTGAACCTACGCTGCACTCCCTCAATAGCAAGAATGTCCTTCCTCAAATTCGGGGACCAAAACTGCACACAATACTCCAGGTGTGGTCTCACTAGGGCCCTGTACAACTGCAGAAGGGCCTCTTTGCTCCTATACTCAACATTTTGAAAAATAATTTCAAACCGCTGGAGCAAATCAGCGGCCCTTTGACTCCGCAGATGCTGCTCGGGCCACCAAGTTCCTCCAGCAGCTTGTGTTTTGTTCCAAACTGCAGCATCTGCAGCCTCTTGTCTCCATTAAAAGGAGAAGTGTGTGCACAGACTCGGGTTATGCCTTCTTTGTCCCCCTTTCGGAACCACGCTGTTTTATGTGGTATTTATATCCTTTCCTGATGTTTTCATCATATATCAGGACCCGTGCCAATGTATACACAATCCCTGCACACAGCCTAATGTGCGCAATATTAGCTGAAGTGTTCACACCTTGTTATTCCCGCCCTGCAACCAGATCCCAGCTTGCAGGGGAGGAAAAAAATACCGCCGTACAGAGCAGACATCAGGCAATGTCCTGTGCTTCTAATGCACCTGAAATTGGAACAGGTTTAAGGGGTCAGGGAGCATTGTGAAATCCAAACCCGCCTGTTCTTGGTCTAGTAGATTTGGAGCTGTATGGTTTTGTGATCAATTGCAAGCTTAATATCTCACACCTCCAAGTAAATTGAGAAAAAACTCTCAACACGTATGCTCAGAAATTGGATCGCGTGCTGTCAAATTTTTTTTTTTGTCTAATTGGAATTTAAAAAGGAATGAAAGATACGTTGGAGAGGCCGCATTGAGAGTATTGTGTTCAGTTCTGGGCACCGTGTTATAGGAAAGATTATTGTTAAGTTGGAAAAGGGTGCAGAGAAGATTTTACAAGGATGTTGCCAGGACTGGAGGGTGTGAGCTATGGGGAGAGTTTGAGCAGGCCAGGACTCTGGGGCACAGGAGGAGGAGGGGTGATCTTATAAAGGCGTATAAATTCATGAGAGGAATAGATCGGGTGTACGCCCAGAGTCTCTTGCCCAGAGTAGCGGAATAGAGAACCAGAGGGCATACGTTTAAGGTGAAGGGGGGTGATATGATGGGAATCTGAGGGGTAACTTTTTCTTGCAAAGAGTGGTGGGTGTAGGTAACGAGCTGCCGGAGGAGATTGTTGAGGCTGAGACTATCACAACGTTTGGACTGGTTAGAGGGATATGGGCCAAGTGCCCATAAAAATGTTTCTTAAATGTTTCTTAAACCTGCCACAATTACCTCCTACGGCAGCTCGTTCCATGCACTCACCACCCTTTGTGTGAAAAATATACTCCTCGGGTTCCTATTAAATCTTCCCCCCCTTCACCTTAAACCTATCTCCTCTGGTTTTCATGGTCCTGAAGTCTGAAGAAGGGCCCCGACACAAAACATCACCCACCCACGTTCTCAGAGATGCTGTCTGACCTGCTGAGTTACTCTGGCATGTTCTGTCCTTTGCAGACATTACTGATTCGAACTTGACGTGGTTTCAGAAAGCACTGCTGAAGTATCCTCAATCATGAGTCACTTAGAGATATGGCGCGGAAACAGGCCCTTCGGCCCATAGAGTCGGCATCGACCAGCGATCCCCACACATTAACACTACCTTACAAACACTATGGGACAATTTTACATTCATAGCAAGCCAATTAACCTACAAACCTGTACTTATTTGGAGTGTGGGAGGAAACTGAAGATCTCGGAGAAAACCCACACAGGTCACGGGGAGAGCGTACAAACTCCGTACAGACAGCACCCGTAGTCAGGATCGAACCCGGGTTTCTGGCGCGATCAGGCAGTGGCCCTACCGCTATGCCACCATGCCTCCCACTTAGAAACATAGAAACATAGAAAATAGGTGCAGGTGGAGGCCATTCGGCCCTTCGAGCCAGCACCGCCATTCATTGTGATCATGGCTAATTGTCCCCTATCAATAACCCGTGTCTGCCTTCTTCCCATATCCCTTGACTCCACTAGCCCCTAGAGCTCTATCTAACTCTCTCTGAAATCCATCCAGTGACTTGGCCTTCACTGCCCTCTGTGGCAGGGAATTCCATAAATTCACAACTCTCTGGGTGAAATCGTTTTTTCTCACCTCAGTCTTAAATGACCTCCCCTTTATTTTAAGACTGTGGCCCCTGATTCTGGACTCGCCCAACATTGGGAACATTTTTCCTGCATTTAGCTTGTCCAGTCCTTTTATAATTTTATATGTTTCTATAAGATTCCCCCTCATCCTTCTAAACTCCAGTGAATACAAGCCTAGACTTTTCAATCTTCCCCTCATATGACAGCCCCGCCATCCCAGGGATCAATCTCGTGAACCTACGCTGCACTGCCTCAATCACAGGGATGTCCTTCCTCAAATTAGGAGACCAAAACTGTACACAATACTCCAGATGTGGTCTTACCAGAGCCCTATACAACTGCAGAAGAAACTGCAGACTTGAACTGCAACTCACGAGTTTCCAACCTCTCTTGCAGGGGCGCTCTCTCAGGGAAGGTACGACGCGGCGGGCTCAGAGACGCAGCTTCACCCCCGCCAGTTTTGCGGAAGAGGAAACGGTGGATTTTCCAGATGAGTTGGACACCTCGTTCTTTGCCAGGGTGAGTGAGCCGCCTTACATGTAATAATACACAAGCATTGCATCATTTATTTGACTGCTGGCCGAAGGCCCTGTGTGGCCCAAGGCCGCATTTCTTGCTTGCAGCTGTTTCAACATGTTTGAGGAATATCCAATGTGAATTTGGCACGGAAATTAAGCAGCAATGGCGACCCAGCACCGACTGGTGGAATAACGTCCGTGTAAATGATACTCAGATGGAATTGGGTTCCTCTAGGTCAAGGGTTCCCAACCTAGGGTAAATTCCGCCTACCCAGGGGTAAATTTGGTGATTCTGGATTTGTACATATTTTTTTCTCATTGACTAACTGTGTTTGGTTCTGGTACACCGGTATCTCTTCATCATTAGTTGTTCATAAATAAGTGAAATAATGTTGTTATGTGCTATTAAAGTTGCCCGGGGTAAACGGGATGAAAAAGGTTGGGAACCCCTGCAAATGTCCAGCATTTGATTTTTGTTAAATTATGTTATACCACTCTTTTTACGTTGAAAGATTTTCAATTGAAGTGTGTCTTTTGCTTAATATTTAGAATGCGTTGTCTGAATTGCTGGCAAATACAGATCCAATCTTTTTTTAAATTATTTGATAGAAACAGGTTTTCAGGGAGAGAATACAGAGAATGTAGAACAGTACAGCACAGGAACAGGCCCTTCGGCCCACAATGTTCGTGCCAAACACGATGCCAAGTTAAACTAATCTCCTCTGCCTGCACATGATCTACATGCCTCTAATCCTGCATATCCAATGTTCGCTCCAAAAGCCAAATGGGACTAACTGTATTGTGCATGCCCAGGCTCACTGGTTTGAATTGGGGGACAGCAGTGGCGCAGCGGTAGAGTCCGCGCCGACCAGCGATCACCCCGTACACTAGCACCATTCTACACACTGGGGACAATTTACAATTTTACCAAAGCCAATTAACCTACAAACCTTTGCCTCTTTGGAGTGTGGGAGGAAACCGGAGCACCCGGAGAAAACCCACGCAGGTCACGGGGAGAATGTACAAACTCCGCACAGACAACTCCCGTAATCAGGATCAAACCCTGATCTCTGGTGCCGTAAGGTGGCAGTTCAACTGCTGCGCTACCCTGCCGCCCCAAAACTTCCACCATCCTTTTGCCCCTGCAGATGCTTCTTGTCCGACTGAGGTTTTTTTTAGCTGTTCACATATTTTGCTCCAGATTCACACATCTACGATCTCTTCTGTCCACATAAAATGAGCAATATCAATTATTTTTTTAAAGTAGGTTGCTGAGAATCTTCTGAAACCGTTCTCTTGCAGACAGGTGGACTCTTGGGATCGAAACCAAAGCCATAGTCTTCGTTGTTTTTTAACTTAGTTTATTGGAGCTGCAAAGAGACGCACAGTGCTTGTGTGTTACCATGGAAATGCTCAATATCAACATATCGGGGATTTTCCCAGTGTTTTAGCCCTGAGGTAGTCACCATGGATTCCACTTGTTAGGCGTGCAGCTTTGTCAGACCAGATGACTGCACTGTCAGGAATACTCCACTGATTGGTTGCGTACCATAGCCTGATTTGCGGTGAATTCCATTGCACGCATGCCATGACATCACTGTTTGATGTGTAGGACTGGGAGGCGCTGAGAAATTAGAAGCAACAAATGTAATCTTGTTTCGATCCCAAGAGCTCATCTTCCTGCAAGAGCTTGATTCTGAACCTGCATTTTAAACTATGTGCATTGGACTAGGGAGGTGCTGAAAAATAAAAAGCAACAAATGTAACCTTGTTTTACTCCTAACAATGGACTGATTTTTTTTACATTCCTTGATGGTTCTTGTTAATAGTAGCAGTCGACATAAATTTAAGTTTACATAGGCACAGACTGCTCATGTCAAGCAGTCACCAGGGCAAGAGGGATATGGGCCAAACGCAGGCAGGTGGGACTAATGTAGATGCGACATGTTGGGCCGAAGGGTCTGTTTCCACGCTGTATGACTATGACTCTAAGATCGTGGTACAGCATGGAAACAGGCCCTTTGGCCCGTTTTGTCCATGCCAGCAAGACGCCAAATATATATGCGAGTCCCACCTGCCTGTGTTTGGCCCATATCCCTCTAACCTTTGCTATGTATCTGTTCAAATGCCTTTCCATTATTGTTATAGTACCTGCCAGACACCTCCTCTGGGGCAGCTGGTTCCATACACCCACCACTCTCTGGTGTGAAAGATTTGCCTCTCCTATTAAATCTTTCCCCCTCTCACCGTAAACCTATGTCCTCTGGATCTTGATTCTCTCCCCCCCCCCACCACCCACCCCACCCTAAAAGACTGTGCGTTCATCCTATTTATTCCCCTCATGATTTAATACGCTCCTTTAAAATCACTCCTCAGCCTCCTGTGCTCCAAGGAATAAAGTCCTCGACTGCCCAACCTCTCCCCAGAGCTCAAGTCCTGATAACATCAAGATGTCTTGCCTTTTATCAGAATGCCTTTCAGTTTCCCTTTCTCAGAATAGTTAATCCTTCGAAGAGCAGTTTGTTGAGACTGGTAGCTGGTTAGCGTAAAGGAACGTCACCACTGAAGTTGGCCATAGTTTGTCTCCATCTGGTGGGCTTTGTGCAAGAACGAACAATGTTGTGCATTAATGACAATACGGTCGAATGTGTGCAATTCATCTTTATGATGGTACTACATCAATTTATTCATAGAGTACCTGTAAAGTAGATGTGATGCACTTTGGATATTGTTATCAAACAAAATGGAATGATGAACTGTACAGAGGTAACAAGAAGCTTGATCAAATCGGTGGTTTGATTGAAAGATACGGCATGGAAGCTGATTCTTCGACCCAACGAGTCCACACCAACCATCGGTCGCTTGTTCACACCAGCTTTGCGTTATCCCACTTTTGCATCGACCAGCGGCAATTTACTGAGGACCAATTAACCTCCAAACCGCATATAGAAACATAGAAAATAAGTGCAGGAGTAGGCCATTCAGCCCTTCGAGCCAGCACTGCCATTCAATATGACCATGGCCGATCATCCAAAATCAGTACCCCGTTCCTGCTTTTTCCCCATATCCCTTGATTCCATTCGCTCTAAGAGCTAAATCTAACTCTCTCTTGAAAACATCCAGTGACTTGGCCTCTACTACCTTCTGTGGCATATCTTTGGGAAGTGGGAGGTAGCAGAGCACCTGGAGAAAAAACAATAAGGTCACAGGGAGAACATGTAAACTCCACAGAGACAGCACCGGTTGTCGAGATCGAATGCGGGTCTCTGGTGCTGGGAGGCAACGACTCTACCAGCTGGTTTAGAAATGCAACTCAACATGACCATAATGATGTGGTAACATAGAATACATTAGTCAGTTACCACATCACCTTATATTTGCTGAGATTTTCTCTGAATTTGTCATTTCTTTTGGCCAGGAAGGAGTCCTACACGAAGAGCTCTCCACGTATCCCGATGAGGTGTTTGAGCCCGCGGAAACTGTTACCGCCAAGGAGATGGAGAGCAACTCTCTGGATCAGACCGATCTAACCGGCAGCGCCTTGGATAAAAGCGAACTCGAGAAAAGTCACCTCATGCTGTAAGTTGCAGCTTTTGAACCAGCCTTAGACCATAGACAATAGGTGCAGGAGTAGGCCATTCGGCCCTTTCGAGCCAGCACCGCCATTCAATGTGATCATGGCTGATCATCTACAATCAGTACCCCGTTCCTGCCTTCTCCCCATATCCCCTGACTCCGCTATCTTTAAGAGCCCTGTCTAGCTCTCTCTTGAAAGTATCTAGAGAACCGCCCTCCGAGGCAGAGAATTGTGACAGCATGAGGGAGAAAGACCAAACCTAATGGAGGCACAAGGAACTGCAAATGCAGATATCCTGAGTAAAACACGCAGTGCTGGAGTAACTCAGTGGGCCAGGCAGCATCTCTGGAGGAAAAGAGTCTGAAGAAAGGTCTCGACCCGAAACGTCACCTATTGCTTTTCTCCAGAGATGCTGCCTGACTTGCTGAGTTACTCCAGCATCTTGTGTCTATCTCTGGAGGGAATAGATAGTTGACATTTCAGATTGGGACCTTCAGTCTCTGATGAAGGGTCCTGACAAGAACCATCGCCTATCCCTGTCCTCCAGAGTTGCTGCCTGAACTGGTGAGATACTCCATGAGTTTTAATCCTTACTATTGAGTTGCTGTAGAGATTAACACAGAGTGAAAATGATAAAACGCCACTCTACAAATGATAGACAATAGACAATGGGTACAGGAGTAGGCCATTCGGCCCTTCGAGCCAGGACCGCCATTCACTGTGAACATGGCTGATCATCCACAATCAGTGCCAACCTTTTCCCCATATCCCTTGACTCCGCTATCTTTAATAGCTCCATCTAAATGATGTAGGAAATGAAGGTCTGAAGAAGGGTCTCGACCCGAAACATTACCTATTCCTTTTCTCCAGAGATGCAGCCTGGCCCGCTGAGTTACTCCAGCTTTTTGTGTCTAGCTCCACAGATGATATTTTGCTCCATTTTCATGTCCAGTAAATGTATTGTAAAACGTTAGCGGCGACCCGGAGGAGATAATCGTTGATCCATTGTCTTCTTCAGCCCATTGGAACGAGGGTGGCGGAAGCAGAAAGAAGGAGCCCCTCCTCCGCCCAAGGTGCGCTTAAGGCAGGAGGTGGTCAGTGTGAGTGGCCAGAGAAGAGGGCAGCGCATCGCAATACCCGTCAAGAAGCTGCTCGCGAAGGAAAAGAGACCCTACGGGCTGGGGATGGTGGGCAAGCTAACGAACCGGACGTACCGCAAGCGAATAGACAGTTATGTGAAGAAACAAATAGACAACATGGACGATCACCGGTAAGGGCCTTCTGGATTGGGTTTGTAAATATTAATTTTCAAAGATTTATAGCGGATTTTAGCGATGATGTGGGTTTGCCACGTTTCGCCAGCTTGTAAATAATGGAACTTTGGTTTAGTTTTGCTTCAGAGATACAGCGCGGAACTAGGCCCTTCAGCCTGCAGAGTCCGCACCGACCAGCGATCCCCGCACATTAACACTACCCGACATGCACTAGGGACAATTTATTTTTATACCAAGCCAACTAGCCTACAAACTTGTACGTCTTTGGAGTGTGGGAGGAAACCAAAGATCTTGGAGAAATCCCACGCAGGTCACGGGGAGAACGTACAAAGTCCGTACAGACGGCACCCGTAGTCAGGATGGAACCTTGGGTCTCTGACGATGCAAGTGCTGTAAGGCAGCAACTCTACCGCTGCGCCACCATGACAGCCTATTACTTCAGCTGACAGTCATTGTTATAGACCCAAGGTGTATTCCTTGATATTCCGTCTATTTTTTTAGTGCAGAGTTTACCTCGGGCATCCGTGTTTTACATTAGTTTTTCCTATTTTCTAATTTTCCACGTAATCCCAGCGACCATTCTCCTAACTCCGTTGCTAGTTGCCTTTGTGGTAATGTTGTATATAAGCCAACGGGTTTAGAGAGAGAGAGAGAGCAGGGAAACAGGCCCTTCGGCTCATCGGGTCCACGCCCGCCATCGATCACCCGTTCACGCCAGCTCTGTGTTATTCCACTATCGCATCCACTCCCTACGCACATTAGGGGCAATTTACAGAAGCCAAGTATCCAACAAACCCGCACATCTTTGGGATATGGGCGGAAACCCATGTGGTCACAGAGAGAGTGTGCAAACTCCACAAAGATCGCACACCCACCCGGTCAGGGTCATCGGGCGTTGTGAGGCAGCAGCTCTTCCAGCATGGACTCAGTGGGCCGAATGGCTTGTTTCCATGCTGTATCGCAAAATTGTAGGTACATTGTAACTAAATTGTAATTTGTTCAACAAACTTTTATCAAATAGCTCACGTCAGTGCAGAAGAGATTGAAGTCTCCAAGCAGGACGTCTTATCCTCTTCTCTCCTTGGAGCAACATTCCACTGGCTCTTTTCTCTCAATCCCAGCTAATTGACAATAAACTTGACTTGACTTAGTATGACTTTTATTTTGCTGCCGGTTTTTATGGGAATCATAAGCAAACAAGTGTAATGAGCATCACTGGCCATATGGGCTTCACCCTTCCTTTGTCATCCGTTGTCTGCCATGTTTTATTCTGGCGTTAACCTACCTCGTTCTCCTCCCCTCTACTTTCAGTTTGAAGCAGTGTTCAAACTGGAAACGTCGCCTATTCCTTTTCTCCAGAGATGCTGCCTGACCCGTTGAGTTACTCCAGCACTTTGTATCTATTTTTGGAAGACGCCAGCATCTCCACTTCCTTCCCACATAAGTATATTGAGTTCCTGCTCTTAAACTCACCTTCCCCGATTCATAAGTTCTAGGAGCAGAATTAGGCCATTCAGGCCATCAAGTCTACTCCCCCATTCAATCATGGCTGATCTATCTTTCCCTCTCAGCACCATTCTCTTGCCTTCTCCCCATAACCCCTGATCCCCTTAAGGGCCTGTCCCACATGGTGATTTTTTTTCGGCGACTGCCGGCGTCATATCAGTGTCGCCAAAAGATTTTGAACAT
>JAXLNO010001967.1:0-15682 GCA_038087875.1 Malacoraja senta | reverse complement strand
CAAACGGCCTTATTTGTTTCAGTCACTATCTCCCATTCACCACTAATCTCCATTATGTTGTTTGCTGTGAAAAACATGTTTGTCTCTCCATATGGCTGAATGGCTCTCTACTCTTGTCAAAAGTGGCAAGGTTTCCGATGTAGCCCGTGTGCGCTGCCATCGTGCCGTTCTCTTTTTTTTTATAAAAGTCCGTTCAAAAACCCCGATTTCCTGTCTGTTCTGGTGTAACAATTCACCTAAAACGTAGCTGTAAGTTTAGCTAATTTAATTTAATTTAGCTATTTAACTAAGCTTAGCTATTCAGCTTGAGGAACTCGACCAAAAAAAACTTATACAATCCCAAGGACGGCACATTGCCACGTAGACACAACATAGAGATAGCCTGCCAACATAGACACAACATAGAGATAGCCTGACAAACTCTCGACGATTTGTCCAGTTGCTGATTTAAACTACAGTCCCCTGCATAGAAGGCTCTGCGGCCTATCGTGTACAGCACACAAACAACTGCGACACAACTCCGTATTTACTGTTTAAAATATTAAACAATACTACATGTTGCAAAACAGTCCTGCACTGTATTTAAAGGATGGGTTCACAAACTCTATCCCATTCTCGTTGCCTATATATTGTTATATTCCGGACGGCAGAATGAATAACAACTGACACGCTGGTTGCCTGGATCAAAGATCATAGAGCGGAGCAAGATGGTTCACTCCGCGAAAAAGCCGTAGTAGGTGATGTGTAATCTTCAGCGCCATTTCCGTAACCGGCTTCCGTCATGGCGTCAAGCTAATTCAGGGAGATTCTGCTATATCAGGCTGAGAGATTAAAGGATAGACACAAAATGCAGCGGGTTGGGCGGAATTTCTGGACAAAAGGAATAGTTAACATTTCGGGTCGAGACCCGTCTTCAGACAGAGTCAGGGGAAAGAGGAACTCAAACCATCCTCCCCTCTCCCCTTCCCTCCGACACGGACACGGAGCGATCGCCAGCCCCCCGTTTTTTTTGTTAAACATCTATTTACTTCCAGTGGTTTTTTTCCCCCTTACCATTTCCGTACTTTTTAAATAGGTGCCATGACCCGTTTGATGTCATACTTCGCCCTGCTCCTGGTCTCGGCCCGCACAGATCTGCCGGACATGCTGTGAGTGTGTGTGTTTGTTTGTTTGACGGAGTCTGAGGGAAGAAGCGCCGGCAACAAGAGCAAGCGAAACCGTGGAGAGACGAACGAAAGCAAAGATCATAGAGCGGAATCGGTGACATTTCGGGTCGAGACCCTTCTTCAGACTGAGTCAGGGGGAAGAGGAACAAGAGATATAGACGGTACTAAGGACAAATGAATGGAAGACATGCCTATATCTCCCGTTTCCCTTTCCCTTGACTGTCAGTCTGAAGAAGGGTCTCGACCCGAAATGTCACCTATGCCGCTCTATGATCTTTGCTTTCATCGTCTGTCCGCGCGTTCGGTCGCACTTGATGCGGGCGCTTCTCCCCTCAGACTACGCCATACAAACACACACGCACGCACACAGCATGTCCGGCAGATCGGTAGGGGCCGTGACCAGGAGCAGGGCGAAGGATGACATCAAACGCGTCATGGCAGCATTCGAAAAAGTCGACCCGAAATATCACCTAGTCCTTTTCTTCAGAGATGCTGCCTGATAAAAACTATTTAAATTATTTAAAAACACATAAAACTGTTCCCGCGAAACGCTCATTACACTGCGAAAGGCATAACTGAAGTCGGTTCTGGTTTACTGAAATGTGAAGTTACGCTCCGGTGCGTACTACACGTCAGTCCATCGGATTTCGCAGGAGTGGACCATCTTGTTCCACTCTAAGATCTTTGGCCTGGATCACGAGAGGGACATTTATTACACAACATTCCCTGCTTATATTGAAGACCAACTCATTTACATATACATGAATATGTATGAATACATTACACCTAGGGACTGCTCCCTCCACAATTCACTCATCTCCTCCCAGCCACATCAGGTAGATGGGAGGAACCGGATGGGCCTTACCTTCAACCGACTTGGGCGCTACATCCAGTCCCGGGGCAGACGACCTGACCTGAGCGCTACAGGCAGTCCCGGGGGAACGCAGGCGACCTGGGCGCTAAAGCCAGACCTGGGGCAAGCGAGCTGACCTGGGCGCTTCAGCCAGACCGGCCAGCCGACCTGGGCGCTACAGCCAGTCCCGGGGAAGGCTAGCCAACCTGGGCGCTGCAGCTCCTTTGGCCCACCGTGTCCGCGCCGACCAACAATCACGCTGTACACTAGCACCATCGGACACACTAGGGTCAATTTACAATTTACCGAACCACTTAACCTACAAACCTGCACGCCTGTGGAGTATGTGGCATGCGAGCCGACCTGTGCGCAACAGCCATTCCCGGGGCAGACGGGCTGACGTGGGCGCTACAGCTAGTCCCGGGGCATTCAGGCGACCTATACGCTACAGCCAGACCTGAGGCAAGCGAGCCGATTGGGCACTACAGCCAGAGCTGGGGTAAGCGAGCCGATCTGAGACTGGCTGTAGCGCCCAGGTCACAAAACATGGGAGGATTGTCCCCCACCTCCCAAAACAGGTATCCGTCGCCCCCTCCCCCGTCCCCCCCAGGATTAACTGGAAGATGTGTTTTCTTTATCGTGAAATAAAACGACAATGGCTGTGAGCGCTCAACACCGTGACAGCTCTGTGGTTAGTGTTTCAAGTTTTCAGCAGACCATCCAGGTGAGACAAAGGTACACATGTACCTCCTCGAACCACATTAACTGCATCCGCTGCTCCCGATGTGGGCTCCTTTACATTGGTGAGACCAAACGTAGACTCATAGAAAAACATGGCAACATAGAAAAATAGGTGCAGGAGCAGGGCATTCGGCCCTTCGAGCCAATACCGTCATTATCTCTGATCATGACTGATCATCTAAAATCAGCATCCCACTCCTGCTTTCCCCCCGTATCCCTTGATTCTTTTAGCCCTAAGCTAAATCTGACTTTCTCTTGAAAATCCAGTGAATAGGCCTCCACTGCCTTCTGTGGAAGAGAATTCCACAAATTCACAACTCTCTGGGTGAAGAAGTTTTCCCTCATCTCAGTCCTAAATGGCCTACCCCTTATTCTTAAACTGTGACCCCAGGTTCCAGACTTCCCCAACATTGGATACATTTTTCCTACATCAACTAGAGAAATTAATCAATTGTGAATGAGTTCTACTGCAGGTTAGTCATGAAGACCCTTGAAAGGCTTGTGCTGGCCAAGCTTAAAAATACCACGAACCCCCTACTGGACCCTCTGCAGTTTGCATAGCGGGCCAATAGATCTGTGGTTGGCACAGTCAAACTGGGCCTGCACTTCATCCTCCAGGACCTAGACCACCAGGAGACCTATGCGATGATTTTGTTTGTTGATTTTAGCTCTACATTCATCACCATTGTGCCAGAGCTACTGCACTCCAAACTTTCCGAGTTTACTGTGCCTGAACCCCTCTGTCGGTTGATCACCAGCTTCCTGACAGACAGGAAGCAGCATGTGAGGCTGGGAAGGCACATCTCGGAACCGCAAACTCTCAGCTTAGGAGCATCACAAGGCTGTGTACTCTCCCCTCTCCTCTACTCTCCTCTACTCTCTCTATACCAATGACTGCACCTCCACACGCTCCTCTCCCAAGCTTCTCAAGTTTGCGGACGAGACAACCCTGATTGGACTGATCCAGGAAGGGGCGCAATCTGCCTACAGACAGGAAGAGTCACAGCTGGCGACCTGGTGCCATCGCAACAACCTGCAGCTCAATGGTCTTAAGACAGTGGAATTGATTGTAGACTTTAGGAGAGCACCCCCTCCCCTCACCCCACTCACCATCATCAACACCACAGTCACATCTGTGGAGTCTTTTAAGTTCCTGGGAACCATCGTATCCAAGGACCTTAAGTGGGGGTCTACCATCGAATCCACAGTCAAAAAGGCACAACAGAGGATGTACTTCCTACGCCTGCTGAGGAAGCGCAATCTTCCACAGGCAATGATGGTCCAATTCTATACGGCCATCGTAGAGTCAGTCCTCACCTTCTCCATCATGGTCTGGTTTGGCTCAGCCACCAAGCACGACACCCGGAGGCTGCAGCGAATCGTCCGATCAGCAGAGAAAATTATTGGCGGCAACCTTCCCTCCATTGACGAACTGTACACTGCAAGGGCCAGGAAGCGAGCGGGTAAGATCACCTCTGACCCCTCTCACACTGGCCACAAACTTTTTGAATCACTTCGCTCTGGAAGGCGACTCCGGACTGTCAAAGCTGCCACAGCCAGACATAAAAACAGGTTTTTTAAACTCCGCTCCTCCATTTCGCTGTAATTCTGCTGCTCAACGCTCTGACAGTCCGGCACATTTTAGTGGCCAGTCGGGTCCATAAGGGGTTGAAGGGTGAGAGCAAGGGGGAGAACCGCAGTGACCCGGAGATGGAGAGCAGGAGGAGGTCTGTGATTTTACTCCACCATCTCGGCAGCTTCATCTTCCTGTGGCTAGCGAATGTTGCAAACTTCATCTATTATCAGAGCACAGGAGATGGAAGTGAACAGAATGATTCTGAATGGTTCTTTCAGGACATCGGGTATTTGCTGAGCAATCTCAGCTGCTGCACGAACACATTTATTTACGCGGCGACCCAGTCCAAGTTCAGGGAGCAGGGGAAGAGCGCGGTGAAATATCCGCTCACCTCAGTGTTTCGGCTCATTAATAAATTCGCGGCCCGAGCGCATCCCAGAGGCGCCCGCAGTCTCTCTGCTCCGGGCTCCGGCTCCTGACATTCACCACTGGATCTTCCAGGTATCAGTCCCGGGCTGATGGTCCCATCGATGACTCCGCTTTGGGGCATTCACCCGTCACAGCGAGATCTGTCACGTTTTTCCCAATTGTGTCCGCCTCCCTCAGGGACCGGTCTTGGGTAAACTCCACCCTGGGACCAATCGGCCCATCTCCCTCCGCAGTGGGGACCGATCTGTGGTAAACTCCACCTTGGAACCAATCGTTCCGTCTCTACCCACGGTTCAGACATGCCTCTTGAACGTGATCCGTCTCGAATAACCATCCCCAGAATAAAAGCCGAATCTCCCACGTGACTGGTCCGTCTGGTGTGCACTTCCCCAAGGGACAACTGTCTTATCTTATCAGAGTCATAGAGTCACACGGCACGGAAACAGGCCCTTCGGCTAAACGCGAACACTACAAGCAACTTGCCCCATCTACACTAGTCCCACCTGTATGCGTTTGGCCATCTCCCTCTAAACATGTCCTATCCATGTACCTGACTCAATGTTACTTAAGCGGTGGAATAGTACCTGCCTCAACCACCTCCTCCGGCAGCTCGTTCCACACACCCAACACCCTTGCTTTAAAATAGTTACCCTTTATCTTCTTATTAAGTCTTTCCCCCTTCACAATTTGATTGCCCTATTCAAGGGACTCTGTGCGTCTACTCGACCTATTGCTCGCATGATGATAGACACCTCTATAAGATCACACCTCACCCTGCTGCGCACCAACGAATAGAGTTCCAGGGCTCTCAACCTCTTCCTATATCTCAGGTCTTCGTATCCTCGTAAATCTTCTCTACACCCTTTCAATCTTTGCTGTAATATGATGCGCACAGATGAACACAATACTCTAAATGTGGCCTCACCAGCGTATTATATATCTGCAACACGATGTCCAAGCAACTGAAGAAGGCATGCGACATTACCTTCAAAGAAATATGCATCTGCACTCCTTGATCCCTCTGTTCCACAATACTCCCTGTTTACCTGTAACGACTTCAGTGAACAGTGTACCTGCGCAAATAGATCCCTCTGCTCCGCAACCCTCTTTGTCGTCATGAGCCGCCACTTTCAGGGAAATATGTACCTACACTTCTAATTCCCTCTGTACCACAACACTCCCTCTCCACCTTTGGCGCTACTTTCGGGAAATTGTGTACCTGCGCTCCTAGATCCGTCTGCTCCACAACGCCCCCCTCCCCCCGTGCCCAGAATAATTGTCCAATCTCCCACTAGAGACGTGTCCGTCTGGTGTGCACTTCCTCCAGGGACCACTGCTTCATCTCCTTCCTCAGGGTGGTCCGCCCCTTGTAATTCCCCCAGGTGTCATTTAGTTCAGACACTACGATCGACCTGACCCACCCGACACCAACAATTCAGCAGCTCCTTTCACCTGTTTTTTTTTCCAAAGATAGACATTACATACCCCTCCCCTCTCCCTTACCGCCATTCCTACCCCATCCCACAGGATGTTAGTGGTTCTGCTGGGTCTGTTCAATAAATAGGTGGCTGGAGGATTCTGAGCTTGTGATTCTCTGGTAGAAGTAGATGTAGCTCAAGTCTCGCGGCAGTTTCTCCAAGGCACAGACTCTCTGGTCATTGTAGATCACCCACCTGTCGGCGCGAGAGGAGGAGTGAGAGGAGGAAGGGGAGATGGAGTGGAGTGATGGGGAGAGGGGGAGTATGGGAGATAGAAGAGGAGCGGATAGAGGGAGGGTGAGGGGGCGTGGAGAGGGGTAGGTGGGAGTGGGGAGAAAGAGGGGCCGGAATGTGGGAAAAGAGAGATGGAGTAGGTAAGAGAGGGGGAGCAGAAGCGGGATGGGGTGGAGGGGAGAAGTTAGTGATGGGGCGAGGGGAGAGGCATAGTGAACGGAGGGAATGGTAGAGAGGAGAGGTTGGGATGTGGAGAGAGGGAGAGGAGGAATGGAGAGATGAGAGGACGACGAGAGAGAAGAGGATGGGGATAGAGGGACAGTCGGTGGGTTTAAAAGGAGAGGGAGATAGAGACATTAGAGGGGGAGGGAGATGGGGAGGTGGCTGAGAGAGATAGAGAGGGGAGAAAAGGAGGAGTGTGATGGGTTGAGGGAGATGAGGGCAAATATGGAGTGATGATGTGGGAGAGCAGTATGGAATGGGAACGCGGTCGTGTAGAGAGAAGGAGAAGTGTGGGGAGAGAGATGGAGTGTTGGAAGAGGATGGTAGGGAGAGAGGGGGCACGGAGTGTGGGGAGAGAAAGGGAATGTGGGTTGTAGGGGTGATGAGTGAGCGGTGAGAGAGGGTGGGAGAGAAGTGGAGGAGTGCGGAGAGAGATGGGTAAGAGTGGGGATAGAGAAAGGGGAGGAGTGTTAGTGAGAGAAAGAGAGACTGGGGAAAGAGATGGGGAGAGAGAGGGAGGTGGGTTAAGAGTGTGAAGAGAAGGAGAGCGAGGAGAGGGGAAGAGATGCGAAGTTGTGTGGGGAGAGAATGGGAGGTATTTGGGGAAAGGGACAGGTGTGGGGAGAGAGAAGGGAAAGTGTGGCGAGGAAGAGGGCCAGGAGTGTGATGAGAAAGCGTGTGTGTGGAGAGAGGGATAGGAGTGTGGGGAGAGAGAGGGGGAGTTGGGAAAGAAGAGGAGGAATTTAGGGGGGGGGGCGAAGCTAATGGGAAGGGATTTAGAAAGAGAATGGGAAGATTGTGGGATAAGATCGAGGGAGGTGAGAGCGGAGAGGGAAGAGAATGGGGAGTGCGATGAGCGAGACGGGTGGAGTGTGGGGAATAAGAAAGTTAGGAGTGTGGGGGAGATATTGTGAGAGAGGGTGGAGAATGGGGAGAGAGAGTGAAATGTGGAAGTGGAGCGGGGAGGATAGTGGAAAGAGAGAGGGTGGTGAGAGAAAGGGGATGCGTGGCGAGAGAAAGAAAGAGGTAAGGGGCTGGAGAGGGGAGGAATAGGAAGAGTGAAAGGAAGTTGGAGGGAGGGAGTAGGAGTATGGTGGGCAGAGGGAGGTGGAAGAGTACAGGGAGGTCATGTGAAGTCATGTAAGACGTTGGTGAAGCAACATTTAGAGTATTGTGTTCTGTTTTGGAAATATTATGCGTACGAGCCATTAAGCATAAGTCAGTATATTATAGCCATGTCTAACAATTTTAGTTTTTATCTGTCTGTACTTTTGTAGGTGGGATACAATGATACAATGATACAATTTATTTGTTGTCATTTGAACCTCATTGAGGTTCAAACGAAATTTGGTTTCTGCAGTCATACAAACAAGTAGAAGAACCAAGACACAACACAATTTACACAAACATCCATCACAGCGAATCTCCTCCTCGCTGTGATGGAAGGCAAAGTCTTATCTCTCCCCTGCACTCCCCATTCTCCTCCCGATGTCAGAGTCAAAGCCCCCGGCGGGCGATGGTAAATAAGTCCCGCGGCCATTAAAGTCGCGCCGGGCGATGCAAGATCACGCTCCGCGTCTTGATGTTGCAGCCCCCGGCGGGCGCTAGCAAGTCCCGCGGCCATTAAAGCTGCCCCGGGCTAAGTAAGGCCCCGCTCCAGGTCACCCTCAACCCCGCAACTCGGGCGGGAGAAGTCGCCGTTGCGGAAGCCCCGAAAAGCGGTCTCCCACCAGGGACCCGCGGGCTCCCGATGTCACCGTCCACCAGACCTGCGCTGGAGCCTCCGAATCTCCGGGGATTTGATACGTAGAACGGGTGTGTCTATTTCTAGAGGAGACTTGTGCATTCTCACAGATTAGGAGTTAGGTGGGTCTCCGAAGGATAGTGAGAATAGAGTTTTTTTACCACACACGACATGATCACGACACACACGTTAATGAGACGACATACCCGGAGACGTCAAATCCGTTCGGCGGCTTTTTGACGTCATGTCCGTTCTGCTTCTTGTCTTTGCGGCGTGAGATCTGCTTATGTAGCAGGACACTCCCCTCAACCCATAACGTCACGGGACAGCCCTCGTAACCACTGACGAGGGTTCGACCATAATTGGTCTGACCATCAGCTGACGCCACAGGTAGCCAAAACTCGTAAATGCACTTGCAAAAAGGAATAGAATACCCTAACCTTCTACAAGAAGGTATGTAAGCATGGTCAAGGGCGGCTCCTGCTGTGGGTCGGGGGCACCCCGGCCGTGGGTCGAGACAGTGGGGCCCGTGGGCGCAGTCGGCGCTCTGGCTGTGGGCCATCCAGGCCGTATGCCGAGGGGTGCAAGGAGACCAACGCAAAAGCCGCAGGATGGACGAGACACATGCGCATCTCATCTACCAGCAGGGGATTGTGTCCTGAGCAATATGGTACCCAGCAAAGGCTGTGAGACGTCGGCAACAATGCAAACCAAATAAAATACAACAAAGAAATAAGAATAAACTAACAGCTAATCCCGGTGAGGTCATTTCAGTGTAAAAAAAGTGAAAATAAGCAAAACGATCTACAGTGAGCAAACAAGTCCAAAGTGGTAGGAAACCGCAAGTTCAAATTGTCCAGTGCCTATTGTGAAACTGTGCTGGAAGCTGGAAAACTGGACGTTGCTGTGACACCATCCGACCTGAAGTGCCGGTGTTGCCCATGGTCAGGCTGCAGAGATGGCATCCGGCTGGAAGGTGGCGCTGTTGACGGCGGTCAGAACAGGTTGCCGACCACGGCGGCATTTGGGCTGCCGACCACGGCGCCCTTTGCTGGCGGCCAACCAAGGCAATTCCGGGATGGATGCGGGGCAGCCGGCATCGACGGGCCTCACCCCACCGCTGCAGGTAGGGACTTCACCCACCGTCGCCGGTGTCATCGGAGACCGTCTGGGAATCCGTCGTAGGACCGCCGACTCACGAGTGGCCGAGGCTCCACCGGCTGACCACAGCCCACCGGACGGGCAGCCAGCGGCCGAGGATCTTCGAAATCCGCGCCGGTTCAGAGCAGAAGGACGTCTTCGGGCAGCCGCCCCAGGTAGGCCCGCTCGATCGGGAGGTTAGGCCTCGAGCAGAGGCTGGCGGGGTAATGGGCGGGCCTACTTTCTCCCCGTTCCTTGGGCCGGCGGGCAGGCGGCAGTGATGCTGGGGGAGCGACGGCTGGTGGGGGACCAACGACTGGTGGGGGAGCGGCAGCAGCCGCGGCCTCTCAGCTCCGGTGGTCGGCTCCGGGCGGTTCATGTGGGAGAGATTGGCGCCGTCAAACAAGGCCCGGTCGGCGCCCATCGATCCGGGCGGCCTGCGACTGCTGAGACCAGTCATTGGAGCTGTTGAGGCGGTCGTCGGCGGCATACATTACGGTAGGGCCGGGTTGGTGGCAGCGTCGTTCAGCAGGGCTGGGCTGTCGGCTGCGGACAGCCCAGCCCTGCGTGCATCGGGAGAAATCCAAAATCCCAATTTGGATCGTCGCAGGTCACCAATGTAGCGGTGGGTGGTCGGCTGCGTGCGTCGGGAAATCCAAAATGTCCATTTTTTATCGTGGCGGGTCACAAATGTAGCGGTACCAAAGGTTATGAACAAACAGTTGGTGTAGATATCACAGCTGGTGTACATGCAAGTTTGGTCCTCTAACATATTGATTCATCGCTGCTGCTGCTGAGCGAGGGTATTGACTCGAGCTCAGCTACCTGTCAACTAATGATCTGAAGGGGAGATCTGCTTATGCAGCAGGACACTCCCCTTAACCCATGACGTCACATGACAGCCCTCATAACCACTGACTAGGGGTCGACCTTAAGTGGTCTGACCAGCAGCTGACGCCAGAACCGCACAGTTTGTCATTCCATCAGTACTACCCAACAGTGCGTTACTCCATCAGTATTATTCCACAGTTTGCCATAACAACAGTATTAACGCATAGTGTGTCACCCCATCAGTACTACTACGTAGTGTGTCATTTTATCAATTCTACTCCGCAGTGTGTCACCCCATCAGTACTACGCTATATGGTGTCACTCCATTAGTTCAACCCCAGAGCGTGTCACTCCATCAGTGCAAGCCCACAGTATGTAATTCCATCAGTACTGCCGTACATTATATCTCGCCATCAGTACTGCCTTAAGGATGTCATTCCATCAGTAGCACCGCCATCGTGTTACTCCATCAGTACCATATACTAAGTTATCACTCCATTAGTATTGCACCACAGTGTCACTCCATCAATGCTTTTGAACCGTGCATCATTCAATCAGTACTATCACACAGTGCGTCACTCCATCAGAATTACAGCACAAGAGGTCACTCCATCAGTACTACTCCACAATGTGTCACTCCGTTAGTTCTGCCCCATGGTGTGTTACTACATCATTACTACCAAAAAGTGTGACCGTGTAACAGTACTACCCCATAGTGTGGCTCTCCATCAGTACTGCCCCACAGTGTGTCCCGCCATGGTCCTACCCCACAGCGCTTCACTCCATCAGTACTATCCCACAGCGTGCCATTGAACCAGCTCTACCCCAAAGATTGTCACCCCATCAGTACTACCCAATAATGTGTCGTTAAAGGAGCACTAGTGCCAGAGGTAATGTCCCAAAGTGTTATTATTTCAGCACAATGAGGTAGTACTGATGGAGTGACAAGCTGTGGGTGTAGTGCTGATGTCATGACACATTGTAAGGTAGTACTGATGGAATGATGCTGTGAAATAGTGCTGGTGGAGAGTTCACAGCATATGTCACTCCATCAGTGCTATGCCACAGTGTGACATTCCATTAGTACTACCCCATATTCTGTCACTACATCAGTACTACCCCTCAGTTTGTCATAACAACAGCACTACTGCACAGTGTGTCACTCCATCACTACTACCTGTAAGTGTGCCATCCATCAGAACTGCTCCAGAATGTGTCATTACATCAGTACTACCCCACGGTGTGTCACTCCATCAACACTACTCAACATTGTATCACTCCATCAGTACCACATCAAGCTATGTCACTTCATCAGTACATCACTAGAGCGTGTCGGTACATAAGTACAACCCCACATTCCAACGGATGGCGCCTTTGAGGTAGCCTCGCCTACATTCTGTCTCTTTTGTCGTCCTTATTTTTGTTATTTTAAGTGTGTTTAAAACGTTTGTGTTCATGTTATCTGGTTTGTTTTATGTCGGTGGTGGGGGAGGGGGGTCGCGGGAAACATGTTTTCAATCTCTTACGTTGCCAGAGATGCGGTTGTTTTCTGGGTATTATCTCCGGTTGTTTTGCGGCCTAACATCGATGAGCTGGAGGCCTGCTCGGGACTGACTTTGACTCCCATCGTGGGATTGACGCTCCAGCCAGGGCATGTGGACTTTAACATCAGGAACTTGCAGTCTCGGGTAAGAGACTGATGTCGGGAGCTCCAAAAGCCGCACAATGTTCGACAAGCCCTGATCCGGAGTCCAATTGCTCGGCGCGGTGAGCTGACATCCCCCGTTGCAGGAACTTGATCGCCCTGACGAGGAGGCCCACCGCCGGCTACGGGAGTAAGATCATCCGGTCGATGGAAGGCTAGAGGCCCCCGACCACTGGAGTACAAAGAAGGGAAGATTTTTTTTTTTTTTGCCTTCCATCACATTGAGGAATGTGGAGGAGATACTGTGGTGGACGTTTATTTTTAAAATATATGTTGTGTGTTCTGTTGCTTTTTATTAGTATGACTGTGAGGCAAATCAAATTCCTCGTATGTTGCAAAACATACTTGGCTAATAAAGTATGATCATGATTATGATGTCATTACATCAGTACTACCCCATGGTGTTTTTCCATCAGTACTACCTTAAGTATGTCATTCCATCAAAACTACCCACAATGTGTCACTTCATCAGTGCGACTCCGCGGTGTGTCATTCCTTCAGTGCTACCTACCCCACAGAGTTTCACTCCATCAGTACTACCCCGGAATGTACCACTCATTCAGTACTACCGCAAAGAGTGTCACTCCATCAGTACTACCCTCGAATGTGACATTACATGTGTATTACCCCACAGTGTGTCTCTACCATTACAACACAGTGTACCATTACATCACTATTACTCCACACAGTACTGTACCCCACAGTCTGACACTCCATCATTACTATTTCACAATGTGATTCCATCAGTTCTACCCCACAGTGTTTCACTACATCAGTACTAACTATCAATATGTCAGTCCATCAGTATTACCCCACAGTCTGTCAGTCCTTCAGAACCCATGATTTGTCTCTCCATCAGTACTATACAAGTGTGTCACTCCACCAGTACTACTCCACAATGTGTCATAAGAACAGTACTACCGCACAGTGTCACATCATCAATTCTACTCCACAATATGTCACTCCATCACTACTACTCAACACTTTCCATCAGTACAACCCGAGAGCTTGTAACTCCATCAGTGCAAACCTAAAGTATGTAATTCCATCAGTACTACCCCGCTTTATTTCTCACCATGAGTACTACCTTAAATGCGTCATTCCATCAGTAGTCCCGCACGGAGTGTCAATCTATCAGTACTACTACTCAGTTGTCATTCAAATACCACTACCCCATAGTATGTCACTACATCAGTAGTACCCACACCGTATTACACCAATCAGTACCATACAACTAGTTATCACTCCATCAGTACTGCACTACAGTGCCACTCCATCAATACTATCCCACAGTTCATCGCTCAATCAGTACTATCCCATATTTGGAACGAGTGGTGGCGCCATCGCGTGTGGCAGCCTCGCCAGCAACTGTCCGTCCTTTCACCCTTTTTCTATTTCTAGTCTGTGAAATAGTATGTCTTTGGAGGTCTTTTGGTCATTTTGATGTGGGGGGCGGTGGTGAGAGAGGAAACCATTTCCCAGTCATTCCCTGGTCGGAGATGTGTCTTTTCTCCGAGTCGCATCTCCCCCCCCCCCCCCCCCAGCCTTTCCTGCCGGAGACCGGCCAGAGCTTCAGCGGCAGCGCAGCACTGAATCCAATCGCGGAGCAGGCGATGTCTTACCGGGGATCGCCGTGTGGAGCTCCGGAGTGTTGGGCCAGCAGCTTTAACACCGTTAAGCTATGGTCTGCGGAGCTTCCAGCCGGGGGCGTCGCTGACTTTAACATCGGGGAGGCCTGGGACCTCTTGCCGGGTGTCGCCAGCGTTGAATCTCCGCCCAGCTCGGCCAGTGGACTTCGGAAACTGCGGTCTCCGGTAAGAAGTGGCCGGTTCGGAACTCCAAGCCGCTGAGAGTGTTCTTCCATTCGGTGCTTCGATCATCCCAGCAAGAGGACCTGAAACATCGGGCCGCCGTCGCGGCGACTGGAGGGCTCAATAGGCCCCGATCACGGGTGAACAAAGAGGAAGATGACTGCATTTTATTGCCTTCACTCACAGTGGGAAACGTTGATTCCGCTGTGTGGTGATGTTCATGTTAAATTCTATAGTGTTGTGTTAATTTTATTTTATTTGTGTGGCTGCATGGTAACTCAAATTTCACTGCAGCAATTGGTGTATGTGACAATAAATGTAACTTGAACTTGAACTTGCGTCACTGTGTGAGTACTACCACACCGAATGTCACTCCATCAGTACTACTCCACAATCTGTCACTCCATAAGCTTTGCCCCACAGTGTGTCACTCCACCGCAATTACAACACAGTGTGACATTCCATCCGACTGATTGTGGTGCGAAGGTGGAGAAGGCTGCAACAGAGGGAGGCAAGACAACGCGAGTTGAATGATGAGTGGATGCAGGTGAATAGCGTTTTCATGTCAGGTGGTTGAGACCAGAGATTAAAAGATAAAAGGTGTGAGATAAGGATTGAAGAGAGGAAGGAATATCGGTGGAAGGGGAGGTAGAGGGAATGAATAGTTGGGACCCTGGGTGAGACACGAGGAAGAACGAGGGGGAAAAGGGATTTTGAACGTTAGTTACCTAACATTGGATAATTCAATAGACAATAGACAATAGGTGCAGGAGTAGGCCAGTTGGCCCTTCGAGCCAACACCGCCATTCAATGTGACCATGGCTGATGATCACAAGTCAGTACCCCGTTTCTGCCTTCTCCCCATATCCCCTGACTCCGCTGTTTTTAAGAGCCATATCTAGCTCTCTCTCGAAAGCATCCAGAGAAACTGCCTCCACCGCCCTCTGAGGCAGAGAATTCCACAGACTCACCACTCTCTGTGAGAAAAAGTATTTCCCCGTCTCCGTTCTAAATGGCTTACTTCTTATTCTTAAACTGTGGCCCCTGGTTCTGGACTCTCCCAACATCGGGAACATGTTTCCTGCCTCCAGCGTGTCCAAACCCTTAACCATCTTATATGCTTCAACAAGATCCCCTCTCAGCCTTCTAAACTCCAGAGTATACAAGCCCAGCTGCTCCATTCTCTCAGGATATGACAGTCCCGCCATCCCAGGAATTAACCTTGTAAACCACCGCTGCACTCCCTCAATAGCAAGAATGTCCTTCCTCAAATTAGGGGACCAAAACTGCACACAATACTCCAGGTGTGGTCTCACTAGGGCTCTGTACAACTGCAGAAGGACCTCTTTGCTCCTATATTCGATTCCTCTTGTTATAAAGGCCAACATGCCATTCGCTTTCTTCACTGCCTGCTGCACCTGCATGCTTACTTTCATAGACTGATGTACAAGGACCCCCCGATCCCGTTGTACCTCCCCTTTTCCCAACTTGACGTCATTTAGATAGTAATTCAATTTTCATACCATTAGGTTGTAAGATACCAAACTGGAATATGAAGTGGCGTTCTTTCAATTTGCATGTAGCCTCACTCTGGCCATGGAGGAGGCCCAGGACAGAAAGGTCAGTGTGGGTAGGGGAGTTACAATGGTTACCATAGGGGGGATCCGGCAGGCCTCGGCGGAACGAGGGTACGTTTTCGGCGAAACACTCGCCGAGTTTATGCTTGACCACGCCGATGTGAAGGAGGTCACA
>JAXLNO010001966.1:1007624-1077355 GCA_038087875.1 Malacoraja senta | reverse complement strand
CCACCATGCCGGATTTATGGCGACCTTGCCGGAAATATGGCGATCTTGCCGGATTTGTGGCGACCTTGCCGGAAATATGGCGACCTTGCCGGATTTGTGGGGACCTTGCCGGATTTATGGCGACCTTGCGGGAAATATGGCTATCTTGCCGGATTTGTGGCGACCTTGCCGGATTCATGGCGACCTTGCCGGAAATATGGCGACCTTGCCGGATTTGTGGCGACCTTGCGGGATTTATGGCGACCTTGCCGGAAAAATGGCGACCTTGTCGGATTTGTGGCGACTTTGCCAGATTTGTTGCGACCTTGCCGGAAATGTGGCGACTTTCCGGATTTGTGGCGGCCGTGCCGGATTTATGGCGACCTTGCCGGAAATAGGAGACTCTGCCGGACTTGTGGCGACTTTGCCGGATTTATGGCGACCTTGCCGGATTTATGGCGTCCTTGACGGAAATGTGGCGACCTTGCCGGATTTGTGGCGACCTTGCCGGATTTATGGCGTCCTTGCCGGAAATGTGGCGACCTTGCCGGATTTATGGCGACCTTGTCGGATTTCTGTCCACCTTGCGGGATTTATGGCGACGTTGCCGGAAATGCGGCGACCTTGCCTGGAATGTGGCGACCTTGCCGGATTTATGGCGACGTTGCCGCAAATGTGGCGACCTTGCCGGATTTGTGGCGACCTTGCCGGATTTATGGCGACCTTGCCGGGGATGTGGCGACCTTGCCGTATTTGTGGCGACCTTGTCGGATTTATGGCGACGTTGCCGCAAATGTGGCGACCTTGCCGGATTTGTGGCGACCTTGCCGGATTTATTGCGACCTTGCCGGAAATATAGCGGCCTTGCCGGGTTTATGGCGACCTTGCCGGAAATATGGCGACCTTACCGCATTTGTGGCGACATTGCCGGATTTATGGCGACCTTGCAGGAATTATGGCGACCTTACCGGCAATGTGGCGACCTTGCCGGATTTGTGGCGACCTTGCCGGATTTATGGCGTCCTTGCCGGAAATGTGGCGACCTTGCCGGAATTATGGCGACCTTGTCGGATTTTTGACCACCTTGCCGGATTTATGGCGACCTTGCCGGAAATATGGCGACCTTGCCGGATTTGTGGCGACCTTGCGGGATTTATGGCGACCTTGCCGGAAATATGGCGATCTTCCCTGATTTGTGGCCACCATGCCGGATTTATGGCGACCTAGCCGGAAATATGGCGATCTTGCCGGATTTGTGGCGACCTTGCCGGAAATATGGCGACCTTGCCGGATTTGTGGCGACCTTGCGGGATTTATGGCGACCTTGCGGGATTTATGGCTATCTTGCCGGATTTGTGGCGACCTTGCCGGATTCATGGCGACCTTGCCGGAAATATGGCGACCTTGCCGGATTTGTGGCGATCTTGCGGTATTTATGGCGACCTTGCCGGAAAAATGGCGACCTTGTCGGATTTGTGGCGACTTTGCCAGATTTGTTGCGACCTTGCCGGAAATGTGGCGACCTTGCCGGATATGTGGCGTCCGTGCCGGATTTATGGCGACCTTGCCGGAAATAGGAAACTCTGCCGGATTTGTGGCGACTTTGCCGGATTTATGGCGACCTTGCCGGATTTATGGCGACCTTGCCGGAAATATGGCGACCTTGCCGGATTTGTGGCGTCCTTGCCGGAAATGTGCCGACCTTGCCGGATTTGTGGCGATCTTGCCGGGTTTATGGCGTCCTTGCCGGAAATGTGGCGACCTTGCCGGATTTATGGCGACCTTGTCGGATTTCTGTCCACCTTGCCGGATTTATGGCGACGTTGCCGGAAATGCGGCGACCTTGCCTGAAATGTGGCGACCTTGCCGGATTTATGGCGACGTTGCCGCAAATTTGGCGACCTTGCCGGATTTGTGGCGACCTTGCCGGATTTATGGCGACCTTGCCGGGGATGTGGCGACCTTGCCGTATTTGTGGCGACCTTGCCGGATTTATGGCGACGTTGCCGCAAATGTGGCGACCTGGCCGGATTTGTGGCGACCTTGCCGGATTTATTGCGACCTTGCCGGAAATATAACGACCTTGCCGGGTTTATGGCGACCTTGCCGGAAATATGGCGACCTTGCCGCATTCGTGGCGACTTTGCCGGATGTATGGCGACCTTGCAGGAAATATGGCGACCTTACCTGGAATGTGGCGACCTTGCCGGATTTGTGCCGACCTTGCCGGATTTATGGCGTCCTTGCCGGAAATGTGGCGACCTTGCCGGATTTGTGGCGACCTTGCCGGATTTATGGCGTCCTTGCCGGAAATGTGGCGACCTTGCCAGATTTGTGGCGACCTTGCGGGATTTATGGCGACTTTGCCGGAAATATGGCGACCTTGTCGTATTTGCGGCGACCTTGCCGGAAAGGTGGCGACCTTGCCGGATTTGTGGCGGCCGTGCCGGATTTATGGCGACCTTGCCGGAAATAGGCGACTGCCGGATTTGTGGCGACCTTGCCGGATCTATGGCGACCTTCCCGGAAATGTGGCGACCCTGCCGGATTTGACGCGACCTTGCCGAATTTATGGCTACCTTGATTGAAATGTGGCGACCTTGCCGGCTTTGACGCCACCTTGCCGGATTTGTGGCGACCTTGCCGGATTTATGGTGAACTTGCCGGAAATATGGCGACCTTGCCGGATTTGTGGCGACCTTGCCGGAAATTTGGCGACCTTGCCGGGTTTGTGGCGACCTTGCCGGATTTATGGCGAACTTGCTGGTAATATGGCTACCTTGCCGGATTTGTGGCGACCTTGCCGGATTCATGGCGACCTTTACGGAAATATGGCGACCTTGCCGGATTTGTGGCGACCTTGCGGGATTTATGGCGACCTTGCCGGAAAAATGGCGACCTTGTCGGATTTGTGGCGACTTTGCCAGATTTGTTGCGACCTTACCGGAAATGTGGCGACCTTGCCGGATTTGTGGCGGCCGTGCCGGATTTATGGCGACCTTGCCGGAAATAGGGTGACCGTGACGAAAATATGGCGACCTTGTCCGATTTGTGTCGACCTTGACGCATTTGTAGCGACCTTGCCGGATTTGTGGCGACCTTGCCGGAAATATGGCGACCTTGCCGCATTTGTGGCTACATTGCCGGATTTATGGCGACCTTGCAGGAAATATGGCGACCTTACCGGGAATGTGGCGACCTTGCCGGATTTGTGCCGACCTTGCCGCATTAATGGCGTCCTTGCCGGAAATGTGGCGACCTTGCCGGAATTATGGCGACCTTGTCGGATTTGTGACCACCTTGCCGGATTTATGGCGACGTTGCCGGAAATGCGGCGACCTTGCCTGAAATGTGGTGACCATGACGGATTTGTGGCGACCTTGCCGGATTTATGGCGACCTTGCCGGGGATGTGGCGACCTTGCCGTATTTGTGGCGACCTTGCCGGATTTATGGCAACTTTGCCGCAAATGGGGCGACCTTGCCGGATTTGTGGCGACCTTGCCGGATTTATGGCGATCTTGCTGGAAATATGGCTACCTTGCCGGATTTGTGGCGACCTTGCCGGGGATGTGGCGACCTTGCCGTATTTGTGGCGACCTTGTCGGATTTATGGCGACGTTGCCGCAAATGTGGCGACCCTGCCGGATTTGTGGCGACCTTGCCGGATTTATGGCGATCTTGCCGGAAATAAGGCTACATTGCCGGATTTGTGGCGACCTTGCCGGATTCATGGCGACCTTGCCGGAAATATGGTGACCTTGCCGGATTTGTGGCGACGATGCCGGATTTATGGCGACCTTGCCGGAATGTTGCGACCTTGCCGGATCTGTGGCGACCTTGCCGGATCTATGGCGCCCTTCCCGGAAATGTGGCGACCTTGCCGGATTTGACGCGACCTTGCCTAATTTATGGCTACCTTGAATGAATGTGGCGACCTTGCCGGCTTTGACGCCACCTTGCCGGATTCGTGGCGACCTTGCCGGATTTATGGTGACCTTGCCGGAAATATGGCGACCTTGCCGGATTTGTGGCGACCTTGCCGGAAATGGCGACCTTGCCGGATTTGTGGCGACCTTGCCGGATTTATGGCGACCTTGCCGGAAATATGGCTACCTTGCCGGATTTGTGGCGACCTTGCCGGATTCATGGCGACCTTGCCGGAAATAAGGCGACATTCCCGCATTTGTTGCGACCTTGCGGGATTTATGACGACCTTGCCGGAAATATGGCGACCTTGTCGGATTCATGGCGACCTTGCCGGACATATGGCGACATTGCCGGATTTGTGGCGACCTTGCGGGATTTATGGCGACCTTGCCGGAAATATGGCGACCTTGTAGGATTTGTGGCGACTTTGCCAGATTTGTTGCGACCTTGCCGGAAATGTGGCGACGTTGCCGGATTTGTGGCGGCCGTGCCGGATTTATGGCCACCTTGCCGGAAATAGGCGACCTTGCCGGACTTGTGGCGACCTTGCCGGAAATATGGCGATCTTGCCGGATTTGTGGCGACCTTACCGGATTTATGGCGACCTTGCCGGAATTATGGCGATCGTGCCGGAGATATGGCTACCTTGCCGGATTTGTGGCGACCTTGCCGGAAATATGGCGACCGTGACGAAAATATGGCGACCTTGTCCGATTTGTGTCGACCTTGACGCATTTGTAGCGACCTTGCCGGATTTATGGCGACCTTGCCGGAAATATGGCGACCTTGCCGCATTTGTGGCTACATTGCCGGATTTATGGCGACCTTGCAGGAAATATGGCGACCTTACCGGGAATGTGGCGACCTTGCCGGATTTGTGCCGACCTTGCCGCATTAATGGCGTCCATGCCGGAAATGTGGCGACCTTGCCGGAATTATGGCGACCTTGTCGGATTTGTGACCACCTTGCCGGATTTATGGCGACGTTGCCGGAAATGCGGCGACCTTGCCTGAAATGTGGTGACCATGACGGATTTGTGGCGACCTTGCCGGATTTATGGCGACCTTGCCGGGGATGTGGCGACCTTGCCGTATTTGTGGCGACCTTGCCGGATTTATGGCAACGTTGCCGCAAATGGGGCGACCTTGCCGGATTTGTGGCGACCTTGCCGGATTTATGGCGATCTTGCTGGAAATATGGCTACCTTGCCGGATTTGTGGCGACCTTGCCGGGGATGTGGCGACCTTGCCGTATTTGTGGCGACCTTGTCGGATTTATGGCGACGTTGCCGCAAATGTGGCGACCCTGCCGGATTTGTGGCGACCTTGCCGGATTTATGGCGATCTTGCCGGAAATAAGGCTACATTGCCGGATTTGTGGCGACCTTGCCGGATTCATGTGACATTACCGGAAATATGGCGACCTTGCCAGATTTGTGGCGACCTTGCGGCATTTATGGCGACCTTGCCGGAAATATGGCGACCTTGTCGGATTTGCGGCGACCTTGCCAGATTTGTTGCGACCTTGCCGGAAATGTGGCGACCTTGCCGGATTTGTGGCGGCCGTGCCGGATTTATGGCGACCTTGCCGGAAATAGGCGACTCTGCCGGATTTGAAGCGACCTTGCCGAATTTATGGCTACCTTGATTGAAATGTAGCGACCTTGCCGGCTTTGACGCCACCTTGCCGGATTTGTGGCGACCATGCCGGATTTATGGTGACCTTGCCGGAAATATGGCGACCTTGCCGGATTTGTGGCGACCTTGCGGGATTTATGGCGACCTTGCCGGAAATATGGCGTCCTTGCTTGATTTGTGGCGACCTTGCAGGATTTATGGCGACCTTGCCGGATTTGTGCAGACCGTGCCGGATTTATGGCGATCTTGCCGGAAGTATGGCGAACGCCGGATTTGTGGCGACCTTGCGGGATTTATGGCGATCTTGCCGGAAATATGGGGACCTTGACGGATTTGTGGCGACCTTGCCGGATTTATGGCGACCATGCCGGAAATATGGCGACCTTGCCGGATATGTGGCGACCTTGCCATATTTATGGCGATCGTGCCGGATTTGTGGCGATCTTGCCGGATTTGACGCGACCTTGCCGAATTTATGGCTACCTTGATTGAAATGTGGCGACCTTGCCGGCTTTGACGCCACCTTGCCGGATCTGTGGCGACCTTGCCGGATTTATGGTGACCTTGCCGGAAATATGGCGACCTTGCCGGATTTGTGGCGACCTTGCCGGATATATGGCGACCTTGCCGGATTTGTGGCGACCTTGCCGGTTTTTGGCGACCTTGCCGGAAATATGGCTACCTTGCCGGATTTGTGGCGACCTTGCCGGATTCATGGCGACCTTGCCGCAAATGTGGCGACCTTGCCGGATTTGTGGCTACCTTGCCGGATTTGTGGCGACCTTGCCGGATTTATTGCGACCTTGCCGGAAATATAGCGACCTTGCCGGGTTTGTGGCGACCTTGCCGGAAATATGGGGACCTTGCCGGAAATATGGGGACTGTGCCGGATTTATGGCGACCATGCCGGAAATATGGCGACCTTGCCGGATATGTGGCGACCTTGCCATATTTATGGCGATCGTGCCGGAAATAGGGCGGTATTGCCGGATTTATGGCGACCTTGCCGGAAATATGGCGACCGTGACGAAAATATGGCGACCTTGTCCGATTTGTGGCGACCTTGCCGGATTTATGGCGACCTTGCCGGATTTGTGGCGATCTTGGCGGATTTATGGCGACCTTGCCGGATTTATGACGACCTTGCCGGAAATATGGCGACCTTGCCGGATTTGTGGCGTCCTTGCCGGAAATGTGGCGACCTTGCCGGATTTGTGGCGACCTTGCCGGATTTATGGCGTCCTTGCCGGAAATGTGGCGACCTTCCCGGATTTATGGCGACCTTGTCGGATATCTGTCCACCTTGTCGGATTTATGGCGACGTTGCCGGAAATGCGGCGACCTTGCCTGAAATAAGGCGACCTTGCCGGATTTATGGCGACGTTGCCGCAAATGTGGCGACCTTGCCGGATTTGTGGCTACCTTGCCGGATTTGTGGCGACCTTGCCGGATTTATTGCGACCTTGCCGGAAATATAGCGACCTTGCCGGGTTTGTGGCGACCTTGCTGGAAATATGGGGACCTTGCCGGAAATATGGGGACTGTGCCGGATTTATGGCGACCATGCCGGAAATATGGCGACGTTGCCGGATATGTGGCGACCTTGCCATATTTATGGCGATCGTGCCGGAAATAGGGCGGTATTGCCGGATTTATGGCGACCTTGCCGGAAATATGGCGACCGTGACGAAAATATGGCGACCTTGTCCGATTTGTGGCGACCTTGCCGGATTTATGGCGACCTTGCCGGATTTGTGGCGATCTTGGCGGATTTATGGCGACCTTGCCGGATTTATGGCGACCTTGCCGAAAATATGTCGACATTGACGCATTTGTGGCGACCTTGCCGGATTTATGGCGACCTTGCCGGAAATATGGCGACCTTGCCGCATTTGTGGCGACATTGCCGGATTTATGGCGACCTTGCAGGAAATATGGCGACCTTACCGGGAATGTGGCGACCTTGACGGAATTATGGCGACCTTGTCGGATTTGTGACCACCTTGCCGGATTTATGGCGACGTTGCCGGAAATGCGGCGACCTTGCCTGAAATGTGGTGACCATGACGGATTTGTGGCGACCTTGCCGGATTTATGGCGACCTTGCCGAGGATGTGGCGACCTTGCCTTATTTGTGGCGACCTTGCCGGATTTATGGCAACGTTGCCGCAAATGGGGCGACCTTGCCGGATTTGTGGCGACCTTGCCGGATTTATGGCGATCTTGCTGGAAATATGGCTACCTTGCCGGATTTGTGGCGACCTTGCCGGAGATGTGGCGACCTAGCCGTATTTGTGGCGACCTTGTCGGATTTATGGCGACGTTGCCGCAAATGTGGCGACCCTTCCGGATTTGTGGCGACCTTGCCGGATTTATGGCGATCTTGCCGGAAATAAGGCTACATTGCCGGATTTGTGGCGACGATGCCGGATTTATGGCGACCTTTCCGGAATGTTGCGACCTTGCCGGATCTGTGGCGACCTTGCCGGATCTATGGCGTCCTTCCCGGAAATGTGGCGACCTTGCCGGATTTGACGCGACCTTGCCTAATTTATGGCTACCTTGATTGAATGTGGCGACCTTGCCGGCTTTGACGCCACCTTGCCGGATTTGTGACGACCTTGCCGGATTTATGGCGACCTTGCCGGAAATATGGCTACCTTGCCGGATTTGTGGCGACCTTGCCGGATTCATGGCGACCTTGCCGGAAATAAGGCGACATTCCCGCATTTGTGGCGACCTTGCGGGATGTATGACGACCTTGCCGGAAATATGGCGACCTTGTCGGATTCATGGCGACCTAGCCGGATATATGCGGACATTGCCGGATTTGTGGCGACCTTGCGGGATTTATGGCGACCTTGCCGGAAATATGGCGACTTTGTAGGATTTGTGGCGACTTTGCCAGATTTGTTGCGACCTTGCCGGAAATGTGGCGACGTTGCCGGATTTGTGGCGGCCGTGACGGATTTATGGCCACCTTGCCGGAAATAGGCGACCTTGCCGGACTTGTGGCGACCTTGCCGGAAATATGGCGATCTTGCCGGATTTGTGGCGACCTTACCGGATTTATGGCGACCTTGCCGGTTTTATGGCGATCTTGCCGGAAATATGGCTACCTTGCCGGATTTGTGGTGACCTTTCCGGATTCATGCGACATTACCGGAAATATGGCGACCTTGCCAGATTTGTGGCGACCTTGCGGCATTTATGGCGACCTTGCCGGAAATATGGCGACCTTGTCGGATTTGCGGCGACCTTGCCAGATTTGTTGCGACCTTGCCGGAAATGTGGCGACCTTGCCGGATTAGTGGCGGCCGTGCCGGATTTATGGCGACCTTGCCGGAAATAGGCGACTCTGCCGGATTTGAAGCGACCTTGCCGAATTTATGGCTACCTTGTTTGAAATGTGGCGACCTTGCCGGCTTTGACGCCACCTTGCCGGATTTGTGGCGACCTTGCCGGATTTATGGTGACCTTGCCGGAAATATGGCGACCTTGCCAGATTTGTGGCGACCTTGCGGGATGTATGGCGACCTTGCCGGAAATATGGCGTCCTTGCTTGATTTGTGGCGACCTTGCAGGATTTATGGCGACCTTGCCGGATTTGTGCAGACCGTGCCGGATTTATGGCGATCTTGCCGGAAGTATGGCGAACGCCGGATTTATGGCGACCTTGCCGGAAATATGGCGCTTCCCTGATTTGTGGCCACCATGCCGGATTTATGGCGACCTTGCCGGAAATATGGCGATCTTGCCGGATTTGTGGCGACCTTGCCGGAAATATGGCGACAATGCCGGATTTGTGGCGACCTTGCCGGATTTATGGCGACCTTGCGGGAAATATGGCTACCTTGCCGGATTTGTGGCGACCTTGCCGGATTCATGGCGACCTTGCCGGAAATATGGCGACCTTGTCGGATTTGTGGCGACTTTGCCACATTTGTTGCGACCTTGCCGGAAATGTGGCGACCTTGCCGGATTTGTGGCGGCCGTGCCGGATTAATGGCGACCTTGCCGGAAATAGGAGACTCTGCCGGATTTGTGCCGACTTTGCCGGATTTATGGCGACCTTGCCGGATTTATGGCGACCTTGCCGGCAATATGGCGACCTTGCCGGATTTGTGGCGTCCTTGCCGGAAATGTGGCGACCTTGCCGGATTTATGGCGACGTTGCCGCAAATGTGGCGACCTTGCCGGATTTGTGGCGACCTTGCCGGATTTATGGCGACCTTGCCGGGGATGTAGCGACCTTGCCGTATTTGTGGCGACCTTGCCGGATTTATGGCGACGTTGCCGCAAATGTGGCGACCTTGCCGGATTTGTGGCGACCTTGCCGGATTTATTGCGACCTTGCCGGAAATATAGCGACCTTGCCGGGTTTGTGGCGACCTTGCGGGATTTATGGCGACCTTGCCGGAAATATGGGGACCTTGCCGGATTTGTGGCGACCTTGCCGGATTTATGGCGACCATGCCGGAAATATGGCGACCTTGCCGGATATGTGGCGACCTTGCCATATTTATGGCGATCGTGCCGGATTTGTGGCGACCTTGACGGATTTGACGCGACCTTGCCGAATTTATGGCTACCTTGATTGAAATGTGGCGACCTTGCCGGCTTTGACGCCACCTTGCCGGATTTGTGGCGACCTTGCCGGATTTATGGTGACCTTGCCGGAAATATGGCGACCTTGCCGGATTTGTGGCGACCTTGCCGGATTTATGGCGATCGTACCGGAAATATGGCGACCTTGCCGGATTTGTGGCGCCCTTGCCGGATTTGTGGCGACCTTGCCGGATTTATGGCGATCGTGACGGAAATATGGCGAACTTGCCGGATTTATGCGACCTTGCCGGAAATATGGCGACCTTCACAGATTTGTGGCCACCATGCCGGATTTATGGCGACCTTGCCGGAAATATGGCGACTTTGCCAGATTTGTGGCGACCTTGCCGGAAATATGGCGACCTTGCCGGATTTGTGGCGACCTTGCCGGATTTATGGCGACCTTGCCGGAAATATGACTACCTTGCCGGATTTGTGACGACCTTGCCGGATTCATGTGATCTTGCCGGAAATATGGCGACCTTGCCAGATTTGTGGCGACCTTGCGGGATTTATGGCGACCTTGCCTGAAATATGGCGACCTTGTCGGATTTGCGGCGACCTTGCCAGATATGTTGCGACCTTGCCGGAAATGTGGCGACCTTGCCGGATTTGTGGCGGCCGTGCCGGAGTTATGGCGACCTTGCCGGAAATAGGCGACTCTGCCGGATTTGTGGCGACCTTGCCGGATTTATGGCGAGCTTGCCGGATTTATGGCGACCTTGCCGGAAATATGGCGACCTTGGCGGATTTGTGGCGACCTTGCGGGATTTATGGCGACCTTGCCGGGAAAATGGCGACCTTGCCGGATTTATGGCGATCGTGCCGGATATATGGCGACCTTGCCGGATTTATGGCGACCTTGCCGGAAATATGGCGACCTTCCCTGATTTGTGGCCACCATGCCGGATTTATGCCGAACTTGCCGGAAATATGGCTACCTTATCAGATTTGTGGCCACCTTGCCGGATTTATGACGACCATGCCGGAAATATGGCGACATTGCCGGATTTGTGGCGACCTTGCCGGATTTATGGCGACCTTGCCGGATATATGGCGACCTTGCCGGATTTGTGGCGACCTTGCCGGATTTATGGCGTCCTTGCCGGATATATGGCGACCTTGCCGGATTTGTGGCGACCTTGCCGGATTTATTGCGACCTTGCCGGAAATATAGCGACCTTGCCGGGTTTGTGGCGACCTTGCGGGATTTATGGCGACCTTGCCGGAAATATGGGGACCTTGCCGGATTTGTGGCGACCTTGCCGGATTTATGGCGACCATGCCGGAAATATGGCGACCTTGCCGGATATGTGGCGACCTTGCCATATTTATGGCGATCGTGCCGGATTTGTGGCGACCTTGCCGGATTTGACGCGACCTTGCCGAATTTATGGCTACCTTGATTGAAATGTGGCGACCTTGCCGGCTTTGACGCCACCTTGCCGGATTTGTGGCGACCTTGCCGGATTTATGGTGACCTTGCCGGAAATATGGCGACCTTGACGGATTTGTGGCGACCTTGCCGGATTTATGGCGATCGTACCGGAAATATGGCGACCTTGCCGGATTTGTGGCGCCCTTGCCGGATTTGTGGCGACCTTGCCGGATTTATGGCGATCGTGATGGAAATATGGCGAACTTGCCGGATTTATGCGACCTTGCCGGAAATATGGCGACCTTCACAGATTTGTGGCCACCATGCCGGATTTATGGCGACCTTGCCGGAAATATGGCGACTTTGCCAGATTTGTGGCGACCTTGCCGGAAATATGGCGACCTTGCCGGATTTGTGGCGACCTTGCCGGATTTATGGCGACCTTGCCGGAAATATGACTACCTTGCCGGATTTGTGACGACCTTGCCGGATTCATGTGATCTTGCCGGAAATATGGCGACCTTGCCAGATTTGTGGCGACCTTGCGGGATTTATGGCGACCTTGCCTGAAATATGGCGACCTTGTCGGATTTGCGGCGACCTTGCCAGATATGTTGCGACCTTGCCGGAAATGTGGCGACCTTGCCGGATTTGTGGCGGCCGTGCCGGAGTTATGGCGACCTTGCCGGAAATAGGCGACTCTGCCGGATTTGTGGCGACCTTGCCGGATTTATGGCGAGCTTGCCGGATTTATGGCGACCTTGCCGGAAATATGGCGACCTTGGCGGATTTGTGGCGACCTTGCGGGATTTATGGCGACCTTGCCGGGAAAATGGCGACCTTGCCGGATTTATGGCGATCGTGCCGGATATATGGCGACCTTGCCGGATTTATGGCGACCTTGCCGGAAATATGGCGACCTTCCCTGATTTGTGGCCACCATGCCGGATTTATGCCGAACTTGCCGGAAATATGGCTACCTTATCAGATTTGTGGCCACCTTGCCGGATTTATGACGACCATGCCGGAAATATGGCGACATTGCCGGATTTGTGGCGACCTTGCCGGATTTATGGCGACCTTGCCGGATATATGGCGACCTTGCCGGATTTGTGGCGACCTTGCCGGATTTATGGCGTCCTTGCCGGATATATGGCGACCTTGCCGGATTTGTGGCGACCTTGCCGGATTTATGGCGAACTTGCCGGAAATATGGCGAGTTTGCCGGATTTATGGCGACCTTGCCGGATATATGGCGACCTTGCCGGAAATATGGCGAACTTGCCGGATTTGTGGCGACCTTTTCGGTTTATGGCGACCTTGCCAGAAATATGCCGACCTTGCCGGGTTTGTGGCGACCTTGCCGGATTTATGGCGACCTAGCCGGAAATATGGCGACCTTGCCGGATTTGTGGCGACCTTGCCGCTTTTATGGCGACCTTGCCGGATTTGTGGCGACCTTGCCGGATTTGTGGCGACCTTGCCGGATTTATGGCGACCTTGCCGGATTTATGGCGACCTTGCCGAATTTATGGCGACCTTGCCGGAAATATGGCGACCTTGCCGGATTTGTGGCGGCCTTGCCGGATTTATGGCGTCCTTGCCGGAAATGTGGCGACCTTGCCCGATATATGGCGACCTTGTCGGATTTGTGACCACCTTGCCGGATTTATGGCGACGTTGCCGGAAATGCGGCGACCTTGCCTGAAATGTGGCGACCTTGATGGATTTGTGGCGACCTTGCCGGATTTATGGCGACCTTGCCGGATATATGGCGACCTTGCCGGAAATATGGCGAACTTGCCGGATTTGTGGCGACCTTTTCGGTTTATGGCGACCTTGCCAGAAATATGCCGACCTTGCCGGGTTTGTGGCGACCTTGCCGGATTTATGGCGACCTAGCCGGAAATATGGCGACCTTGCCGGATTTGTGGCGACCTTGCCGCTTTTATGGCGACCTTGCCGGATTTGTGGCGACCTTGCCGGATTTGTGGCGACCTTGCCGGATTTATGGCGACCTTGCCGGATTTATGGCGACCTTGCCGAATTTATGGCGACCTTGCCGGAAATATGGCGACCTTGCCGGATTTGTGGCGGCCTTGCCGGATTTATGGCGTCCTTGCCGGAAATGTGGCGACCTTGCCCGATATATGGCGACCTTGTCGGATTTGTGACCACCTTGCCGGATTTATGGCGACGTTGCCGGAAATGCGGCGACCTTGCCTGAAATGTGGCGACCTTGATGGATTTGTGGCGACCTTGCCGGATTTATGGCGATCTTGCCGGAAATATGGCTACATTGCCGGATTTGTGGCGACCTTGCCGGATTCATGGCGACCTTGCCGGAAATGTGGTGACCTTGCCGGATTTGTGGCCACGATGCCGGATTTATGGCGACCTTGCCGGAATGTTGTGACCTTGCCGGATATGTGGCGACATTGCCGGATCTATGGCGACCTTCCCGGAAATGTGGCGACCTTGCCGGATTTGACGCGACCTTGCCGAATTTTTGGCTACCTTGATTGAAATGTGGCGACCTTGCCGGATTTGACGCCACCTTGCCGGATTTGTGGCGACCTTGCCGGATTTATGGTGACCTTGCGGGAAATATGGGGACCTTGCCGGATTTGTGGCAACCTTGCCGGAAATATGGCGACCTTGCCGGATTTGTGGCGACCTTGCCGGATTTATGGCGACCTTGCCGGAAATATGTCTACCTTGCCGGATTTGTGGCGACTTTGCCGGATTCACGGCGACCTTGCCGGAAATATGGCGACATTGCCGGATTTGTTGCGACCTTGCGGGATTTAAGGCGACCTTGCCGGAAATATGGCGACCTTGTCGGAATTGTGGCGACTTTGCCAGATTTGTTGCGACCTTGCCGGAAATGTGGCGACCTTGCCGGATTTGTGGCGGCCGTGCCGGATTTATGGCGACCTTGCCGGAAATATGGCGACCTTGCCGGATTTGTGGCGACCTTGCGGGATTTATGGCGACCTTGCCGGAAATATGGCGACCTTGCCGGATTTGTGGAGACCTTGACAGATTTATGGCGACCGTGCCGGAAATATGGCGACTTTGCCGGATTTGTGGCGACCTTGCAGGATTTATGACGATCGTGCCGGAAATATGGCGAACTTGCCGGATTTATGGCGACCTTGCCGGAAATATGGCGACCTTCCCTGATTTGTGGCCACCATGCCGGATTTATGGCGACCTTGCCGGAAATATGGCGACCTTGCCGGAAATATGGCGACCTTGCCGGATTTGTGGCGACCTTGCCGGATTTATGGCGCCTTGCCGGAAATATGGCTACCTTGCCGGATTTGTCGCGACCTTGCCGGATTCATGCGACCTTGCCGGAAATATGGCGACCTTGCCAGATTTGTGGCGACCTTGCGGGATTTATGGCGACCTTGCCGGAAATATGGCGACCTTGCCGGATTTATGGCGACCTAGCCGGAAATATGGCGACCTTGCCGGATTTGTGGCGACCTTGCCGCTTTTATGGCGACCTTGCCGGATTTGTGGCGACCTTGCCGGATTTGTGGCGACCTTGCCGGATTTATGGCGACCTTGCCGGATTTATGGCGACCTTGCCGAATTTATGGCGACCTTGCCGGAAATATGGCGACCTTGCCGGATTTGTGGCGGCCTTGCCGGATTTATGGCGTCCTTGCCGGAAATGTGGCGACCTTGCCCGATATATGGCGACCTTGTCGGATTTGTGACCACCTTGCCGGATTTATGGCGACGTTGCCGGAAATGCGGCGACCTTGCCTGAAATGTGGCGACCTTGATGGATTTGTGGCGGCCGTGCCGGATTTGTGGCGACCTTGCCGGAAATAGGCGACTCTGTCGGATTTGTGGCGACCTTGCCGGATTTATGGCGAGCTTGCCGGATTTATGGCGACCTTGCCGGAAATATGGCGACCTTGCCGGATTTATGACGACCATGCCGGAAATATGGCGACATTGCCGGATTTGTGGCGACCTTGCCGGATTTATGCCGACCTTGCCGGAAATATGGCAACCTTGCCGGATTTGTGGCGACCTTGCCGGATTCATGCGACCTTGCCGGAAATATGGCGACCTTGCCAGATTTGTGGCGACCTTGCGGGATTTATGGCGACCTTGCCGGAAATATGGTGACCATGTCGGATTTGTGGCGACCTTGCCGGATTTATGGCGACCGTGCCGGAAATATGGCGACCTTGCCGGATTTGTGGCGACCTTGCCGGATTTATGGCGATCGTGCCGGAAATATGGCAACCTTGCCGGATTTATGGCGATCTTGCCGGAAATATGGCGGGTTCCCTGATTTGTGCCCACTATGCCGGATTTATGGCGAACTTGCCGGAAATATGGCCACCTTACCGGATTTATGACGACCATGCCGGAAATATGGCGACATTGCCGGATTTGTGGCGACATTGCCGGATTTATGGCGACCTTGCCGGAAATATGGCAACCTTGCCGGATTTGTGGCGACCTTGCCGGATTCATGCGACCTTGCCGGAAATATGGCGACCTTGCCAGATTTGTGGCGACCTTGCTGGATTTATGGCGACCTTGCCGGAAATATGGTGACCTTGTCGGATTTGCGGCGACCTTGCCAGATTTGTTGCGACCTTGCCGGATATGTGGCGACCGTGCAGGAAATAATGCGACCTTGCCGGATTTGTGGCGACCTTGCCGGATTTATGGCGACGATGCCGGATTTATGGCGACCTTGCCGGAATGTTGCGACCTGGCCGGATTTGTGGCGACCTTGCCGGATCTATGGCGACCTTCCCGGAAATGTGGCGATTTTGCCGGATTTGACGCGACCTTGCCGAATTTATGGCTACCTTGATTGAAATGTGGCGACCTTGCCGGCTTTGACGCCACCTTGCCGGATTAGTGGCGACCTTGCCGGATTTATGATGACCTTGCCGGAAATATGGCGACCTTGCCAGACTTGTGGCGACCTTGCGGGATTTATGGTGACCTTGCCTGAAATATGGCGACCTTGCCGGATTTATGGCGACCTTGCCGGAAATATGGCTACCTTGCGGGATTTGTGGCGACCTTGCCGGATTCATGGCGACCTTGCCGGAAATATGGCGACATTGCCGGATTTGTGGCGACCTTGCGGGATTTATGGCGACCTTGCGGGAAAGATGGCGACGTTGTCGGGTTTGCGGCGACCTTGCCAGATTTGTTGCGACCTTGCCGGAAATGTGTCGACCTTGCCGGATTTGTGGCGGCCGTGCCGGATTTATGGCGACCTTGCCGGAAATAGGCGACTCTGCCGGATTTGTGGCGACCTTGCTGGATTTATGGCGAGCTTGCCGGACTTATGGCGACGTTGCCGGAAATATGGCGACCTTGCCGGATTTGTGGCAACCTTGCGGGAAATAGGCGACTGCCGGATTTGTGGCGACCTTGCCGGATTTATGGCGACCTTGCCGGATTTATGGCGACCGTGCCGGAAATATGGCGACATTGCCGGATTTGTGGCGGCCTTGCCGGACTTATTGCGACCTTGCCGGAATTATGACAACCTTGCCTGATTTGTGGCGACCTTGCCGGATTTATGGCGTCTTTGCCGGATTTATGGCGACCTTGCCGCATTTGTGGCGACCTTGTCGGATTTAAGGCGACCTTGCCGGAAATAGGCGACTCTGCCGGATTTGTGGCGACCTTGCCGGATTTATGGCGAGCTTGCCGGATTTATGGCGACCTTGCCGGAAATATGGCGACGTTGCCCGATTTGTGGCGACCTTGCGGGATTTATGGCGACCTTGCCGGATTTATGGCGACCTTGCCGGATTTGTGGCGACATTGCCGGATTTATGGCGACCATGCCGGAAATATGGCGACCTTGCCGGATTTGTGGCGACCTTGCCGGATTTATGGCGATCGTGCCGGGAATATGGCGACCTTGCCGGATTTATGGCGATCTTGCCGGAAATATGGCGGGTTCCCTGATTTGTGGCCACAATGCCGGATTTATGGCGAACTTGCCGTAAATATGGCACCTTGCCGGTTTTATGACGACCATGCCGGAAATATGGCGACATTGCCGGATTTGTGGCGATCTTGCCGGATTTATGGCGACCTTGCCGGAAATATGGCAACGTTGCCGGATTTGTGGCGACCTTGCCGGATTCATGCGACCTTTCCGGAAATATGGCGACCTTGCCAGATTTGTGGCGACCTTGCAGGATTTATGACGTCCCTGCCGGAAATATGGTGACCTTGTCGGATTTGCGGCGACCTTGCCAGATTTGTTGCGACCTTGCCGGATTTGTGGCGACCGTGCCAGAAACATGGCGACCTTGCCGGATTTGTGGCCACCTTGCCGGATTTATGTTCGACGATGCCGGATTTATGGCGACCTTGCCGGAATGTTGCGACCTTGCCGGATTTGTGGCGACCTTGCCGGATCTATGGCGACCTTCCCGGAAATGTGGCGATTTTGCCGGATTTGACGCGACCTTGCCGAATTTATGGCTACCTTGATTGAAATGTGGCGACCTTGCCGGCTTTGACGCCACCTTGCCGGATTTGTGGCGACCTTGCCGGATTTATGGTGACCTTGCCGGAAATATGGCGACCTTGTCGGATTTGTGGCGACCTTGCCGGAAATATGGCGACCTTGCCGGATTTGTGGCGACCTTGCCGGATTTATGGCGACCTTGCCGGAAATATGGCTACCTTGCCGGATTTGTGGCGACCTTGCCGGATTCATGGCGACCTTGCCGGAAATATGGCGACATTGCCGGATTTGTGGCGACCTTGCGGAATTTATGGCGACCTTGCCGGAAATAGGCGACTCTGCCGGATTTGTGGCGACCTTGCCGGATTTATGGCGAGCTTGCTGGATTTATGGCGACCTTGCCGGAAATATGGCGACCTTGCCGGATTTGTGGCAACCTTGCCGGAAATAGGCGACTCTGCCGGATTTGTGGCGACCTTGCCGGATTTATGGCGACATTGCCGGATTTATGGCGATCGTGCCGGAAATATGGCGACCTTGCCGGATATGTGGCGACCTTGCCGGATTTATGGCGATCGTGCCGGAAATATGGCGAACTTGCCGGATTTGTGGCGACCTTGCCGGATTTATGGCGTCCATGCCGGAAATATGGCGACCTTGCCGGATTTGTGGCGACCTTGCCGGATTTATGGCGATCGTGCCAGAAATATGGCGAACGCCGGATTTATGCGACCTTGCCGGAAATATGGCGACCTTCCCTGATTTGTGGCCTCCATGCCGGATTTATGGCGACCTTGCCGGAAATATGGCGACCTTGCCGGATTTGTGGCGACCTTGCCGGATTTATGGCGAGCTTGCCGGATTTATGGCGACCTTGCCGGATTAGTAGCGACCTTGCGGGATTTATGGCGACCTTGCCGGAAATATGGCGACCTTGCCGGATTTGTGGCGACCTTGCCGGATTTATGGCGACCGTGCCGGAAATATGGCGACATTGTCGGGTTTGTGGCGACCTTGCCGGATTTATGGCGATGGGGCAGGAAATATCTGGACCTTGCCGGATTTATTGCGACCTTGCCGGAAATATGGCGACCTTCCCTGATTTGTGGCCAACATGCCGGATTTATGGCGAACTTGCCGGAAATATGGCTACCTTGTCGGATTTATGGCCACCTTGCCGGATTTATGACGACCATGCCGGAAATATGGCGACATTGCCGGATTTGTGGCGACCTTGCCGGATTTATTGCGATCTTGCCGGAAATATGGCAACCTTGCCTGATTTGTGGCGACCTTGCCGGATTTATGGCGTCCTTGCCGGATTTATGGCGATCTTGCCGCATTTGTGGCGACCTTGTCGGATTTAAGGCGAACTTGCCGGAAATATGGCGACCTTGACGCATTTGAAGCGACCTTGCCGGCTTTGCGGCGACCTTGCCGCATTTGTGGCGACCTTGCCGGATTTGTGGCGACCATGCCGGAAATATGGCGACCTTGATGGATTTTTGGCGAGCTTGCCGGATTTATGGTGACCTTGCCGGAAATATGGCGACCTTGCCGGATTTGTGGTAACCTTGCCGGAAATAGGCGACTCTGCCGGATTTGTGGCGACCTTGCCGGATTTATGGCGACCTTGCCGGATTTATGGCGACCGTGTCGGAAATATGGCGACCTTGCCGCATTTCTGGCTACCTTGCCGGATTTATGGCGACTTTGCCGGAAATTAGGCGACCTCGCCGGATTTTTGGAGACCTCGCGTGATTTATGGCGACCTCGCCGGATTTATGGCGACCTTTCCGGATTTATGGCGACCTTTCCGGGAATATGGCGACCTCGCGTGGTTTATGGCGACCTTGCCGGATTTATGGCGACGTTGCCGGAAATATAGCTACCTCGACGGATTTATGCCGACCTTGCCGGAAATATGGCGACCTCGCCGGATTTATGGCGAACTTGCCGGATTTATGGCGACCTTTCCAGAAATATGGCGACCTCGCATGATTTATGGCGACCTTGCCGGATTTATCGCGACGTTGCCGGAAATATGGCGACCTCGCCGGATTTATGGCAACTTGCTGGATTTATGGCGACTTTGCCGGAAATATGGCGACCTCGCCGGATTTTGGCGACCTTGCCGGAAATATGGCGACCTCGTCGGATTTATGGCGACCTTGCCGGATCTATGGCGACCTTGCCGGCAATATGGCGACATCGCCGGATTTATGGCGACCTTGCCGTGAATATGGCGACCTTACCGCATTTGTGGCGATCTCGCCGGATTTATGGCGACCTTGCCGGATTTATGGCGACCATGCCGGAAATATGGTGACCTCGCCGGATTTATGCCGACCTCGCCGTATTTATGGCGAACTCGCCGGATTTATGGCGACCTCGCCGGATTTGTGGCAACCTCGCCGGAAATATGGCGAAATCGCCGGCTTTATGGCGACCTCGAATTTATGGCCAGCTTTATGGCCGGATTGATGGCGACCTTGCCGGGGATGTGGCGACCTTGCCGGATTTATGGCGACATTTCTGGCAATGTGGCGACCTTGCCGCATTTGTGGCTACCTTGCCGGATTTATGGCGACCTTGCCGGAAATATGGCGACATTGCCGTAAATGTAGCGACCTTGCCGGATTTATGGCGACCTTGCCGGATTTCTGTCGACCTTGCCGGAATGTGGCGACCTTGCCGGATTTATGGCGAGCTTGTGGGATTTGTGGCGACATTGCCGAAATGTTGCGACCTTGCCGGATTTGACGCCACCTTGCCGGATTTATGGCGACTTTGCTGGAAATATGGCGACCTTGCCGGGTTTTTGTCGACCTTGCAGGATTTATGGCGACCTTACCGGAAATATGGCTACCTTGCCGGATCTGTGGCGACTTTGCCGGATTCATGGCGACATTGCCGGAAATATGCCGAGCTTACCGCATTTGTGCCGACTTTGCCTGATTTATGGCGACCTTGCCGGAAATATGTCGACCTTGCCGCATTTCTGGCTACCTTGCCGGATTTATGGCGACTTTGCCGGAAATTAGGCGACCTCGCCGGATTTTTGGCGACCTCGCCTGATTTATGGCGACCTCACCGGATTTATGGCGACCTTTCCGGATTTATGGCGACCTTTCCGGGAATATGGCGACCTCGCGTGGTTTATGGCGACCTTGCCGGATTTATGGCGACGTTGCCGGAAATATGGCGACCTCGACGGATTTATGCCGACCTTGCCGGAAATATGGCGACCTCGCCGGATTTATGGCGAACTTGCCGGATTTATGGCGATCTTTCCCGAAATATGGCGACCTCGCATGATTTATGGCGACCTTGCCGGATTTATCGCGACGTTGCCGGAAATATGGCGACTTGCTGGATTTATGGCGACTTTGCCGGAAAAATGGCGACCTCGCCGGATTTTGGCGACCTTGCCGGAAATATGGCGACCTCGTTGGATTTATGGCGACCTTGCCGGATCTATGGCGACCTTGCCGGCAATATGGCGACCTCGCCTGATTTATGGCGACCTTGCCGGAAAATGGCGATCTTGCCGGATTTGTGGCCACCTTGCCGGATTTATGGCGACCTTGCCGGAAAGATAGCGACCTCGCCGGACATAAGGCGACTTCGCCGGATTTTTGGCGACATTGCCGGATTTATGGTGACCTCGCCGGAAATATGGCGACCTCGCCGGACTTATGGCGACCTTGCCAGATTTATGGATTCCTCACCGGAAATATGGCGACCTCGCCGGATTTATGGCGACCTTGCCGGATTTATGGCGCCTTGCCGGAAATATGGCGACCTCGCCGGATTTATGGCGACCTTGCCGGATTTATTGCGACCTTGCCTGAAATATGGCGACCTCGTCGGATTTATGCCGACCTTGCCGGATTAATGGCGACCTCGCCGGATTTATGTGTCCTCGCCGGATTTATGGCGACCTTGCCAGAAATATGGAGACATCGCCGGATTTAGCGACCTTGCCGGATTTATGGCGACCTAGCCGGATTTATGGCGACCTTGCCGGAAATATGGCGACCTCGCCGGATTAATGGCGACCTTGCCGGATTTATGGCGAAGTTGCCGGAAAGATAGCGACGTCGCCGGATTGATGGCGACCTTGCCAGATTTATGGCGACCTTGCCGGAAAGATGGCGACCACGACGGATTTATGGCGACCTTGCCGGGTTTATGGCGAACTTGCCGGATCTGTGGCGACCTTGCCGGAAATATGGCGACCTTGCGGGATTTGTGGCGACCTTGCCGGATTTATGGCGACCTTGCCGGATATATGGCGACCTTGCCGGAAATATGGCGACCTTGCCGGATTTATGCCGACCTTGCCGGATTTATGTCGAACTTGCCGGAAAGATAGCGACCTCGCCGGGTTTATGGCGACCGTGCCGGATTTATCGCGACCTTGCTGGAAATATGGCGACCTCGCCGGATTTATGCCGACCTTGCCGGATTAATGGCGACCTCGCCGGATTTATGCGTCCTCGCCGGATTTATGGCGACCTTGCCAGAAATATGGAGACATCGCCGGATTTAGCGACCTTGCCGGATTTATGGCGACCTAGCCGGATTTATGGCGACCTTTGCCGGAAATATGGCGACCTCGCCGGATTAATGGCGACCTTGCCGGATTTATGGCGAACTTGCCGGAAAGATAGCGACGTCGCCGGATTGATGGCGACCTTGCCAGATTTATGGCGACCTTGCCGGAAAGATGGCGACCACAACGGATTTATGGCGACCTTGCCGGGTTTATGGCGAACTTGCCGGATCTGTGGCGACCTTGCCGGAAATATGGCGACCTTGCCGGATTTGTGGCGACCTTGCCGGATTTATGGCGACCTTGCCGGATATATGGCGACCTTGCCGGAAATATGGCGACCTTGCCGGATTTATGCCGACCTTGCCGGATTTATGTCGAACTTGCCGGAAAGATAGCGACCTCGCCGGGTTTATGGCGACCTTGCAGGATTTATCGCGACCTTGCTGGAAATATGGCGACCTCGCCGGATTTATGGCGACCTTGCCCGATTTATGGCGAATTTGCCGGAAAGATAGCGACCTCGCCGGATTAATGGCGACTTTGTCGGATTTATGGCGACCTTGCCGGAAAGATGGCGACCACGACGGATTTATGGCGACCTTGCCGGATTTATGGCGAACTTGCCGGAAAGATGGCGACCTCTTCGGATTTATGCCAACCTTGCCGGAATTATGGCGACCTCGCCGGATTATGGCCACCTTGCCGGATATATGGCGACCTTGCCGGAAATATGGCGACCTCGCCTGATTTATGGCGACCTTGCCGGATTTATGGCGAACTTGCCGGAAAGATAGAGACCTCGCCGGATTTATGGCGACCATGCCGGATTTATCGCGACCTTGCCGGAAATGTGGCGACCTTGCCGGATTTGTGGCGACCTTGCCGGAAATGTGGCGACCTTGCCGGATTTGAGGCCACCTTCTGGATTTATGGCGACATTGCCGGAAATATGGCGACCTTCCCTGATTTGAGGCCACCTTGCCGGAATTATGGCGACCATGCCGGAAATAATCCGTCCTTGCCGGATTTGTGGCGACCTTGCCGGGATTATGGCTATCTTGCCGGAAATATGGCGACCTTGCCGGATCTGTGGCGACCTTGCCGGAAATATGGCGACCTTGCCGGATTTGTGGCGACCTTGCCGGATTTATGGCGACCTTGCCGGAAATATGGCGACCTTGGCGGATTTGTGGCGACCTTGCGGGATTTATGGCGACCTTGCCGGAAATATGGCGACCGTGACTGAAATATGGCGATCTTGTCGGATTTGTGGCGAACTTGCCGGATTTATGGCGACCTTGCCTGATTTATGGCGACCTTGCCGGATTTATGGCGACCTTGCCTGAAATGTGGCGACCTTGCCGGATTTGTGGCGGCCTTGCCGGATTTATGGCGACCTTGCCGGAAATAGGCTGCTCTACCGGATTTGTGGCGACTTTGCCGGATTTATGGCGACCGTGCCGGATTTGTGTCGACATTGCCGGATTTATGGCGACCTTGCCGGAAATATGGAGACCTTGCCGGGAATGTGGCGACCTTGCCGGATTTGTGCCGACCTGGCCGGATTTATGGCGATCTTGCCGGAAATGTGGCGACATTGCCGGATTTGTGGCGACCTTGTCGGTTTAATGGCGTCCTTGCCGGAAATGTGTCGACCTCGCATGATTTATGGCGATCTTGCCGGATTTATCGCGACCTTGCCGGAAAATGACGACCTCGCCGGATTTGTGGCGACCATGCCGGATTTATGGCGAAGTTGCCGGAAATATGGCGACCTCGCCGGATTTATGGCGACCTTGCCGGATTTATGGCGACCTTGCATGAAAATGGTGACCTCGCCGGATTTGTGGCGACCATGTCGGATTTATGGCGACCTTGCGGGAATATGGCGTCCGCGCCGGATTTATGCCGACGTTGCCGGAAATATGGCGATCTCCCGGGTTTATGGCGACCTTGCCGGATTTATGGCGACCTTGCCGGAAATATGGCGACCTTGCCGGGAATATGGCCACCTCTGTGTTTTCATGGCGCCTTGCCGGATTTATTGCGACCTTGCCGGAAATTAGGCGACCTCACCGGATTTTTGGCGACCTTGCCGGATTTATGGCGACCTCGCCGGATTTATGGCGACCTTTCCGGATTCATGGCTACCTTTCCGGGAATATGGCGACCTCGCATGATTTATGGCGACCTTGCCGGATTTATGGCGACGTTGTCGGAAATATGGCGACCTCGCCGGATTCATGGCGACCTTGCCGGATTTATGGCGACCTTGCCGGAAATATGGCGACCTCGCCGGATTTATGGCGAACTTGCCGGATTCATGGCGACCTTTCCCGAAATATGGCGACCTCGCCGGATTTATGGCGAACTTGCCGGAAAGATGGCGACCTCTTCGGATTTATGCCAACCTTGCCGGAATTATGGCGACCTCGCCGGATTATGGCCACCTTGCCGGATATATGGCGACCTTGCCGGAAATATGGCGACCTCGCCTGATTTATGGCGACCTTGCCGGATTTATGGCGAACTTGCCGGAAAGATAGAGACCTCGCCGGATTTATGGCGACCATGCCGGATTTATCGCGACCTTGCCGGAAATGTGGCGACCTTGCCGGATTTGTGGCGACCTTGCCGGAAATGTGGCGACCTTGCCGGATTTGAGGCCACCTTCTGGATTTATGGCGACATTGCCGGAAATATGGCGACCTTCCCTGATTTGAGGCCACCTTGCCGGAATTATGGCGACCATGCCGGAAATAATCCGTCCTTGCCGGATTTGTGGCGACCTTGCCGGATTATGGCTATCTTGCCGGAAATATGGCGACCTTGCCGGATCTGTGGCGACCTTGCCGGAAATATGGCGACCTTGCCGGATTTGTGGCGACCTTGCCGGATTTATGGCGACCTTGCCGGAAATATGGCGACCTTGGCGGATTTGTGGCGACCTTGCGGGATTTATGGCGACCTTGCCGGAAATATGGCGACCGTGACTGAAATATGGCGATCTTGTCGGATTTGTGGCGAACTTGCCGGATTTATGGCGACCTTGCCTGATTTATGGCGACCTTGCCGGATTTATGGCGACCTTGCCTGAAATGTGGCGACCTTGCCGGATTTGTGGCGGCCTTGCCGGATTTATGGCGACCTTGCCGGAAATAGGCTGCTCTACCGGATTTGTGGCGACTTTGCCGGATTTATGGCGACCGTGCCGGATTTGTGTCGACATTGCCGGATTTATGGCGACCTTGCCGGAAATATGGAGACCTTGCCGGGAATGTGGCGACCTTGCCGGATTTGTGCCGACCTGGCCGGATTTATGGCGATCTTGCCGGAAATGTGGCGACATTGCCGGATTTGTGGCGACCTTGTCGGTTTAATGGCGTCCTTGCCGGAAATGTGTCGACCTCGCATGATTTATGGCGATCTTGCCGGATTTATCGCGACCTTGCCGGAAAATGACGACCTCGCCGGATTTGTGGCGACCATGCCGGATTTATGGCGAAGTTGCCGGAAATATGGCGACCTCGCCGGATTTATGGCGACCTTGCCGGATTTATGGCGACCTTGCATGAAAATGGTGACCTCGCCGGATTTGTGGCGACCATGTCGGATTTATGGCGACCTTGCGGGAATATGGCGTCCGCGCCGGATTTATGCCGACGTTGCCGGAAATATGGCGATCTCCCGGGTTTATGGCGACCTTGCCGGATTTATGGCGACCTTGCCGGAAATATGGCGACCTTGCCGGGAATATGGCCACCTCTGTGTTTTCATGGCGCCTTGCCGGATTTATTGCGACCTTGCCGGAAATTAGGCGACCTCACCGGATTTTTGGCGACCTTGCCGGATTTATGGCGACCTCGCCGGATTTATGGCGACCTTTCCGGATTCATGGCTACCTTTCCGGGAATATGGCGACCTCGCATGATTTATGGCGACCTTGCCGGATTTATGGCGACGTTGTCGGAAATATGGCGACCTCGCCGGATTCATGGCGACCTTGCCGGATTTATGGCGACCTTGCCGGAAATATGGCGACCTCGCCGGATTTATGGCGAACTTGCCGGATTCATGGCGACCTTTCCCGAAATATGGCGACCTCGCCGGATTTATGGCGAGCTTGCCGGATCTATGGCGACCTTGCCGGTAATATGGCGACCTCGCCGGATTTATGGCGACCTTGCCGGAAAATAGCGACCTTGCCGGATTTGTGTCGACCATGCCGGATTTATGTCCACCCTACCGGAAATATGGCGACTTCGCCGGATTTATGCCGACGTTACCGGAAATATGGCGATCTCGCCGGATTTATGGCGACCTTGCCGGATTTATGGCGACCATGCCGGAAATATGGTGACCTCGCCGGATTTCTGCCGACCTCGCCGGATTTATGGCGAACTCGCCGGATTTAGCGACCTCGCCGGATTTATGGCGACGTTGCCGAAATTATGGCGACCTCGCCGGATTTATGGCGACCATGCCGGATTTATGGCGACCTTGCCGGATTTATGGTGACCTCGCCGGAAATATGGCGACCTCGCCGGATTTATGGCGACCTTGCCAGGTTTATGGATTCCTCGCCGGAAATATGGCGACCTCGCCGGATTTATGGCGACCTTTCCGGATCCGTGGCGACCTTGCCGGAAATATGGCGACCTTGCCGGATTTGTGGCGACCTTGCCGGATTTATGGCGACCTTGCCGGAAATATGGCGACCTTGGCGGGTTTGTGGCGACCTTGCGGGATTTATGGCGACCTTGCCGGAAATATGGCGACCGTGACTGAAATATGGCGATCTTGTCGGATTTGTGGCGAACTTGCCGGATTTATGGCGACCTTGCCTGATTTATGGCGACCTTGCCGGATTTATGGCGACCTTGCCTGAAATGTGGCGACCTTGCCGGATTTATGGCGGCCTTGCCGGATTTATGGCGACCTTGCCGGAAATAGGCTGCTCTACCGGATTTGTGGCGACTTTGCCTGATTTATGGCGACCGTGCCGGATTTGTGTCGATATTGCCGGATTTATGGCGACCTTGACGGAAATATGGCGACCTTGCCGGGAATGTGGCGACCTTGCCGGATTTGTGCCGACCTTGCCGGATTTATGGCGATCTTGCCGGAAATGTGGCGACGTTGCCGGAATTGTGGCGACCTTGTCGGTTTAATGGCGTCCTTGCCGGAAATGTGGCGACCTCGCATGATTTATGGCGATCTTGCCGGATTTATCGCGACCTTGCCGGAAAATGACGACCTCGCCGGATTTGTGGCGACCATGCCGGATTTATGGCGACGTTGCCGGAAATATGGCGACCTCGCCGGATTTATGGCGACCTTGCCGGATTTATGGCGACCTTGCCGGAAAATGGTGACCTCGGCGGATTTGTGGCGACCATGTCGGATTTATGGCGACCTTGCGGGAATATGGCGTCCGCGCCGGATTTATGCCGACGTTGCCGGAAATATGGCGATCTCGCCGGGTTTATGGCGACCTTGCCGGATTTATGGCGACCTTGCCGGAAATATGGCGACCTTGCCGGGAATATGTCCACCTCTGCGTTTTCATGGCGCCTTGCCGGATTTATGGCGACCTTTCCGGAAATTAGGCGACCTCACCGGATTTTTGGCGACCTTGCCGGATTTATGGCGACCTCGCCGGATTTATGGCGACCTTTCCGGATTTATGGCTACCTTTCCGGGAATATGGCGACCTCGCATGATTTATGGCGACCTTGCCGGATTTATGGCGACGTTGCCGGAAATATGGCGACCTCGCCGGATTCATGGCGACCTTGCCGGATTTATGGCGACCTTGCCGGAAATATGGCGACCTCGCCGGATTTATGGCGAACTTGCCGGATTCATGGCGACCTTTCCCGAAATATGGCGACCTCGCCGGATTTATGGCGACCTTGCCGGATCTATGGCGATCTTGCCGGTAATATGGCGACCTCGCCGGATTTATGGCGACCTTGCCGGAAAATAGCGACCTTGCCGGATTTGTGGCGAGCATGCCGGATTTATGTCGACCCTACCGGAAATATGGCGACTTCGCCCGATTTATGCCGACGTTACTGGAAATATGGCGATCTCGCCGGATTTATGGCGACCTTGCCGGATTTATGGCGACCATGCCGGAAATATGGTGACCTCGCCGGATTTCTGCCGACCTCGCCGGATATATGGCGAACTCGCCGGATTTATGGCGACCTCGCCGGATTTGTGGCGACCTTGCCGGAAATATGGCGACCTCGCCGGATTTATGGCGACCTTGCCGGAAATATGGCGACCTCGCCGGATTTATGCCGACCGTGCCGGATTTAAGGCGACCTCGCAGGATTTATGCGACCTCGCCGGATTTATGGCGACCTTGCCGGAAATATCGAGACCTCGCCGGATTTAGCGACCTCGCCGGATTTATGGCGACGTTGCCGAAATTATGGCGACCTCGCCGGATTTATGGCTACCTTGCCGGATTTATGGCGACCTTGCCGGATTTATGGTGACCTCGCCGGAAATTTGGCGACCTCGCCGGATTTATGGCGACCTTGCCAGATTTATGGATTCCTCGCGGGAAATATGGCGACCTCGCCGGATTTATGGCGACCTTGCCGGATTTATGGCGTCCTTGCCGGAAATATGGCGACCTCTCCGGATTTATGGCGACCTTGCCGGATTTATTGCGACCTTGCCGGAAATATGGCGACCTCGTCGGATTTATGCCGACCTTGCCGGATTAATGGCGACCTCGCCGGATTTATGGCGACCTTGCCGGAAATATGGCGAGCTCGCCGGAAATATGGCGACCTCGCCGGATTTATGGCGACGTTGCCGGAAATTAGGCGACCTCGCCGGATTTATGGCGACATTTCCGGATTTATGGAGAACTTGCTGGAAAGATAGCGACCTCCCGGATTTGTGGCGACCATGTCGGATTTATGTCGACCTTGCGGGAATATGGCGTCCGCGCCGGATTCATGCCGACGTTGCCGGAAATATGGCGATCTCGCCGGGTTTATGGCGACCTTGCCGGATTTATGGCGACCTTGCCGGAAATATGGCGACCTTGCCGGGAATATGGCCACCTCTGCGTTTTCATGGCGCCTTGCCGGATTTATGGCGACCTTGCCGGAAATTAGGCGACCTCACCGGATTTTTGGCGACCTTGCCGGATTTATGGCGACCTTTCCGGATTTGTGGCTACCTTTCCGGGAATATGGCGACCTCGCATGATTTATGGCGACCTTGCCGGATATATGGCGACGTTGCCGGAAATTTGGCGACCTCGCCGGATTTATGGCGACCTTGCCGGATTTATGGCGACCTTGCCGGAAATATGGCGACCTCGCCGGATTTATGGCGAACTTGCCGGATTCATGGCGACCTTTCCCGAAATATGGCGACCTCGCATGATTGATGGCGACCTTGCCGGATTTATCGCGACGTTGCCGGAAATATGGCGACCTCGCCAGATTTATGGCGACCTTGCCGGATTTATGGCGACCTCGCCGGATTTATGGCGACCTTTTCGAATTTATGGCTACCTTTCCGGGAATATGGCGACCTCGCATGGTTTATGGCGACCTTGCCGGATTTATGGCGACGTTGCCGGAAATATGGCGACCTGGCCGGATTTATGGCGACCTTGCCGGATTTATGGCGACCTTGCCGGAAATATGGCGACCTCGCCGAATTTATGGCGACCTTGCCGGATCTATGACGACCTTGCCGGTAATATGGCGACCTCGCCGGATTTATGGCGACCTTGCCGGAAAATAGCGACCTTGTCGGATTTGTGGCGACCATGCCGGATTTATGTCGACCCTACCGGAAATATGGCGACTTCGCCGGCTTTATGCCGACGTTACCGGAAATATGGCGATCTCGACGGATTTATGGCGACCTTGCCGGATTTATGGCGACCATGCCGGAAATATGGTGACCTCGCCGGATTTATGGCGACCTCGCCTGATTTATGGCGAACTCGCCGGATTTATGGCGACCTCGCCGGATTTGTGGTGACCTCGCCGGAAATATGGCGACCTCGCCGAATTTATGGCGACCTTGCCGGAAATATGGCGACCTCGCCGGATTTATGCCGACCTTGCCGGATTTCTGGCGACCTTGCCGGAGATATGGCGACGTCGCCGGAAATATGGCGACCTCGCCGGATTTATGGCGACCTTGCCGGAAAATAGCGACCTTGCCGGATTTGTGGCGAGCATGCCGGATTTATGTCGACCCTACCGGAAATATGGCGACTTCGCCCGATTTATGCCGACGTTACTGGAAATATGGCGATCTCGCCGGATTTATGGCGACCTTGCCGGATTTATGGCGACCATGCCGGAAATATGGTGACCTCGCCGGATTTCTGCCGACCTCGCCGGATATATGGCGAACTCGCCGGATTTATGGCGACCTCGCCGGATTTGTGGCGACCTTGCCGGAAATATGGCGACCTCGCCGGATTTATGGCGACCTTGCCGGAAATATGGCGACCTCGCCGGATTTATGCCGACCGTGCCGGATTTAAGGCGACCTCGCAGGATTTATGCGACCTCGCCGGATTTATGGCGACCTTGCCGGAAATATCGAGACCTCGCCGGATTTAGCGACCTCGCCGGATTTATGGCGACGTTGCCGAAATTATGGCGACCTCGCCGGATTTATGGCTACCTTGCCGGATTTATGGCGACCTTGCCGGATTTATGGTGACCTCGCCGGAAATTTGGCGACCTCGCCGGATTTATGGCGACCTTGCCAGATTTATGGATTCCTCGCGGGAAATATGGCGACCTCGCCGGATTTATGGCGACCTTGCCGGATTTATGGCGTCCTTGCCGGAAATATGGCGACCTCTCCGGATTTATGGCGACCTTGCCGGATTTATTGCGACCTTGCCGGAAATATGGCGACCTCGTCGGATTTATGCCGACCTTGCCGGATTAATGGCGACCTCGCCGGATTTATGGCGACCTTGCCGGAAATATGGCGAGCTCGCCGGAAATATGGCGACCTCGCCGGATTTATGGCGACCTTGCCGGAAATTAGGCGACCTCGCCGGATTTATGGCGACATTTCCGGATTTATGGAGAACTTGCTGGAAAGATAGCGACCTCCCGGATTTGTGGCGACCATGTCGGATTTATGTCGACCTTGCGGGAATATGGCGTCCGCGCCGGATTCATGCCGACGTTGCCGGAAATATGGCGATCTCGCCGGGTTTATGGCGACCTTGCCGGATTTATGGCGACCTTGCCGGAAATATGGCGACCTTGCCGGAAATTAGGCGACCTCACCGGATTTTTGGCGACCTTGCCGGATTTATGGCGACCTTTCCGGATTTGTGGCTACCTTTCCGGGAATATGGCGACCTCGCATGATTTATGGCGACCTTGCCGGATATATGGCGACGTTGCCGGAAATTTGGCGACCTCGCCGGATTTATGGCGACCTTGCCGGATTTATGGCGACCTTGCCGGAAATATGGCGACCTCGCCGGATTTATGGCGAACTTGCCGGATTCATGGCGACCTTTCCCGAAATATGGCGACCTCGCATGATTGATGGCGACCTTGCCGGATTTATCGCGACGTTGCCGGAAATATGGCGACCTCGCCAGATTTATGGCGACCTTGCCGGATTTATGGCGACCTCGCCGGATTTATGGCGACCTTTTCGAATTTATGGCTACCTTTCCGGGAATATGGCGACCTCGCATGGTTTATGGCGACCTTGCCGGATTTATGGCGACGTTGCCGGAAATATGGCGACCTGGCCGGATTTATGGCGACCTTGCCGGATTTATGGCGACCTTGCCGGAAATATGGCGACCTCGCCGAATTTATGGCGACCTTGCCGGATCTATGACGACCTTGCCGGTAATATGGCGACCTCGCCGGATTTATGGCGACCTTGCCGGAAAATAGCGACCTTGTCGGATTTGTGGCGACCATGCCGGATTTATGTCGACCCTACCGGAAATATGGCGACTTCGCCGGCTTTATGCCGACGTTACCGGAAATATGGCGATCTCGACGGATTTATGGCGACCTTGCCGGATTTATGGCGACCATGCCGGAAATATGGTGACCTCGCCGGATTTATGGCGACCTCGCCTGATTTATGGCGAACTCGCCGGATTTATGGCGACCTCGCCGGATTTGTGGTGACCTCGCCGGAAATATGGCGACCTCGCCGAATTTATGGCGACCTTGCCGGAAATATGGCGACCTCGCCGGATTTATGCCGACCTTGCCGGATTTCTGGCGACCTTGCCGGAGATATGGCGACGTCGCCGGAAATATGGCGACCTCGCCGGATTTATGGCGACCTTGCCGGAAAATAGCGACCTTGCCGGATTTGTGGCGAGCATGCCGGATTTATGTCGACCCTACCGGAAATATGGCGACTTCGCCCGATTTATGCCGACGTTACTGGAAATATGGCGATCTCGCCGGATTTATGGCGACCTTGCCGGATTTATGGCGACCATGCCGGAAATATGGTGACCTCGCCGGATTTCTGCCGACCTCGCCGGATATATGGCGAACTCGCCGGATTTATGGCGACCTCGCCGGATTTGTGGCGACCTTGCCGGAAATATGGCGACCTCGCCGGATTTATGGCGACCTTGCCGGAAATATGGCGACCTCGCCGGATTTATGCCGACCGTGCCGGATTTAAGGCGACCTCGCAGGATTTATGCGACCTCGCCGGATTTATGGCGACCTTGCCGGAAATATCGAGACCTCGCCGGATTTAGCGACCACGCCGTATTTAATGGCGACCTTGCCGGAAATATCGAGACCTCGCCGGATTTAGCGACCACGCCGTATTTATGGCGACGTTGCCGAAATTATGGCGACCTCGCCGGATTTATGGCTACCTTGCCGGATTTATGGCGACCTTGCCGGATTTATGGTGACCTCGCCGGAAATTTGGCGACCTCGCCGGATTTATGGCGACCTTGCCAGATTTATGGATTCCTCGCGGGAAATATGGCGACCTCGCCGGATTTATGACGACCTTGCCGGATTTATGGCGTCCTTGCCGGAAATATGGCGACCTCTCCGGATTTATGGCGACCTTGCCGGATTTATTGCGACCTTGCCGGAAATATGGCGACCTCGTCGGATTTATGCCGACCTTGCCGGATTAATGGCGACCTCGCCGGATTTATGGCGACCTTGCCGGAAATATGGCGAGCTCGCCGGAAATATGGCGACCTCGCCGGATTTATGGCGACCTTGCCGGAAATTAGGCGACCTCGCCGGATTTATGGCGACATTTCCGGATTTATGGAGAACTTGCTGGAAAGATAGCGACCTCCCGGATTTGTGGCGACCATGTCGGATTTATGTCGACCTTGCGGGAATATGGGGTCCGCGCCGGATTCATGCCGACGTTGCCGGAAATATGGCGATCTCGCCGGGTTTATGGCGACCTTGCCGGATTTATGGCGACCTTGCCGGAAATATGGCGACCTTGCCGGGAATATGGCCACCTCTGCGTTTTCATGGCGCCTTGCCGGATTTATGGCGACCTTGCCGGAAATTAGGCGACCTCACCGGATTTTTGGCGACCTTGCCGGATTTATGGCGACCTTTCCGGATTTGTGGCTATTTTCCGGGAATATGGCGATCTCGCATGATTTATGGCGACCTTGCCGGATATATGGCGACGTTGCCGGAAATTTGGCGACCTCGCCGGATTTATGGCGACCTTGCCGGATTTATGGCGACCTTGCCGGAAATATGGCGACCTCGCCGGATTTATGGCGAACTTGCCGGATTCATGGCGACCTTTCCCGAAATATGGCGACCTCGCATGATTGATGGCGACCTTGCCGGATTTATCGCGACGTTGCCGGAAATATGGCGACCTCGCCAGATTTATGGCGACCTTGCCGGATTTATGGCGACCTCGCCGGATTTATGGCGACCTTTTCGAATTTATGGCTACCTTTCCGGGAATATGGCGACCTCGCATGGTTTATGGCGACCTTGCCGGATTTATGGCGACGTTGCCGGAAATATGGCGACCTGGCCGGATTTATGGCGACCTTGCCGGATTTATGGCGACCTTGCCGGAAATATGGCGACCTCGCCGAATTTATGGCGACCTTGCCGGATCTATGACGACCTTGCCGGTAATATGGCGACCTCGCCGGATTTATGGCGACCTTGCCGGAAAATAGCGACCTTGTCGGATTTGTGGCGACCATGCCGGATTTATGTCGACCCTACCGGAAATATGGCGACTTCGCCGGCTTTATGCCGACGTTACCGGAAATATGGCGATCTCGACGGATTTATGGCGACCTTGCCGGATTTATGGCGACCATGCCGGAAATATGGTGACCTCGCCGGATTTATGGCGACCTCGCCTGATTTATGGCGAACTCGCCGGATTTATGGCGACCTCGCCGGATTTGTGGTGACCTCGCCGGAAATATGGCGACCTCGCCGAATTTATGGCGACCTTGCCGGAAATATGGCGACCTCGCCGGATTTATGCCGACCTTGCCGGATTTCTGGCGACCTTGCCTGATTTCTGGCGAGCTTGCCGGAGATATGGCGACGTCGCCGGAAATATGGCGACCTCGCCGGATTTATGGCGACCTTGCCGGAAATATGGCGACCTCGCCGGAAATATAGCGACCTTGCCGGAAATTAGGCGACCCCGCCGGATTTATGGCGATATTGCCGGATTTATTGAGAACTTGCCGGAAAGATAGCGACCTCCCGGATTTGTGGCGTCCTTGTCGGATTTCTGGCGACCTTGCCTGATTTCTGGCGACATTGCCGGATTTATGGTGACTTCCCCGGAAATATGGCGACCTCGCCGGATTTATGGCGACCTTGCCAGATTTATGGATTCCTCGCCGGAAATATGGCGACCTCGCCGGATTTATGGCGACCTTGCCGGATTTATGGCGTCCTTGCCGGAAATATGGCGACCTCGCCGGATTTATGGCGACCTTGCCGGATTTATTGCGACCTTGCCGGAAACATGGCGACCTCTACGGATTTATGCCGACCATGCCGGATTAATGGCGACCTCGCCGGATTTATGGCGACCTTGCCGGAAATATGGCGACCTCGCCGGAAATATGGCGACCTCGCCGGATTTATGACGACCTTGCCGGAAATTAGGCGACCTCGCCGGATTTATGGCGACATTGCCGGATTTATGGAGAACTTGCCGGAAAGCTAGCGACCTCCCGGATTTGTGGCGTCCTTGCCGGATTTATGGCGACCTTGCCGGAAATATGGTGACCTCGCCGGATTTCTGCCGACCTCGCCGGATTTATGGCGAACTCGCCGGATTTATGGCGACCTCGCCGGATTTGTGGCGACCTTGCCGGAAATATGGCGATCTCGCCCGATTTATGCCGACCTTGCCGGATTTAAGGCGACCTCGCCGGATTTATGCGACCTCGCCGGATTTATGGCGACCTTGCCGGAAATATGGAGACCTCGCCGGATTTAGCGACCTCGCCGGATTTATGGCGACGTTGCCGAAATTATGGCGACCTCGCCGGATTTATGACGACCTTGCCGGAAATTAGGCGACCTCGCCGGATTTATGGCGACTTTGCCGGATTTATGGAGAACTTGCCGGAAAGCTAGCGACCTCCCGGATTTGTGGCGTCCTTGCCGGATTTATGGCGACCTTGCCGGAAATATGGTGACCTCGCCGGATTTCTGCCGACCTCGCCGGATTTATGGCGAACTCGCCGGATTTATGGCGACCTCGCCGGATTTGTGGCGACCTTGCCGGAAATATGGCGATCTCGCCCGATTTATGCCGACCTTGCCGGATTTAAGGCGACCTCGCCGGATTTATGCGACCTCGCCGGATTTATGGCGACCTTGCCGGAAATATGGAGACCTCGCCGGATTTAGCGACCTCGCCGGATTTATGGCGACGTTGCCGAAATTATAGCGACCTCGCCGGATTTATGGCGACCTTGCCGGATTTATGGCGACCTCGCCGGAAATATGGCGACCTCGTCGGATTTATGGCGACCTTGCCGGAAATTAGGCGACCTCGCCGGATTTATGGCGACATTGCCGGATTTATGGAGAACTTGCCAGAAAGATAGCGACCTCACGGATTTGTGGCGACCATGTCGGATTTATGGCGACCTTGCGGGAATATGGTGACCTCGCCGGATTTATGGCGACCTCGCCGGATTTATGGCGAACTCGCCGGATTTATGGCGACCTCGCCGGATTTGTGGTGACCTCGCCGGAAATATGGCGACCTCGCCGAATTTATGGCGACCTTGCCGGAAATATGGCGACCTCGCCAGATTTATGCCGACCTTGCCGGATTTCTGGCGACCTTGCCTGATTTCTGGCGACCTTGCCGGAGCTATGGCGACGTCGCCGGAAATATGGCGACCTCGCCGGATTTATGGCGACCTTGCCGGAAATATGGCGACCTCGCCGGAAATATGGCGACCTTGCCGGAAATTAGGCGACCTCGCCGGATTTATGGCGACATTGCCGGATTTATGGAGAACTTGCCGGAAAGATAGCGACCTCGCCGGAAATAAGGCGACTTCGCCGGATTTATGGCGACATTGCCGGATTTATAGTGACCTCCCCGGAAATATGGCGACCTCGCCGGATTTATGGCGACCTTGCCAGATTTATGGATTCCTAGCCGGAAATATGGCGACCTCGCCGGATTTATGGCGACCTTGCCGGATTTATGGCGTCCTTGCCGGAAATATGGCGACCTCGCCGGATTTATGGCGACCTTGCCGGATTTATTGCGACCTTGCCGGAAACATGGCTACCTCTACGGATTTATGCCGACCTTGCCGGATTAATGGCGACCTCGCCGGATTTATGGCGACATTGCCGGAAATATGGCGACCTCGCCGGAAATATGGCAACCTCGCCGGATTTATGACGACCTTGCCGGAAATTAGGCGACCTCGCCGGATTTATGGCGACATTGCCGGATTTATGGAGAACTTGCCGGAAAGCTAGCGACCTCCCGGATTTGTGGCGTCCTTGCCGGATTTATGGCGACCTTGCCGGAAATATGGTGACCTCGCCGGATTTCTGCCGACCTCGCCGGATTTATGGCGAACTCGCCGGATTTATGGCGACCTCGCCGGATTTGTGGCGACCTCGCCGGAAATATGGCGACCTCGCCGGATTTATGGCGACCTTGCCGGAAATATGGCGATCTCGCCCGATTTATGCCGACCTTGCCTGATTTAAGGCGACCTCGCCGGATTTATGCGACCTCGCCGGATTTATGGCGACCTTGCCGGAAATATGGAGACCTCGCCGGATTTAGCGACCTCGCCTGATTTATGGCGACGTTGCCGAAATTATGGCGACCTCGCCGGATTTATGGCGACCTTGCCGGATTTATGGCGACCTTGCCGGAAATATGGTGACCTCGCCGGATTTCTGCCGACCTCGCCGGATTTATGGCGACCTCGCCGGAAATATGGCGACCTCGTCGGATTTATGGCGACCTTGCCGGAAATTAGGCGACCTCGCCGGATTTATGGCGACATTGCCGGAAATATGGCGACCTGCCGGGAATATGGCCACCTCTGCGTTTTCATGGCGCATTGCCGGATTTATGGCGACCTTGCCGGAAATTAGGCGACCTCACCGGATTTTTGGCGACCTTGCCGGATTTATGGCGACCTCGCCGGATTTATGGCGACCTTTCCGGATTTATGGCTACCTTTCCGGGAATATGGCGACCTCGCATGATTTATGGCGACCTTGCCGGATTTATGGCGACCTTGCCGGAAATATGGCGACCTCGCCGGATTTATGGCGACCTTGCCGGAAATATGGCGACCTCGCCGGATTTATGCCGACCTTGCCGGATTTAAGGCGACCTCGCCGGATTTATGCGACCTCGCCGGATTTATGGCGACCTTGCCGGAAATATGGAGACCTCGCCGGATCTAGCGACCTCGCCGGATTTATGGCGACGTTGCCGAAATTATGGCGACCTCGCAGGATTTATGGCGACCTTGCCGGATTTATGGCGACCTTGCCTGATTTATGGCGACCTTGCCGGAGATATGGCGACGTCGCCGGAAATATGGCGACCTCGCCGGATTTATGGCAACCTTGCCGGAAATTAGGCGACCTCGTCGGATTTATGGCGACATTGCCGGATTTATGGAGAACTTGCCGGAAAGATAGCGACCTCCCGGATTTGTGGCGTCCTTGCCGGATTTATGGCGACCTTGCCGGAAAGATAGCGACCTCGCCGGAAATAAGGCGACTTCGCCGGATTTATGGCGACATTGCCGGAAATATGGCGACCTCGCCGGATTTATGGCGACCTTGCCAGATTTATGGATTCCTCGCCGGAAATATGGCGACCTCGCCGGATTTATGGCGACCTCGCCGGATTTATGGCGACCTTGCCGGATTTATGTCGAACTTGCCCGAAAGATAGCGACCTCGCCGGATTGATGGCGACCTTGCCGGATTTATGGCGACCTTGCCGGAAAGATGGCGACCACGACGGATTTATGGCGACCTTACCGGATTTATGGCGAACTTGTCGGAAGGATGACGACCTCTCCGGATTTATGGCAACTTTGCCGGAATTATGGCGACCTCGCCGGATTATGGCCACCTTGCCGGATATATGGCGACCTTGCCGGAAATATGGCGACCTCGCCGGATTTATGGCGACCTAGCCGGATTTATGGCGAATTTGCCGGAAAGATAGAGACCTCGCCGGATTTATGGCGACCTCGCCGGATTTATGGCGACCTTGCCGGATTTATGGCGACGTTGCCGGAAATATGGCGACCTCGCCGGATTTATGCCGACCTTGACGGATTTATGGCGACATCGCCGGATTTATGGCCACCTTGCCGGATTTATGGCCACCTTGCCGGAAATATGGCTACTTCCCCGGATTTATGGCGACCTTGCCGGAATTTTGCGACCTTGCTGGATTTGTGGCGACCTTGCCGGATTTATGGCGACCTTGCCGGAAATGTGCCGACCTTGCCGGATTTGACCCGACCTTGCCGAATTTATGGTTACCTTGATTGAAATGTGGCGACCTTGCCGGATTTGTCGCCACCTTGCCGGATTTGTGGCGACCTTGCCGGATTTATGGCGACCTTGCCGGATTTGTGGCGACCTTGCCGGATTTATGGCGACCTTGCCGGATTTATGGCGGCCTTGCCGGGAATATGGCGACCTTACCGCATTTGTGGCTACCTTGCCGGATTTATGGCGACCTTGCCGGAAATATGCCGAGCTTGCCGCATTTGTGCCGACTTTGCCTGATTTATGGCGACCTTTCAGAAATATGTCGACCTTGCCGAATTTGTGGCTACCTTGCCGGATTTATGGCGAGCTTGCCGAAAATATGGCGACCTTGCCGTAAATGTAGCGAACTTGCCGGATTTATGGCGACCTTGCCGGATTTATGGCGACCTTGCCGGAATGTGGCGACCTTGCCGGATTTGTGGCGACGATGCTGGATGTACGGCGACCTTGCCGAAATGTTGCGACCTTGCCGAATTTGTGGCGACCTTGCCGGACCTATGGCGACCTTGTCGGATATGTGGCGACCTTGCCGGATTTGACGCCACCTTGCCGGGTTTATGGTAACTTTGATGGAAATATGGCGACCTTGTCGGATTTGAGGCGACCTTGCCGAATTCATGGCGACCTTGCCGGAAATATGTCGACCTTGCCGCATTTGTGGCGACCTTGCCGGAAATATGGCGACCTTGCCGGCATTTTAGCGACCTTGCAGGATTTATGGCGAACTTGCCGGAAATATGGCTACCTTGCCGGATTTGTGGCGACTTTGCCGGATTCATGGCGACCTTGCCGGAAACATGGCGACCTTGCCGGATATGTGGCGACCTTGCAGGATTTATGGCGACGTTGCCGGAAATATGTCGACCTTGTCGGATTTGTGGCGACCTTGGCATATTTGTTGCGACCTTGCCGGAAATGTGGCGACCTTGCCGGATTCGTGGAGGCCGTGCCGGATTTATAGCGACCTTGCCGGAAATAGCGACTGCCGGATTTGTGGCGACCTTGCCGGAAATAGCGACTCTGCCGGATTTGTGGCGACCTTGCCGGATTTGTGGCGACCTTGCCGTATTTATGGCGATCTTGCCGGATTTGTGGCGACCTTGCCGGATTTATGGCGACCTTGCCGGATTTTTGTCGGCCTTCCCGGGAATATGGCGACCTTACCGCATTTGTGGCGACCTTGCCGGATTTATGGCGACCTTGCCGGAAATATGGCGACCTTGCCGGATTTGTGGCGACCTTGCCGGATTTATGACGAACCTGCCGGATTTGTGGCGAACTTGCCGGAAATATGGGGACCTCGCCGGATTTCTGGCGACCGTGCCGGATTTCTGGCGACCTCGACCTCGAAACATGGCGACCTTGCCGGATATGTGGCGACCTTGCAGGATTTATGGCGACGTTGCCGGAAATATGGGGACCTCGCCGGATTTCTGGCGACCGGATTTCTGGCGACCGTGCCGGATTTCTGGCGACCGTGCCGGATTTCTGGCGACCTCGACCTCGAAACATGGCGACCTTGCCGGATATGTGGCGACCTTGCGGGATTTATGGCGACGTTGCCGGAAATATGTCGACTTTGTCGGATTTGTGGCGACCTTGGCATATTTGTTGCGACCTTGCCGGAAATGTGGCGACCTTGCCGGATTCGTGGCGGCCGTGCCGCATTTATGGCGACCTTGCCGGAAATAGCGACTCAGCCGGATTTGTGGCGACCTTGTGGCGAACTCGCCGGAAAGATAGAGACCTTGCCGGATTTATGGCGATCTTGCCGGATTTATCGCGACCTCTCCGGAAATATGGCGACCTCGCATGATTTATGACGACATTGCCAGATTTATCGCGACCTTGCCGGAAAATGGAGACCTCGCCGGATTTGTCGCGACCTTGCCGGATTGATGGAGAACTTGCCGGAAAGATAGCGACCTCCCGGATTTGTGGCGTCCTTGCCGGATTTATGGCGACCTTGCCGGAACGATAGCGACCTCGCCGGAAATAAGGCGACTTCGCCGGATTTATGGCGACATTGCCGGATTTATGGTGTCCTCGCCGGAAATATGGCGACCTCGCCGGATTTATGGCGACCTTGCCAGATTTATGGATTCCTGGCCGGAAATATGGCGACCTCGCCGGATTTATGGCGACCTTGCCGGATTTATGGCGTCCTTGCCGGAAATATGGCGACCTCGCCGGATTTATGGCGACCTTGCCGGATTTATTGCGACCTTGCCGAAATATGGCGACCTCGTCGGATTTATGCCGACCTTGCCGGATTAATGGCGACCTCGCCGGATTTATGGCGACCTTGCCGGAAATATGGCGACCTCGCCGGAAATATGGCGACCTCGCCGGATTTATGGCGACCTTGCCGGAAATTAGGCGACCTCGCCGGATTTATGGCGACATTGCCGGATTTATGGAGAACTTGCCGGAAAGCTAGCGACCTCCCGGATTTGTGGCGTCCTTGCCGGATTTATGGCGACCTCGCCGGAAAGATAGCGACCTCGCCGGAAATAAGGCGACTTCGCCGGATTTATGGCGACATTGCCGGATTTATAGTGAGCTCCCCGGAAATATGGCGACCTCGCCGGATTTATGGCGACCTTGCCAGATTTATGGATTCCTCGCCAGAAATATGGCGACCTCGCCGGATTTATGGCGACCTTGCCGGATTTATGGCGTCCTCGCCGGAAATATGGCGACCTCGCCGGATTTATGACGACCTTGCCGGATTAATGGCGACCTCGCCGGATTTATGGCGACCTTGCCGGAAATATGGCGACCTCGCCGGAAATATGGCGACCTCGCCGGATTTATGACGACCTTGCCGGAAATTAGGCGACTTCGCCGGATTTATGGCGACATTGCCGGATTTATGGAGAACTTGCCGGAAAGCTAGCGACCTCCCGGATTTGTGGCGTCCTTGCCGGATTTATGGCAACCTTGCCGGAAATATGGTGACCTCGCCGGATTTCTGCCGACCTCGCCGGATTTATGGCGAACTCGCCGGATTTATGGCGACCTCGCCGGATTTGTGGCGACCTCGCCGGAAATATGGCGACCTCGCCGGATTTATGGCGACCTTGCCGGAAATATGGCGATCTCGCCCGATTTATGCCGACCTTGCCGGATTTAAGGCGACCTCGCCGGATTTATGCGACCTCGCCGGATTTATGGCGACCTTGCCGGAAATATGGAGACCTCGCCGGATTTAGCGACCTCGCCGAATTTATGGCGACGTTGCCGAAATTATGGCGACCTCGCCGGATTTCTGCCGACCTCGCCGGATTTATGGCGACCTCGCCGGAAATATGGCGACCTCGTCGGATTTATGGCGACCTTGCCGGAAATTAGGCGACCTCGCCGGATTTATGGCGACATTGCCGGAAATATGGCGACCTTGCCGGGAATATGGCCACCTCGGCGTTTTCATGGCGCCTTGCCGGAAATATGTCGACCTTGCCGCATTTGTGGCGACCTTGCCGGAAATATGGCGACCTTGCCGGCATTTTAGCGACCTTGCAGGATTTATGGCGAACTTGCCGGAAATATGGCTACCTTGCCGGATTTGTGGCGACTTTGCCGGATTCATGGCGACCTTGCCGGAAACATGGCGACCTTGCCGGATATGTGGCGACCTTGCAGGATTTATGGCGACGTTGCCGGAAATATGTCGACCTTGTCGGATTTGTGGCGACCTTGGCATATTTGTTGCGACCTTGCCGGAAATGTGGCGACCTTGCCGGATTCGTGGAGGCCGTGCCGGATTTATAGCGACCTTGCCGGATATAGCGACTGCCGGATTTGTGGCGACCTTGCCGGAAATAGCGACTCTGCCGGATTTGTGGCGACCTTGCCGGATTTGTGGCGACCTTGCCGTATTTATGGCGATCTTGCCGGATTTGTGGCGACCTTGCCGGATTTATGGCGACCTTGCCGGATTTTTGGCGGCCTTCCCGGGAATATGGCGACCTTACCGCATTTGTGGCGACCTTGCCGGATTTATGGCGACCTTGCCGGAAATATGGCGACCTTGCCGGATTTGTGGCGACCTTGCCGGATTTATGACGAACCTGCCGGATTTGTGGCGAACTTGCCGGAAATATGGGGACCTCGCCGGATTTCTGGCGACCGTGCCGGATTTCTGGCGACCTCGACCTCGAAACATGGCGACCTTGCCGGATATGTGGCGACCTTGCAGGATTTATGGCGACGTTGCCGGAAATATGGGGACCTCGCCGGATTTCTGGCGACCGGATTTCTGGCGACCGTGCCGGATTTCTGGCGACCGTGCCGGATTTCTGGCGACCTCGACCTCGAAACATGGCGACCTTGCCGGATATGTGGCGACCTTGCGGGATTTATGGCGACGTTGCCGGAAATATGTCGACTTTGTCGGATTTGTGGCGACCTTGGCATATTTGTTGCGACCTTGCCGGAAATGTGGCGACCTTGCCGGATTCGTGGCGGCCGTGCCGCATTTATGGCGACCTTGCCGGAAATAGCGACTCAGCCGGATTTGTGGCGACCTTGTGGCGAACTCGCCGGAAAGATAGAGACCTTGCCGGATTTATGGCGATCTTGCCGGATTTATCGCGACCTTGCCGGAAATATGGCGACCACGCCGGATTTATGGCGACATTGCCGGATTTATGGCCACCTTGATGGAAATTAGGCGACCTCTCATGATTTATGGCGACCTTGCCGGATTTATGGCGACGTTGCCGGAAATATGGCGACCTCGCCGGATTTACGCCGACCTTGCCGGATTTATGGCGACCTCTCCGGAAATATGGCGACCTCGCATGATTTATGACGACATTGCCAGATTTATCGCGACCTTGCCGGAAAATGGAGACCTCGCCGGATTTGTCGCGACCTTGCCGGATTGATGGAGAGCTTGCCGGAAAGATAGCGACCTCCCGGATTTGTGGCGTCCTTGCCGGATTTATGGCGACCTTGCCGGAACGATAGCGACCTCGCCGGAAATAAGGCGACTTCGCCGGATTTATGGCGACATTGCCGGATTTATGGTGTCCTCGCCGGAAATATGGCGACCTCGCCGGATTTATGGCGACCTTGCCAGATTTATGGATTCCTGGCCGGAAATATGGCGACCTCGCCGGATTTATGGCGACCTTGCCGGATTTATGGCGTCCTTGCCGGAAATATGGCGACCTCGCCGGATTTATGGCGACCTTGCCGGATTTATTGCGACCTTGCCGGAAATATGGCGACCTCGTCGGATTTATGCCGACCTTGCCGGATTAATGGCGACCTCGCCGGATTTATGGCGACCTTGCCGGAAATATGGCGACCTCGCCGGAAATATGGCGACCTCGCCGGATTTATGGCGACCTTGCCGGAAATTAGGCGACCTCGCCGGATTTATGGCGACATTGCCGGATTTATGAAGAACTTGCCGGAAAGCTAGCGACCTCCCGGATTTGTGGCGTCCTTGCCGGATTTATGGCGACCTCGCCGGAAAGATAGCGACCTCGCCGGAAATAAGGCGACTTCGCCGGATTTATGGCGACATTGCCGGATTTATAGTGAGCTCCCCGGAAATATGGCGACCTCGCCGGATTTATGGCGACCTTGCCAGATTTATGGATTCCTCGCCGGAAATATGGCGACCTCGCCGGATTTATGGCGACCTTGCCGGATTTATGGCGTCCTTGCCAGAAATATGGCGACCTCGCCGGATTTATGGCGACCTTGCCGGATTTATTGCGACCTTGCCGGAAACATGGCGACCTCTACGGATTTATGCCGACCTTGCCGGATTAATGGCGACCTCGCCGGATTTATGGCGACCTTGCCGGAAATATGGCGACCTCGCCGGAAATATGGCGACCTCGCCGGATTTATGACGACCTTGCCGGAAATTAGGCGACTTCGCCGGATTTATGGCGACATTGCCGGATTTATGGAGAACTTGCCGGAAAGCTAGCGACCTCCCGGATTTGTGGCGTCCTTGCCGGATTTATGGCAACCTTGCCGGAAATATGGTGACCTCGCCGGATTTCTGCCGACCTCGCCGGATTTATGGCGAACTCGCCGGATTTATGGCGACCTCGCCGGATTTGTGGCGACCTCGCCGGAAATATGGCGACCTCGCCGGATTTATGGCGACCTTGCCGGAAATATGGCGATCTCGCCCGATTTATGCCGACCTTGCCGGATTTAAGGCGACCTCGCCGGATTTATGCGACCTCGCCGGATTTATGGCGACCTTGCCGGAAATATGGAGACCTCGCCGGATTTAGCGACCTCGCCGAATTTATGGCGACGTTGCCGAAATTATGGCGACCTCGCCGGATTTCTGCCGACCTCGCCGGATTTATGGCGACCTCGCCGGAAATATGGCGACCTCGTCGGATTTATGGCGACCTTGCCGGAAATTAGGCGACCTCGCCGGATTTATGGCGACATTGCCGGAAATATGGCGACCTTGCCGGGAATATGGCCACCTCAGCGTTTTCATGGCGCCTTGCCGGATTTATGGCGACCTTGCCGGAAATTAGGCGACCTCACCGGATTTTTGGCGACCTTGCCGGATTTATGGCGACCTCGCCGGATTTATGGCGACCTTTCCGGATTTATGGCTACCTTTCCGGGAATATGGCGACCTCGCATGATTTATGGCGACCTTGCCGGATTTATGCCGACGTTGCCGGAAATATGGCGACCTCGCCGGATTTATGGCGACCTTGCCGGATTTATGGCGACCTTGCCGGAAATATGGCGACCTCGCCGGATTTATGGCGACCTTGCCGGAAATATGGCGACCTCGCCGGATTTATGCCGACGTTGCCGGATTTAAGGCGACCTCGCCGGATTTATGCGACCTCGCCGGATTTATGGCGACCTTGCCGGAAATATGGAGACCTCGCCGGATTTAGCGACCTCGCCGGATTTATGGCGACGTTGCCGAAATTATGGCGACCTCGCCGGATTTATGGCGACCTTACCGGATTTATGGCGACCTTGCCTGATTTATGGCGACCTTGCCGGAGATATGGCGACGTCGCCGGAAATATGGCGACCTCGCCGGATTTATGGCAACCTTGCCGGAAATTAGGCGACCTCGCCGGATTTATGGCGACATTGCCGGATTTATGGAGAACTTGACGGAAAGATAGCGACCTCCCGGATTTGTGGCGTCCTTGCCGGATTTATGGCGACCTTGCCGGAAAGATAGCGACCTCGCCGGAAATAAGGCGACTTCGCCGGATTTATGGCGACCTTGCCGGATTTATGGCGACCTTGCCGGAAAGATGGCGACCACGACGGATTTATGGCGACCTTGCCGGATTTATGGCGAACTTGCCGGAAGGATGACGACCTCTCCGGATTTATGGCAACCTTGCCGGAATTATGGCGACCTCGCCGGATTATGGCCACCTTGCCGGATATATGGCGACCTTGCCGGAAATATGGCGACCTCGCCGGATTTATGGCGACCTAGCCGGATTTATGGCGAACTTGCCGGAAAGATAGAGACCTCGCCGGATTTATGGCGACCTCGCCGGATTTATGGCGACCTTGCCGGATTTATGGCGACGTTGCCGGAAATATGGCGACCACGCCGGATTTATGCCGCCCTTGACGGATTTATGGCGACCTCGCCGGATTTATGGCCACCTTGCCGGATTTATGGCCACCTTGCCGGAAATATGGCTACTTCCCCGGATTTATGGCGACCTTGCCGGAATTTTGCGACCTTGCTGGATTTGTGGCGACCTTGCCGGATTTATGGCGACCTTGCCGGAAATGTGCCGACCTTGCCGGATTTGACCCGACCTTGCCGAATTTATGATTGAAATGTGGCGACCTTGCCGTATTTGTCGCCACCTTGCCGGATTTGTGGCGACCTTGCCGGATTTATGGCGACCTTGCCGGATTTGTGGCGACCTTGCCGGATTTATGGCGACCTTGCCGGATTTATGGCGGCCTTGCCGGGAATATGGCGACCTTATCGCATTTGTGGCTACCTTGCCGGATTTATGGCGACCTTGCCGGAAATATGCCGAGCTTGCCGCATTTGTGCCGACTTTGCCTGATTTATGGCGACCTTTCAGAAATATGTCGACCTTGCCGAATTTGTGGCTACCTTACCGGATTTATGGCGAGCTTGCCGAAAATATGGCGACCTTGCCGTAAATGTAGCGACCTTGCCGGATTTATGGCGACCTTGCCGGATTTATGGCGACCTTGCCGGAATGTGGCGACCTTGCCGGATTTGTGGCGACGATGCTGGATGTACGGCGACCTTGCCGAAATGTTGCGACCTTGCCGGATTTGTGGCGACCTTGCCGGACCTATGGCGACCTTGTCGGAAATGTGGCGACCTTGCCGGATTTGACGCCACCTTGCCGGGTTTATGGTGACTTTGATGGAAATATGGCGACCTTGCCGGATTTGAGGCGACCTTGCCGGATTCATGGCGACCTTGCCGGAAATATGTCGACCTTGCCGCATTTGTGGCGACCTTGCCGGAAATATGGCGACCTTGCCGGCATTTTAGCGACCTTGCAGGATTTATGGCGAACTTGCCGGAAATATGGCTACCTTGCCGGATTTGTGGCGACTTTGCCGGATTCATGGCGACCTTGCCGGAAACATGGCGACCTTGCCGGATATGTGGCGACCTTGCAGGATTTATGGCGACGTTGCCGGAAATATGTCGACCTTGTCGGATTTGTGGCGACCTTGGCATATTTGTTGCGACCTTGCCGGAAATGTGGCGACCTTGCCGGATTCGTGCAGGCCGTGCCGGATTTATAGCGACCTTGCCGGAAATAGCGACTCTGCCGGATTTGTGGCGACCTTGCCGGAAATAGCGACTCTGCCGGATTTGTGGCGACCTTGCCGGATTTGTGGCGACCTTGCCGGATTTATGGCGATCTTGCCGGATTTGCGGCGACCTTGCCGGATTTATGGCGACCTTGCCGGATTTTTGGCGGCCTTCCCGGGAATATGGCGAACTTACCGCATTTGTGGCGACCTTGCCGGATTTATGGCGACCTTGCCGGAAATATGGCGACCTTGCCGGATTTGTGGCGACCTTGCCGGATTTATGACGAACTTGCGGATTTGTGGCGAACTTGCCGGAAATATGGGGACCTCGCCGGATTTCTGGCGACCTTGCCGGATTTCTGGCGACCTCGAATTTATGGCCAGATTTATGGCCGGAAATATGGCGACCTTGCCGGGATTTTAGCGACCTTGCAGGATTTATGGCGACCTTGCCGGAAATATGGCTACCATGCCGGATTTGTGGCTACTTTGCAGGATTCATGGCGAACTTGCCGGAAACATGGCGACCTTGCCGGATATGTGGCGACCTTGCAGGATTTATGGCGACGTTGCCGGAAATATGTCGACCTTGTCGGATTTGTGGCGACCTTGGCATATTTGTTGCGACCTTGCCGGAAATGTGGCGACCTTGCCGGATTCGTGGCGGCCGTGCCGCATTTATGGCGACCTTGCCGGAAATAGCGACTCAGCCGGATTTGTGGCGACCTTGCCGGATTATGGCGAACTCGCCGGAAAGATAGAGACCTTGCCGGATTTATCGCGACCTTGCCGGAAATATGGCGACCTCGCCGGATTTATGGCGACATTGCCGGATTTATGGCCACCTTGATGGAAATGAGGCGACCTCTCATGATTTATGGCGACCTTGCCGGATTTATGGCGACGTTGCCGGAAATATGGCGACCTCGCCGGATTTACGCCGACCTTGCCGGATTTATGGCGACCTCTCCGGAAATATGGCGACCTCGCATGATTTATGACGACATTGCCGGATTTATCGCGACCTTGCCGGAAAATGGAGACCTCGCCGGATTTGTCGCGACCTTGCCGGATTTATGGAGAACTTGCCGGAAAGATAGCGACCTCCCGGATTTGTGGCGTCCTTGCCGGATTTATGGCGACCTTGCCGGAAAGATAGCGACCTCGCCGGAAATAAGGCGACTTCGCCGGATTTATGGCGACATTGCCGGATTTATGGTGTCCTCGCCGGAAATATGGCGACCTCGCCGGATTTATGGCGACCTTGCCAGATTTATGGATTCCTCGCCGGAAATATGGCGACCTCGCCGGAAATATGGCGACCTCGCCGGATTTATGGCCTTGCCGGATTTATGGCGTCCTTGCCGGAAATATGGCGACCTCGCCGGATTTATGGCGAGCTTGCCGGATTTATTGCGACCTTGCCGGAAATATGGCGACTTCCCCGGATTTATGGAGAACTTGCCTGGATTTATGGCGACCTCTCCGGAAATATGGCGACCTCGCATGATTTATGGCGACCTTCCCGGATTTATCGCGACCTTGCCGGAAAATGGCGACCTCGCCGGATTTGTGGCGCCCATGCCGGATTGATGGCGACCTTGCCGGAAATATGGCGACCTCGCCGGATTTATGGCGATCTTGCTGGATTTATGGCGACCTTGCGTGAAATATGGCGACCTTGCCGGATTTGTGGTCAACTTGCCGGATTTATGGCGAACTTGCCGGATTTGTGGCGAACTTGCCGGAAATATGGGGACCTCGCCGGATTTCTGGCGACTTTGCCGGATTTCTGGCAACCTCGCCGGAAATATTGCGGAATCGCCGGCTTTATGGCGACTTCGAATTTATGGCCGGATTTATGGCCGAATTTATGGCGACCTTGCCGGGGATGTGGCGACCTTGCCGTATTTGTGGCGACCTTGCCGCGTTTATGGCGACCTTGTGGGATTTGTGGCGAGCTTGTCTGATTTATGGCGCCCTTTCCGGCAATGTGGCGACCTTGTCGGACTTGTGGCGACCTTGCCGGATTAATGGCGACCTTGCCGGAAATGTGGTGACTTTGCCGGATTTGTGGCGACGATGCCGGATTTATGGCGACCTTGCCGGAATTTTGCGACCTTGCTGGATTTGTGGCGACCTTGCCGGATCTATGGCGACCTTGCCGGAAATGTGCCGACCTTGCCGGATTTGACCCGACCTTGCCGAATTTATGGTTACCTTGATTGAAATGTGGCGACCTTGCCGGATTTGTCGCCACCTTGCCGGGTTTGTGGCGACCTTGCCGGATTTATGGCGACTTTGCCGGATTTGTGGCGACCTTGCCGGATTTATGGCGACCTTGCCGGATTTATGGCGGCCTTGCCGGGAATATGGCGACCTTACCGCATTTGTGGCTACCTTGCCGGATTCATGGCGACCTTGCCGGAAATATGCCGAGCTTGCCGCATTTGTGCCGACTTTGCCTGATTTATGGCGACCTTTCAGAAATATGTCGACCTTGCCGAATTTGTGGCTACCTTGCCGGATTTATGGCGAGCTTGCCGAAAATATGGCGACCTTGCCGTAAATGTAGCGACCTTGCCGGATTTATGGCGACCTTGTCGGATTTGTGGCGACCTTGGCATATTTGTTGCGACCTTGCCGGAAATGTGGCGACCTTGCCGGATTCGTGGCGGCCGTGCCGGATTTATGGCGACCTTGCCGGAAATAGCGACTCTGCCGGATTTGTGGCGACCTTGCCGGAAATAGCGACTCTGCCGGATTTGTGGCGACCTTGCCGGATTTGTGGCGACCTTGCCGGATTTGTGGCGACCTTTCCGGATTTGTGGCGACCTTGCCGGATTTTTGGCGGCCTTCCCGGGAATATGGCGACCTTACCGCATTTGTGGCGACCTTGCCGGATTTATGGCGACCTTGCCGGAAATATGGCGACCTTGCCGGATTTGTGGCGACCTTGTCGGATTTATGGCGAACTTGCTGGAATTTTGCGACCTTGCTGGATTTGTAGCGACCTTGCCGGATCTATGGCGACCTTGCCGGAAATTTGCCGACCTTGCCGGATTTGACCCGACCTTGCCGAATGTATGGTTACGTTGATTGAAATGTGGCGACCTTGCCGGATTTGTCGCTACCTTGCCGGATTTGTGGCGACCTTGCCGGATTTATGGCGACTTTGCCGGATTTGTGGCGACCTTGCCGGATTTATGGCGACCTTGCCGGATTTATGGCGGCCTTGCCGGGAATATGGCGACCTTACCGCATTTGTGGCTACCTTGCCGGATTTATGGCGACCTTGCCGGAAATATGCCGAGCTTGCCGCATTTGTGCCGACTTTGCCTGATTTATGGCGACCTTTCAGAAATATGTCGACCTTGCCGAATTTGTGGCTACCTTGCCGGATTTATGGCGAGCTTGCCGAAAATATGGCGACCTTGCCGTAAATGTAGCGACCTTGCCGGATTTATGGCGACCTTGTCGGATTTGTGGCGACCTTGGCATATTTGTTGCGACCTTGCCGGAAATGTGGCGACCTTGCCGGATTCGTGGCGGCCGTGCCGGATTTATGGCGACCTTGCCGGAAATAGCGACTCTGCCGGATTTGTGGCGACCTTGCCGGATTATGGCGAACTCGCCGGAAAGATAGAGATTTATGGCGATCTTGCCGGATTTATCGCGACCTTGCCGGAAATATGGCGACCTCGCCGGATTTATGGCGACATTGCCGGATTTATGGCGACCTTGATGGAAATTAGGCGACCTCTCATGATTTATGGGTACCTTGCCGGATTTATGGCGACGTTGCCGGAAATATGGCGACCGCGCCGGATTTTCGCCGACCTTGCCGGATTTATGGCGACCTCGCCGGATTTATGGCGACCTTGCCGGATTTATGGCGACCTTGCCGGAAATATGGCTACTTCGCCGGATATATGGCGAACTTGCCTGGATTTATGGCGACCTCTCCGGAAATATGGCGACCTCGCATGATTTATGGCGACCTTGCCGGATTTATCGCGACCTTGCCGGAAAATGGAGACCTCGCCGGATTTGTCGCGACCATGCCGGATTTATGGCGACCTTGCCGGAAATATGGCGACATCGCCGGATTTATGGCGACCTTGCCGGATTTATGGCGACCTTGCCGGAAATATGGTGACCTCGCCGGATTTATGGCGACCTTGCCGGATTTATGGCAACTTTGCCGGAAATTAGGCGACCTCGCCGGATTTGTCGCGACCATGCCGGATTTATGGCGACCTTGCCGGAAATATGGCGACATCGCCGGATTTATGGCGACCTTGCCGGATTTATGGCGACCTTGCCGGATTCATGGCAACTTTGCCGGAAATTAGGCGAATTCGCCGGATTTTTGGCGACCTTGCCGGATTTATGGCGACCTTTCCGGAAATATGGCGACCTCGCATGATTTACGGCGACCTTGCCGGATTTGAGGCGACCTCGCCGGATTTGTGGCGACCATGCCGGATTGATGGCGACCTTGCCGGAAATATGGCGACCTCGCCGCATTTATGGCGACCTTGCAGGATTTATGGCGACATTGCCGGAAATATGGCGACCTCGCCGGATTTATGGCGACCATGCCGGATTTATTGCAACCTTGCCGGAAATATGGCGACCTCGCCGGATTTGTGGCGATGTTGCTGCATTTATGGCGACCTTGCGTGAAATATAGCGACCACGCCGGATTAGTGGTGAACTTGCCGGATTTATAGCGACCTTGCCGGAAATATGACTACTTCGCCGGATTTGTGGCGACCTTGCTAGATTTATGGCGACCTTGCCGGAAATATGGCGACCTTGCCGGATTTATGGCGACCATGCCGGTTTATGGCGACCTTGCCGGAAATATGGCGACCTCGCCGGATTTATGGCGACCTTGCAGGATTTATGGCTACCTTTCCGGAAATATGGCGACCTCGCATGATTTACGGCGACCTTGCCGGATTTGAGGCGACCTCGCCGGATTTGTGGCGACCATGCCGGATTTATGGCGACCTTGCCGGAAATATGGCGACCTCGCCGGCTTTATGGCGACCTTGCCGGATTTATGGCGACCTTGCCGGAAATATGGCGACCTCGCCGGATTTATGGCGACCTTGCCGGATTTATGGCGACCTTGCCGGAAATATTGCGACCTCGCCGGAGTTGTGGCGATCTTGCTACATTTATGGCGACCTTGCGTGGAATATGGCGACCTCGCCGGATTTGTGGTGAACTTGCCGGATTTATGGCGACCTTGCCGGAAATATGGCGACCTTGCCGGATTTATGGCGACCTTGCCGGATTTATGGCGACCTCGCACGACTTTCAGGCGACCTTGCCGAATTTGAGGCGACCTTGCCGGATTTGAGGCGACTTTGCCGGATTTATGACGACCTTGCCGGATTTGTGGCGACCTTGCCGGAAATATGGCGACCTCGCCGGATTTGTGGCGACCTTGCCGGATTTCTGGCGACCTCGCCGGAAATATGGCGAAATCGCCGGCTTTATGGCGACCTCGAATTTATGGCCGGATTACTGGCCGGATTTATGGCGACCTTGCCGGGGATGTGGCGACCTTGCCGTATTTGTGGCGACCTTGCCGGATTTATGGCGACCTTGTGGCATTTGTGGCGAGCTTGCCGGATTTGTGGCGACCTTGCCGGATCTATGGCGACCTCGCCGGATTTATGGCGACCTTGCCGGATTTATGGTGACCTTTCCGGAAATATGGCGACCTCGCCGGATTTATGGCGACCTTGCCGGATTTATGGCGACCTTTCCGGAAATATGGCGACCTCGCATGATTTATGGCGACCTTGCCGGATTTGAGGCGACCTCGCCGGATTTGTGGCGACCTTGCCGGATTTATGGCTACCTTGCCGGAAATATGGCGACCTCGCCGGATTTATGGCGACCTTGCCGGATTTATGGCGACCTTGCCGGAAATATGGCGACCTCGCCGGATTTGTGGAGATCTTGCTGGATTTATGGCGACCTTGCGTGAAATATGGCGACCTCGCCGAATTTGTGGTGAACTTGCCGGATTTATTGTGACCTTGCCGGACTTGTGGCGACCATGCCAGATTCATGGCGACCTTGCCGGAAATGTGGTGACCTTGCCGGATTTATGGCGACGATGCCGGATTTATGGCGACCTTGCCGGAATTTTGCGACCTTGCTGGATTTGTGGCGAACTTGCCGGATCTATGGCGACCTTGCCGGAAATGTGCGGACCTTGCCGGATTTGACCCGATCTTGCCGAATTTATGGTTACCTTGATTGAAATGTGGCGACCTTGCCGGATTTATGGCGACCTTGCCGGATTTGTGACGACCTTGCCGGATTTATGGCGACCTTGCCGGATTTATGGCGGCCTTGCCGGGAATATGGCGACCTTACCGCATTTGTGGCGACATTGCCGGAAATATGGCGACGTTGCCGGGTTTTTGGCGAACTTGCCGGATTTATGGCGACCTTGCCGGAAATATGGCTCCCTTGCCGGATTTGTGGCGACTTTGCCGGATTCATGGCGACCTTGCCGGAAACATGGCGACCTTGCCGGATATGTGGCGACCTTGCGGGAATTATGGCGACGTTGCCGGAAATATGTCGACCTTGCCGGATTTGTGGCGGCCGTGCCTGGTTTATGGCGACCTTGCCGGATTTATGGCGGCCTTGCCGGGAATATGGCGACCATACGGCATTTGTGTCGACCTTGCCGGATTTATGGCGACCTTGCCGGAAATATGCCGAGCTTGCCGCATTTGTGCCGACTTTGCCTGATTTATGGCGACCTTGCCGGAAATATGTCGACCTTGCCGCATTTGTGGCTACCTTGCCGGATTTATGGCGACCTTGCCGGAAATATGGCGACCTTGCCGTAAATGTAGAGACCTAGCCGGATTTGCGGCGACCTTGCCGGAAATATGGCGACCTCGTCGGTTTTATGGCGACCTTGCCGGATTTATGGCGACCTTGCCGGAAATATGGCGACCTCGACCTATTTATGGCGACCTTGCCGGGTTTATGGCGAACTTGCCGGAAATATGGCGACCTCGCCGGATTTATGGCGACCTTACCAGAAATATGGCGACCTCGCCGGATTTATGGCGTCCTCGCTGGATTTATGTCGACCTTGTCAGAGTATGGCGACCTCGCCAGATTTATGGCGACCTTGCCGGATTTATGGCGACCTTGCCGAAAATATGGCTACCACGCCGGAATTATGGCGACCTTGCCGGATTTATGGCGACCTTGCCGGAAATATGGCGACCTCGCCGGATTTATGGCGACCGTACCAGAAATATGGCGACCTCGCCGGATTTATGGCGTCCTCGCTGGATTTATGTAGACCTTGCCAGAAGTGTGGCGACCTCGCCAGATTTATGGCGACCTTGCCGGATTTATGGCGACCTTGCCGGAAATATGGCTACCACGCCGGAATTATGGCGACCTTGCCGGATTTATGGCGACTTGCTGGCTTTATGGCGACCTTGTCGGAAATATGGCGACCTCGCCGGGTTTATGGCGACCTTGTCGGAAATATGGCGACCTCGGCGGATTTATAGCGACCTTTGCGGATTTATGGCGACCTTGCCGGAAAATGGCGACCTCGCCGGATTTGTGGCGACCATGTCGGATTTATGGCGACCTTGCCGGAAATATGGCGACCTCGCCGGATTTATGCCGACGTTGCCGGAAATATGGCGATCTCGCCGGGTTTATGGCGACCTTGCAGGATTTATGGCGACCCTGCCGGAATTATGGCGACCTCGCCGGATTTATGCCGACCTTGCCTGATTTATGGCGAACGCCGGATTTATGGCGACTTTGCCGGAAATATCGCGACCTCTGCGTTTTTATGGCGCCTTGCCGGATTTATGGCGACCTTGCCGGAAATTAGGCGACCTCGCCGGATTTTTGGCGACCTTGCCGGATTTATGGCGACCTCGCCGGATTTATGGCAACCTTGCCGGATTTATGGCGACCTTTCCCGAAATATGGCGACCACGCATGAATTATGGCGACCTTGCCGGATTTATCGCGACCTTGCCGGAAATATGGCGACTTCGCCGGATTTATCGCGACGCTGGATTTATTGCGCCTTTGCCGGAAATATGGCGACCTCGCCGGGTTTTGGCGTCCTTGCCGGAAATATGGCGACCTCGCCGGATTTATGGCGACTTTGCCGGATCTATGGCGACCTTGCCGGTAATATGGCGACCTCGCCGGAGTTATGGCGACCTTGCCGGAAACATGTCGATCTCGCCGGATTTATGGCGACCTTGCCGGATTTAGGGCGACCAAGCCGGAAATATGGTGACCTCGCCGGATTTATGCCGACCTCGCCAGATTTATGGCGACCTCGCCGGATTTATGGCGACCTCGCCGGAAATATGGCGACCTCGCCGGATTTATGGCAACCTTGCCGGAAATATGGCGACCTCGCCGCATTTATGCCGACCTTGCCGGATTTATGGCGACCTTGCCGGAAATTAGGCGACCTCGCCGGATTTTTGGCGACCTTGCCGGATTTATGGCGACCTTGCCGGAAATATGGCGACCTCGCCGGATTTATGGCGACCTTGCCGGATTTATGGCGACCTTGCCGGAAATATGGCGACCTCGCCGGATTTATGGCGACCTTGCCGGATTTATGGCGACCTTTCCGGAAATATGGCGACCTCGCCGGATTTATGGCGACCTTGCCGGATTTATGGCGACCTTGCCGGAAATTAGGCGACCTCGCCGGATTTTTGGCGACCTTGCCGGATTTATGGCGACCTTGCCGGAAATATGGCGACCTCGCCAGATTTATGGCGACCTTGCTGGATTTATGGCGACCTTGCCGGAAATATGGCGACCTCGCCGGATTTATGGCGACCTTGCCGGATTTATGGCGACCTTTCCGGAAATATGGCGACCTCGCCGGATTTGTGGCGATCTTGCTACATTTATGGCGACCTTGCGTGGAATATGACGACCTCACCGGATTTGTGGTGAACTTGCCGGATTTATGGCGACCTTGCCGGAAATATGGCGACATTGCCGGATTTATGGCGACCTTGCCGGATTTATGGCGACCTTGCCGGGAATATGGCGACCTCGCCGGATTTATGGCGACTTTGCCGGATTTATGGCGACCTTTCCGGAAATATGGCGACCTCGCACGACTTTCAGGCGACCTTGCCGAATTTGAGGCGACCTTGCCGGATTTGAGGCGACTTTGCCGGATTTATGACAACCTTGCCGGATTTGTGGCGACCTTGCCGGAAATATGGCGACCTCGCTGGATTTGTGGCGACCTTGCCGGATTTCTGGAGACCTCGCCGGAAATATGGCGAAATCGCCGGCTTTATGGCGACCTCGAATTTATGGCCGGATTACTGGCCGGATTTATGGCGACCTTGCCGGGGATGTGGCGACCTTGCCGTATTTGTGGCGACCTTGCCGGATTTATGGCGACCTTGTGGGATTTGTGGCGAGCTTGCCTGATTTATGGCGACCTTTCCGGCAATGTGGCGACCTTGCCGGACTTGTGGCGACCTTGCCGGATACATGGCGACCTTGCAGGAAATGTGTTGACCTTGCCGGATTTATGGCGACGATGCCGGATTTTGGTGACCTTGCCGGAATTTTGCGACCTTGCTGGATTTGTGGCGACCTTGCCGGATCTATGGCGACCTCGCCGGATTTATGGCGACCTTGCCGGATTTATGGCGACCTTGCCGGAAATATGGCGACCTCGCCGGATTTATGGCGACCTTGCCGGATTTATGGCGACCTTTCCGGAAATATGGCGACCTCCCATGATTTACGGCTACCTTGCCGGATTTGAGGCGACCTCGCCGGATTTGTGGCGACCATGCCGGATTTATGGCGACCTTGCCGGAAATATGGCGACCTCGCCGGCTTTATGGCGACCTTGCCGGATTTATGGCGACCTTGCCGGAAAGATGGCGACCTCGCCGGATTTATGGCGACCTTGGCGGATTTATGGCGCCTCTGCCGGAAATATGGCGACCTCGCCGGATTTTGGCGTCCTTGCTGGAAATATGGCGACCTCGCCTGATTTATGGCGAACTTGCCGGAATTAAGGCGACCTTTCCGGAAATATGGCGACCTCGCATGATTTATGGCGATATTGCAGGATTTATGACGACCTTGCTGGAGACATGGCGATCTCGCCGGATTTATGGCGACCTTGTCGAAATTATGGCGACCTCGCCGGATTTGTGGCGATCTTGCTACATTTATGGCGACCTTGCGTGGAATAAGGCGACCTCGCCGGATTTGTGGTGAACTTGCCGGATTTATGGCGACCTTGCCGGAAATATGGCGACCTTGCCGGATTTATGGCGACCTTGCCGGATTTATGGCGACCTTGCCGGAAATATGGCGACCTCGCCGGATTTATGGCGACTTTGCCGGATTTATGGCGACCTTTCCGGAAATATGGCGACCTCGCACGACTTTCAGGCGACCTTGCCGGATTTGAGGCGACCTTGCCTGATTTGAGGCGACTTTGCCGGATTTATGACGACCTTGCCGGATTTGTGGTGACCTTGCCGGAAATATGGTGACCTCGCCGGATTTGTGGCGACCTTGCCGGATTTCTGGCGACCTCGCCGGAAATATGGCGAAATCGCCGCTTTATGGCGACCTCGAATTTATGGCCGGATTACTGGCCGGATTTATGGCGACCTTGCCGGGGATGTGGCGACCTTGCCGTATTTGTGGCGACCTTGTCGGATTTACGGCGACCTTGTGGGATTTGTGGCGAGCTTGCCGGATTTATGGCGACCTTTCCGGCAATGTGGCGACCTTGCCGGATTTGTGGCGACTTTGCCGGATTCATGGCGACCTTGCCGGAAACATGGCGACCTTGCCGGATATGTGGCGACCTTGCGGGAATTATGGCGACGTTGCCGGAAATATGTCGACCTTGTCGGATTTGTGGCGACCTTGGCATATTTGTTGCGACCTTGCCGGAAATGTGGCGACCTTGCCGGATTTGTGGCGGGCGTGCCTGATTTATGGCGACCTTGCCGGATTTATGGCGGCCTTGCCGGGAATATGGCGACCATACGCCATTTGTGGCGACCTTGCCGGATTTATGGCGACCTTGCCGGAAATATGCCGAGCTTGCCGCATTTGTGCCGGCTTTGCCTGATTTATGGCGACCTTGCCGGAAATATGTCGACCTTGCCGCATTTGTGGCTACCTTGCCGGATTTATGGCGACCTTGCCGTAAATATGGCGACCTTGCCGTAAATGTAGAGACCTTGCCGGATTTGCGGCGACCTTGCCGGAAATATGGCGACCTCGTCGGTTTTATGGCGACCTTGCCGGATTTATGGCGACCTTGCCGGAAATATGGCGACCTCGACCTATTTATGGCGACCTTGCCGGGTTTATGGCGACCTTGCCGGAAATATGGCGACCTCGCCGGATTTATGGCGACCTTACCAGAAATATGGCGACCTCGCCGGATTTATGGCGTCCTCGCTGGATTTGTCGACCTTGCCAGAGTATGGCGACCTCGCCAGATTTATGGCGACCTTGCCGGATTTATGGCGACCTTGCCAAAAATATGGCTACCACGCCATAATTATGGCGACCTTGCCGGATTTATGGCGACCTTGCCGGAAATATGGCGACCTCGCCGGATTTATGGCGACCGTACCAGAAATATGGCGACCTCGCCGGATTTATGGCGTCCTCGCTGGATTTATGTCGACCTTGCCAGAAGTGTGGCGACCTCGCCAGATTTATGGCGACCTTGCCGGATTTATGGCGACCTTGCCGGAAATATGGCTACCACGCCGGAATTATGGCGACCTTGCCGGATTTATGGCGACCTTGCCGGAAATATTGCGACCTCGCCGGGTTTATGGCGACTTGCTGGCTTTATGGGGACCTTGTCGGAAATATGGCGACCTCGGCGGATTTATAGCGACCTTTGCGGATTTATGGCGACCTTGCCGGAAAATGGCGACCTCGCCGGATTTGTGGCGACCATGTCGGATTTATGGCGACCTTGCCGGAAATATGGCGACCTCGCCGGATTTATGCCGACGTTGCCGGAAATATGGCGATCTCGCCGGGTTTATGGCGACCTTGCAGGATTTATGGCGACCCTGCCGGAATTATGGCGACCTCGCCGGATTTATGCCGACCTTGCCTGATTTATGGCGAACGCCGGATTTATGGCGACGTTGCCGGAAAATGGCGACCTCGCCGGATTTATGGCGACTTTGCCGGAAATATCGCGACCTCTGCGTTTTCATGGCGCCTTGCCTGATTTATGGCGATCTTGCCGGAAATTAGGCGACATCGCCGGATTTTTGGCGACCTTGCCGGATTTATGGCGACCTCGCCGGATTTATGGCAACCTTGCCGGATTTATGGCGACCTTTCCCGAAATATGGCGACCACGCATGAATTATGGCGACCTTGCCGGATTTATCGCGACCTTGCCGGAAATATGGCGACTTCGCCGGATTTATCGCGACGCTGGATTTATTGCGCCTTTGCCGGAAATATGGCGACCTCGCCGGATTTTGGCGTCCTTGCCGGAAAGATGGCGAGCTCGCCGGATTTATGGCGACCTTGCCGGATCTATGGCGACCTCGCCGGATTTATGGCGACCTTGCCGGATTTATGGCGACCTTTCCGGAAATATGGCGACCTCGCCGGATTTATGGCGACCTTGCCGGATTTATGGCGACCTTGCCGGAAATTAGGCGACCTCGCCGGATTTATGGCGACCTTGCCGGATTTATGGCGACCTTGCCGGAAATATGGCGACCTCGCCGGATTTATGGCGACGTTGCCGGATTTATGGCGACCTTGCCGGAAATATGGCGACCTCGCCGGATTTATGGCGACCTTGCCGGATTTATGGCGACCTTTCCGGAAATATGGCGACCTCGCCGGATTTATGGCGACCTTGCCGGATTTATGGCGACCTTGCCGGAAATATGGCGACCTCGCCGGATTTGTGGCGATCTTGCTACATTTATGGCGACCTTGCGTGGAATATGACGACCTCACCGGATTTGTGGTGAACTTGCCGGATTTATGGCGACCTTGCCGGAAATATGGCGACCTTGCCGGATTTATGGCGACCTTGCCGGATTTATGGCGACCTTGCCGGAAATATGGCGACCTCGCCAGATTTATGGCGACTTTGCCGGATTTATGGCGACCTTTCCGGAAATATGGCGACCTCGCACGACTTTCAGGCGACCTTGCCGAATTTGAGGCGACCTTGCCGGATTTGAGGCGACTTTGCCGGATTTATGACAACCTTGCCGGATTTGTGGCGACCTTGCCGGAAATATGGCGACCTCGCTGGATTTGTGGCGACCTTGCCGGATTTCTGGCGACCTCGCCGGAAATATGGCGAAATCGCCGGCTTTATGGCGACCTCGAATTTATGGCCGGATTACTGGCCGGATTTATGGCGACCTTGCCGGGGATGTGGCGACCTTGCCGTATTTGTGGCGACCTTGCCGGATTTATGGCGACCTTGTGGGATTTGTGGCGAGCTTGCCGGATTTATGGCGACCTTTCCGGCAATGTGGCGACCTTGCCGGACTTGTGGCGACCTTGCCGGATACATGGCGACCTTGCCGGAAATGTGTTGACCTTGCCGGATTTATGGCGACGATGCCGGATTTTGGTGACCTTGCCGGAATGTTGCGACCTTGCTGGATTTGTGGCGACCTTGCCGGATCTATGGCGACCTCGCGGGATTTATGGCGACCTTGCCGGATTTATGGCGACCTTGCCGGAAATATGGCGACCTCGCCGGATTTATGGCGACCTTGCCGGATTTATGGCGACCTTTCCGGAAATATGGCGACCTCGCATGATTTACGGCGACCTTGCCGGATTTGAGGCGACCTCGCCGGATTTGTGGCGACCATGCCGGATTTATGGCGACCTTGCCGGAAATATGGCGACCTCGCCGGCTTTATGGCGACCTTGCCGGATTTATGGCGACCTTGCCGGAAAGATGGCGACCTCGCCGGATTTATGGCGACCTTGCCGGATTTATGGCGCCTCTGCCGGAAATATGGCGACCTCGCCGGATTTTGGCGTCCTTGCTGGAAATATGGCGACCTCGCCGGATTTATGGCGAACTTGCCGGAATTAAGGCGACCTTTCCGGAAATATGGCGACCTCGCATGATTTATGGCGATATTGCAGGATTTATGACGACCTTGCTGGAGATATGGCGATCTCGCCGGATTTATGGCGACCTTGCCGAAATTATGGCGACCTCGCCGGATTTGTGGCGATCTTGCTACATTTATGGCGACCTTGCGTGGAATAAGGCGACCTCGCCGGATTTGTGGTGAACTTGCCGGATTTATGGCGACCTTGCCGGAAATATGGCGACCTTGCCGGATTTATGGCGACCTTGCCGGATTTATGGCGACCTTTCCGGAAATATGGCGACCTCGCACGACTTTCAGGCGACCTTGCCGGATTTGAGGCGACCTTGCCGGATTTGAGGCGACTTTGCCGGATTTATGACGACCTTGCCGGATTTGTGGTGACCTTGCCGGAAATATGGTGACCTCGCCGGATTTGTGGCGACCTTGTCGGATTTCTGGCGACCTCGCCGGAAATATGGCGAAATCGCCGCTTTATGGCGACCTCGAATTTATGGCCGGATTACTGGCCGGATTTATGGCGACCTTGCCGGGGATGTGGCGACCTTGCTGTATTTGTGGCGACCTTGTCGGATTTACGGCGACCTTGTGGGATTTGTGGCGAGCTTGCCGGATTTATGGCGACCTTTCCGGCAATGTGGCGACGTTGCCGGACTTGTGGCGACCTTGCCGGATACATGGCGACCTTGCCGGAAATGTGGTGACCTTGCCGGATTTATGGCGACCTTGCCGGATCTATGGCGACCTCGCCGGATTTATGGCGACCTTGCCGGATTTATGGCGACCTTGCCGGAAATATGGCGACCTCGCCGGATTTATGGCGACATTGCCGGATTTATGACGACCTTTCCGGAAATATGGCGACCTCGCATGATTTACGGCGACCTTGCCGGATTTGAGGCGACCTCGCCGGATTTGTGGCGACCATGCCGGATTTATGGCGACCTTGCCGGATTTATGGCGACCTTGCCGGAAATATGGCGACCTCGCCGGATTTAGCTACCTTGCCGGATTTATGGCGACCTTGCCGGATTTATGGCGACCTTGCCGGGAATATGGCGACCTCCCCGGATTTATGGCGTCCTCGCCGGAAATATGGGGACCTCGCCGGATTTTTGGCGACCTCGCCGGATTTATGGCGACTTTGCCGGAAATATGGCGACCTCGCCGGATTTATGGCGACCTTGCCGGATTTATGGCGACCTTGCTGGATTTATGGCGACCTTGCTGGAAATATGGCGACCTCGCCAGAGTTATGGCGAACTCGCCGGAATTAAGGCGACCTTTCCGGAAATATGGCGACCTCGCATCATTTATGGCGACATTGCAGGATTTATGACGATTTGCTGGAAATATGGCGACCTCGCCGGATTTATGGCGACCTTGCCGAAATTATGGCGACCTTGCCGGAAATATGGCGACATCGCCGGATTTATGGCGACCTTGCCGGAAATATGGCGACCTCTCCGTACTGATGGCGACCTTGCCGGATTTATGGCGACCATGCCGGAAATATGGTGACCTCGCCGGATTTATGGCGACCTTGCCGGATTTATGGAGAACTTGCCGGAAAGATAGCGACCTCGCAGGATTTGTGGCGTCCTTGCCGGATTTATGGCGACCTTGCCGGAAAGATAGCGACCTCGCCGGATTTATGGCGTCCTCGCCGGAAATATGGGGACCTCGCCGGATTTATGGCGACCTTGCCGGGTTTATGGCGACCTTGCCAGAAATATGGAGACCTCGCCGGATTTAGCGACCTTGCCGGATTAATGGCGACCTTGCCGGATTTATGGCGACCTTGCCGGAAATATGGCGACCTCGCCGGATTTATGGCGACCTTGCCGGATTTATGGCGAACTTGCCGGAAAGATAGCGGCCTCGCCGGATTGATGGCGACCTTGCCGGATTTATGGCGACCTTGCCGGAAAGATGGCGACCACGATAGGTTTATGGCGACCTTGCCGGATTTATGGCGAACTTGGCGGAAAGATGGCGACCTCTCCGGATTTATGGCAACCTTGCCGGAATTATGGCGACCTCGCCGGATTATGGAGACCTTGCCGGATATATGGCGACCTGGCCGGAAATATGGCGACCTCGCCGGATTTATGGCGACGTTGCCGGATTTATGGCGAACTTGCCGGAAAGATAGCGACCTCGCCGGATTTATGGCGACCTTGCCGGATTTATCGCGACCTTGCCGGAAATATGGCGACCTCGCCGGATTTATGGCGACCTTGCCGGATTTATGGCGACCATGCCGGAAATATGGCGACCTCGCCGGATTTATGGCGAACTTGCCGGAATTAAGGCTACCTTTCCGGAAATATGGCGACCTCGCATGATTTATGGCGACACTGCCGGATTTATGGCGACCTTGCTGGAAATATGGCGACCTCGCCGGATTTGTGGAGTCCTTGCCGGATTTATGGCGACCTTGCCGGAAAGATTGCGACCTCGCCGGATTTATGGCGTCCTCGCCGGAAATATGGGGACCTCGCCGGATTTATGGCGACCTTGCCGGATTTATTGCGACCTTGCCGGAAATATGGCGACCTCGCCGGATTTGTGGAGTCCTTGCCGGATTTATGGCGACCTTGCCGGAAAGATTGCGACCTCGCCGGATTTATGGCGTCCTCGCCGGAAATATGGGGACCTCGCCGGATTTATGGCGACCTTGCCGGGATTTATTGCGACCTTGCCGGAAATATGGCGACCTCGTCGGATTTATGCCGACCTTGCGGGATTTATGGCGACCTCGCCGGGTTTATGCGACCTCGCCGGATTTATGGCGACCTTGCCAGAAATATGGAGACCTCGCCGGATTTAGCGACCTTGCCGGATTAATGGCGACCTTGCCGGATTTATGGCGACCTTGCCGGAAATATGGCGACCTTGCCGGATTTATGGCGACCTTGCCGGATTTATGGCGAACTTGCCGGAAAGATAGCGGCCTCGCGGGATTGATGGCGACCTTGCCGGATATATGGCGACCTTGCCGGAAAGATGGCGACCGCGATAGATTTATGGCGACCTTGCCGGATTTATGGCGAACTTGCCGGAAAGATGGCGACCTCTCCGGATTTATGGCAACCTTGCCGGAATTATGGCGAGCTCGCCGGATTATGGAGACCTTGCCGGATATATGGCGACCTGGCCGGAAATATGGCGACCTCGCCGGATTTATGGCGACGTTGCCGGATTTATGGCGAACTTGCCGGAAAGATAGCGACCTCGCCGGGTTTATGGCGACCTTGCCGGATTTATCGTGACCTTGCCGGAAATATGGCGACCTCGCCGGATTTATGGCGACCTTGCCGGATTTATGGCGACCATGCCGGAAATATGGTGACCTCGCCGGGTTTATGGCGACCTTGCTGGATTTATGGCGACCTTGCTGGAAATATGGCGACCTCGCCGGATTTATGGCGAACTTGCCGGAATTAAGGCTACCTTTCCGGAAATATGGCGACCTCACATGATTTATGGCGACACTGCCGGATTTATGGCGACCTTGCTGGAAATATGCGACCTCGCCGGATTTATGGCGACTTTGCCGAAATTATGGCGACCTTGCCGGAAATATGGCGACCTCGCCGGATTTATGGCGACCATGCCGGAATTTGGCGACCTTGCTGGATTTGTGGCGACCTTGCCGAATCTATGGCGAGCTTGCCGGAAATTAGGCGACCTCGCCGGATTTTGGCGACCTTACCGGACTTATGGCGACCTTGCCGGAAATATGGTGACCTCGCCGGATTTATGGCGACCTTGCCGGATTTATGACGACCTTGCCGGATTTGTGGGGACCTTGCGGGAAATATGGCGACCTCGCCGGATTTGTGGCGACCTTGCTAGATTTATGGCGACCTTGCCGGAAATATGGCGACCTTGTCGGATTTATGGCCACCTTGCCGGATTTATGGCGACCTTGCCGGGAATATGGCGACCTTGCCGGATTTGTGGCGACCTTACCGGATTCATGGCGAACGCCGGATTTGTGGAGAATTTGCCGGAAATATGTGGACATCGCCGGATTTCTGGTGACCTTGCCGGATTTCTGGCGACCTCGCCGGAAATATGGCGAAATCGCCGGCTTTATGTCGACCCCGAATTTACGGCCGGATTTATGGCCGGATTTATGGCGACCTTGCCGGGGATGTGGCGAATTATAGTATTTGTGGCGACCTTGCCGGATTTATGGCGACCTTGTGGGATTTCTGGCGAGCTTGCCGGATTTATGGCGAACTTTCCGGCAATGTGGCGACCTTGCCACACTTGTGGCGACCTTGCCGGTTTCATGATGACCTTCCCGGAAACGTGGTGACGTTGCCGGATTTGTGGCGACGATGCCGGATTTATGGCGACCTTGCCGGAATTTGGCGACCTTGCTGGATTTGTGGCGACCTTGCCGAATCTATGGCGAGCTTGTCGGAAATGTGCCGACCTTGCCGGATTTGACCCGACCTTGCCGAATTTATGGTTACCTTGATTGAAATGTGGCGCCCTTGCCGGATTTGTCGCCACCTTGCCGGATTTCTGGCGACCTTGCCGGATTTATGGCAGCCTTGCCGGAAATATGGCGACCTTGCCGGATTTTTGGCATCCTTGCCGGATATATGGCGACCTTGCCGGAAATATGGCTACCTTGCCGGACTTGTGGCGACTTTGCCGGATTCATGGCGACTTTGCCGGAAACATGGCGACCTTGCCGGATATGTGGCGACCTTGCGGGATTTATGGCGACCTTGCCGGAAATATGGGGACCTCGCCGGATTTATGGCGACCTTGCCGGCTTTATTGTGACCTTGCCGGAAATATGGCGACCTCGTCGGATTTATGCCGACCTTGCCGGATTTATGGCAACCTCGCCGGGTTTATGGGACCTCGCCGGATTTAGCGACCTTGCCGGATTTATGGCGACCTTGCCGGATTTATGGCGACCTTGCCGGAAATATGTGACCTCGCCGGATTTACGGCGACCATGCCGGATTTATGGCGAACTTGCCGGAAAGATAGCGACCTCGCCGGATTGTTGGCGACCTTGCCGGATTTATGGCGACCTGGCCGGAAAGATGGCGACCACGACGGATTTATGGCGACCTTTCCGGATTTGAGGCGACCTTGCCGGAAATATGGCGACCTTGCCGGATTTTTGGCGTCCTTGCCGGATTAATGGCGACCTTGCCGGAAATATGGCTACCTTGCCGGACTTGTGGCGACTTTGCCGGATTCATGGCGACCTTGCCGGAAACATGGCGACCTTGCCGGATATGTGGCGACCTTGCGGGATTTATGGCGACCTTGCCGGAAATATGTCGACCTTGTCCGGTTTGTGGCGACCTTGGCGTATTTGTTGCGACGTTGCCGGAAATGTGGCGACCTTGCCGGATTTGTGGCGGCCGTGCCGGATTTATGGCGACCTTGCCGGATTTATGGCGACCTTGCCGGATTTATGGCGGCCTTGCCGGGAACATGGCGACCTTACCGCATTTGTGGCGACCTTGCCGGATTTATGGCGACCTTGCCGGAAATTTGGCTACCACGCCGGATTTATGGCGACCTTGCCTGATTAATGGCGAGCTTGCCGGAAATATGGCGACCTTGCCGTAAATGTAGCGACCTTGCCGGATTTATGGCGACCTTCCCGGATTTATGGCGACCTTGCCGAAATGTGGCGACCTTGCCGGATTTATGGCGACCTTGTGGGATTTGTGGCGACTTTGCCGGATTTGTGGCGATGATGCTGGATGTATGGCGACCTTGCCGAAATGTTGCGACCTTGCCGGATTTGTGACGACCTTGCCGGATCTATGGCGACCTTGTCGGAAATGTGGCGACCTTGCCGAATTTGACGCCACCTTGCCGGATTTATGGCGACTTTGCCGGAAATATGGCGACCTTGCCGGATTTGAGGCGACCTTGCCGGATTCATGGCGACCTTGCCGGAAATATGTCGACCTTGCCGCATTTGTGGCGACATTGCCGGATTATGGAGACCTTGCCGGAAATATGGCGACCTTGCCGGAAATGTGGCGACCTTGCCGGATTTGTGGCGACCTTGCCGGAAATATGGCGACCTCGCCGGTTTTATGGCGACCTTGCGGGATTTATTGTGACCTTGCCGGAAATATGGCGACCACGATAGGTTTATGGCGACCTTGCCGGATTTATGGCGAACTTGGCGGAAAGATGGCGACCTCTCCGGATTTATGGCAACCTTGCCGGAATTATGGCGACCTCGCCGGATTATGGAGACCTTGCCGGATATATGGCGACCTGGTCGGAAATATGGCGACCTCGCCGGATTTATGGCGACGTTGCCGGATTTATGGCGAACTTGCCGGAAAGATAGCGACCTCGCCGGATTTATGGCGACCTTGCCGGATTTATCGCGACCTTGCCGGAAATATGGCGACCTCGCCGGATTTATGGCGACCTTGCCGGATTTATGGCGACCATGCCGGAAATATGGCGACCTCGCCGGATTTATGGCGAACTTGCCGGAATTAAGGCTACCTTTCCGGAAATATGGCGACCTCGCATGATTTATGGCGACACTGCCGGATTTATGGCGACCTTGCTGGAATATGGCGACCTCGCCGGATTTGTGGAGTCCTTGCCGGATTTATGGCGACCTTGCCGGAAAGATTGCGACCTCGCCGGATTTATGGCGTCCTCGCCGGAAATATGGGGACCTCGCCGGATTTATGGCGACCTTGCCGGATTTATTGCGACCTTGCCGGAAATATGGCGACCTCGCCGGATTTGTGGAGTCCTTGCCGGATTTATGGCGACCTTGCCGGAAAGATTGCGACCTCGCCGGATTTATGGCGTCCTCGCCGGAAATATGGGGACCTCGCCGGATTTATGGCGACCTTGCCGGATTTATTGCGACCTTGCCGGAAATATGGCGACCTCGTCGGATTTATGCCGACCTTGCGGGATTTATGGCGACCTCGCCGGGTTTATGCGACCTCGCCGGATTTATGGCGACCTTGCCAGAAATATGGAGACCTCGCCGGATTTAGCGACCTTGCCGGATTAATGGCGACCTTGCCGGATTTATGGCGACCCTT
>JAXLNO010001966.1:890920-1007424 GCA_038087875.1 Malacoraja senta | reverse complement strand
TATTTCCGGCAAGGTAGCCAGAAATCCGCAAGGTCGCCACAAATCCGGCGAAGTAGCCATATTTCCGGCAAGGTCGCCATAAATCCGGCAAGGTCGCCACAAATCCGGTGATGTCGCCATATTTCCAGCATGGTCGCCTTAAATCCGGGAAGGTCGCCACAAACCCGGCGAGGACGCCATATTTCCGGCAAGGTCGCCATAAATCCGGCAAGGTCGCCACAAATCCGGCAAGGTCGCCATATTTCCGGCATGGTCGCCATAAATCCGGCAACCTCGCCACAAATGAGGCAAGGGCGCCATAAATCCGGCAATGTCGCCACATTTCCGGCAAGGCCGCCATAAATCCGGCAAGATCGCCACAAACCGATAAGGTCGCTTTAAATCAGACAAAGTCGCCACATTTCCGGCAAGGTCGCCATAAATCCGGCAAGGTCGCCACAAATCCGGCAAGGTCGCCACATTTCCGGCAAGGTCGCCACATTACCGGCAAGGTCGCCATACATCCGGCAAGGTCGCAATAAATAAGGCGAGGTCGCCATATTTCCGGCAAGGAAGCCACAAATCCGGCAAGGTCGCCATCAATCCGGCAAGGTCGCCAAAAATCCGGCAAGGTCGCCACAAATCCGGCAAGGTCGCCACATTTCCGGCAATGTCGCCATAAATCCGGCAAGATCGCCACAAACCGACAAGGTCGCTTGAAATCCGGCAAGGTCGCCACATTTCAGGCAAGGTCGCCATAAATCCGGCAAGGTCGCCACAAATGCGTCAAGGTCGCCATATTTCTGGCAAGGTCTCCATAAACCCGGCAAGGTCGCCACAAATCAGACAAAGTCGCCACATTTCCGGCAAGTTCGCCATAAATCCGGCATGGTGGCCACAAATCAGGGAAGGTCGCCAAATTTCCATATAACCATATAACCATATAACCATATAACCATAACAGCACGGAAACAGGCCATCTCGGCCCTTCAAGTCCGTGCCGAACATTAAAAAAAAATTTTTTTTTAATTTTTTTTTTTAATTTTTAATTTTTTAATTTATTTTTTATTTTAATTAAAAATAAAATACTTCCCCCTAGTCCCATCTACCTGCACTCAGACCATAACCCTCCATTCCTTTCCCGTCCATATACCCATCCAATCTATTTTTAAAGGATAACATCGAACCTGCCTCCACCACTTCCACTGGAAGCTCATTCCACACAGCTACCACTCTCTGAGTAAAGAAGTTCCCCCTAATGTTCCCCCTAAACTTCTGTCCCTTAATTCTCGTCCCCTTGTTTGAATCTTCCCTACTCTCAATGGGAAAAGCTTATCCACGTCCACTCTGTCTAACCCGCTCATAATTTTAAAGACCTCAATCAAGTCCCCTCTTAACCTTCTGCGCTCCAATGAATAAAGACCTAACTTGTTCAACCTTTCTCTGTAACTTAGTTGCTGAAACCCAGGCAACATTCTAGTAAATCTCCTCTGTACTCTCTCTATTTTGTTGACATCCTTCCTATAATTAGGCGACCAAAATTGTACTCCATACTCCAGAATTGGCCTCACCAATGCCTTGTACAATTTTAACATTACATCCCAACTTCTATATTCAATGCTCTGATTTATAAAGGCCAGCACACCAAAAGCTTTCTTTACCACCCTATCTACATGAGATTCCACCTTCAGGGAACTATGCACAGTTATTCCTAGATCCCTCTGTTCAACTGCATTCCTCAATACGCTACCATTTACCGTGTACGTCCTATTTTGATTTGTCCTGCCGAGATGTAGCACCTCACATTTGTCAGCATTAAACTCCATCTGCCATATTTCAGCCCACTCTTCCAAATGGCCTAAATCTCTCTGTACTTTGAAAATCTACTTCATTATCCACAACACCACCTATCTTAGTATCATCTGCATACTTACTAATCCAATTTTCCACCCCTTCATCCAGATCATTGATGTACATGACAAACAACAGTGGACCCAACACAGACCCCTGAGGCACCCCACTAGTCACCGGCCTCCAACCTGACAAACAGCCATCCACCATTACTCTCTGGCATCTCCCATTCAGCGACTGTTGAATCCATCTTGCTACTCCACCATTAATACCCAACAATTGAATCTTCTTAACCAACCTTCCATGAGGATACTTGTCAAAGGCCTTACTGAAGTCCATATAGACAACATCCACTGCTTTACCCTCATCAATTTTCCTAGTAACCTCTTCGAAAAATTCAAGAAGATTAGTCAAGCATGACCTTCCAGGCACAAATCCATGTTGACTGTTCCTAATTAGACCCTGCTTATCCAGATGCTTATATATATTATCTTTAAGTATCCTTTCCATTAATTTGCCCACCACTGACGTCAAACTAACAGGTCTATAATTGCTAGGTTTACTCTTCGAACCCTTTTTAAACAACGGAACAACATGCGCAGTACGCCAATCCTCCGGCACTATTCCCGTTTCTAATGACATTTGAAATATTTCTGTCATAGCCCCTGCTATTTCTACACTAACTTCCCTCAATGTCCTAGGGAATATCCTGTCAGGACCTGGAGACTTATCCGTTTTCATATTTTTCAAAAGTGTCCGCACCTCCTCACTTTGAATCTCACAGTTTCCATTGCTACTCTGCTCGTTTCCCTTACCTCACATAATTCCATATCCTTCTCCTTCGTGAATACCGAAGAAAAGAAATTGTTCAATATCTCCCCCATCTCTTTTGGCTCTGCGGATAGCTGTCCACTCTGACTCTCTAATGGACCAATTTTATTCCTTGTTATCCTTTTGCTATTAATATAGCTGTAGAAACCCTTTGGATTTACTTTCACCTTACTTGCCAAAGCAACCTCATATCTTCTTTTAGCTTTTCTAATTTCTTTCTTAATATTCTTTTTACATTCTTTATACTCCTCAAGCACCTCATTTACTCCATGCTGCCTATAATTATTGTAGATCTGGCGAGGTCGCCATAAATCCGGCAAGATGGCAGCAAATCCGGCAAGGTCACCATATTTCCGGCAAGGTCGCCTTAAACCCGGCAAGGTCGCCACAAATCCGGCAAGGCGCCATATTTCCGTCAAGGTCGCCATAAATCCGTCAAGGTCGCAATAAATCCGGCAAGGTGGCCTCAAATCCGGCAAGGTAGCCATTTTTCCGCCAAGGTCGCCAGAAATCCGGCATGGTGTCCACAAACCAGGGAAGGTCGCCATATTTTCGGCGAGATCGCCAGAAATCCGGCAAGGTGGCCTCAAATCCGGCAAGGTCGCCACATTCCCGGCGAGGTCGCCATAAATCCGGCAAGGTCGCCATAAATCCGGCAAGGTCGCCACTTTTCCGGCGAGGTCGCCATAAACCCGGCAAGGTCGCCATATTTCCGGCACGGTCGCCATATTTCCGGCAAGGTCGCCATAAATCCGGCAATGTCGCCATATTTCCGGCACGGTCGCGATAAATCAGGCAAGGTCGCCACAAATCCGGCAAGGTCGCCATATTTCCGGCAAGGTCGCCATAAATCTGGCATGGTCGCCACAAATCCGGCAAGGTGGCCGCATTTCGGGCACGATCGCCATAAATCCGGCTAGAACGCCACAATTCCGGCAAGGTCGCCATATTTCCAGCAATCTCGCCATAAATCCGGCAAGGTTGCCACAAATCCGGCAAGGTCGCCATATTTCCGGCAAGGTCGCCATAAATCCGGCAAGGTCGCCACAAATCCGGCAAGGTCGCCATAGTTCCGACAAGGTCACCATAAATCCGGCTAGTTTGCCTCAAATGCGGCAAGGTCGCCATAAATCCGGCAAGGTGGCGTCAAATCCGCAAGGTCGCCACATTTCCTTCAAGGTAGCCATAAATTCGGCAAGGTCGCGTTAAATCCGGCAAGGTCGCCACATTTCAAGCAATGTCGCCATAGATCCGGCAAGGTGGCCACAAACCCGGCAAGGTCGCCACATTTCCGGCAAGGTCGGCATAAATCCGGCAAGTTCGCCACAAATCCGGCAAGGTAGCCACATTTCGGCAAGGTCGCCATAAATCCGGCGAGGTCGCCACAAATCCGGCAAGGTCGCAACATTTCGGCAAGGTAGCCATAAATCCGGCATCGTCGCCACAAATCCAGCACGGTCGCCACATTCCGGCAAGGTCGCCATGAATCCGGCAATGTCGCCACGAGTCCGGAAAGGTAGCCACGTTTCCGGCAAGGTCGCCATAAATCCGGCAAGGTCGCCACAAATCGCACAAGGTCGCCATAAATGCGGCAAGGTCGCAACAAATCCGGCAAGGTCGCCATATTTCCGTGAAAGACGCCATAAATCCGGCAAGGTGGCCATATTTCCGGCAAGGTCGCCATAAATCCGGCAAGGTCGCCACAAATCCGGCAAGGTCGCCATATTTCCGGCATGGTCGCCATAAATGAGGCAAGGACGCCATAAATCCGGCAAGGTCGCCACAAAACCGGCAAGGTCGCTTTAAATCAGACAAAGTCGCCACATTTCCGGCAAGGTCGCCATATTTCCTGCGAGGTCCTCATAAATCCCGCAAGGTCGCCACAAATCCGGCAAGGTCGACATATTTCCAGCAAGGTCTCCATAAATCCGGCATGGACGCCAGAAATCCGGCAAGGTCGCCATATTTCCGACGAGGTCGCCATACATCCGGCAAGGTCGCAATAAATACGGCGAGGTCGCCAAATTTCCGGCAAGGAAGTCACAAATCCGGCAAGGTCGCCCAAAATCCGGCAAGGTCGCCACAAATCCGGCAAGGTCGCCATATTTCCGACAAGGTCACCATAAATCCGGCTAGTTTGCCTCAAATGCGGCAAGGTCGCCATAAATCCGGCAAGGTGGCGTCAAATCCGCAAGGTCGCCACATTTCCATCAAGGTAGCCATAAATTCGGCAAGGTCGCGTTAAATCCGGCAAGGTCGCAACATTTCAAGCAATGTCGCCATAGATCCGGCAAGGTCGTCACAAACCCGGCAAGGTCGCCACATTTCCGGCAAGGTCGCCATAAATCCGGCGTTCGCCACAAATCCGGCAAGGTAGCCACATTTCGGCAAGGTCGCCATAAATCCGGCAAGGTGGCGTCAAATCCGCAAGGTCGCCACATTTCCATCAAGGTAGCCATAAATTCGGCAAGGTCGCGTTAAATCCGGCAAGGTAGCCACATTTCAAGCAATGTCGCCATAGATCCGGCAAGGTCGCCAAAAACCCGGCAAGGTCGCCACATTTCCGGCAAGGTCGCCATAAATCCGGCAAGTTCGCCACAAATCCGGCAAGGTAGCCACATTTCGGCAAGGTCGCCATAAATCCGGCAAGTTCGCCACAAATCCGGCAAGGTCGCAACATTTCGGCAAGGTAGCCATAAATCCGGCATCGTCGCCGCAAATCCAGCACGGTCGCCACATTCCGGCAAGGTCGCCATGAATCCGGCAATGTCGCCATGAGTCCGGAAAGGTAGCCACATTTCCGGCAAGGTCGCCATAAATCCGTCAAGGTCGCCACAAATCGCACAAGGTCGCCATAAATGCGGCAAGGTCGCCACAAATCCGGCAAGGTCGCCATATTTCCGTCAAAGACGCCATAAATCCGGCAAGGTGGCCATATTTCCGGCAAGGTCGCCATAAATCCGGCAAGGTCGCCACAAATCCGGCAAGGTCGCCATATTTCCGGCATGGTCGCCATAAATCCGGCAAGGTCGTCACAAACCCGGCAAGGTCGCTACATTTCCGGCAAGGTCGCCATAAATCCGGCGTTCGCCACAAATCCGGCAAGGTCGCCACATTTCCGGCAAAGGTCGCCACATTTCCGGCAAGGTCGCCATACGTCCGGCAAGGAAGCCACAAATCCGGCAAGGTCGCCATGAATCCGGCAAGGTCGCCAAAAATCCGGCAATGTCGCCACAAATCCGGCAAGGTCGCCACATTTCCGGCAATGTCGCCATAAATCCGGCAAGATCGCCACAAACCGACAAGGTCGCTTGAAATCCGGCAAGGTCGCCACATTTCCGGCAAGGTCGCCATAAATCCGGCAAGGTCGCCACAAATGCGTCAAGGTCGCCATATTTCTGGCAAGGTCGCCATAAACCCGGCAAGGTCGCCACAAATCAGACAAAGTCGCCACATTTCCGGCAAGTTCGCCATAAATCCGGCATGGTGCCACAAATCAGGGAAGGTCGCCATATTTCCGGCCAGGTCGCCATAAATCCGGCAAGATGGCAGCAAATCCGGCAATGTCGCCACAAATCCGGCAAGGTCGCCACATTTCCGGCAATGTCGCCATAAATCCGGCAAGATCGCCACAAACCGACAAGGTCGCTTGAAATCCGGCAAGGTCGCCACATTTCCGGCAAGGTCGCCATAAATCCGGCAAGGTCGCCACAAATGCGTCAAGGTCGCCATATTTCTGGCAAGGTCGCCATAAACCCGGCAAGGTCGCCACAAATCAGACAAAGTCGCCACATTTCCGGCAAGTTCGCCATAAATCCGGCATGGTGGCCACAAATCAGGGAAGGTCGCCATATTTCCGGCCAGGTCGCCATAAATCCGGCAAGATGGCAGCAAATCCGGCAAGGTCACCATATTTCCGGCAAGGTCGCCTTAAACCCGGCAAGGTCGCCACAAATCCGGCAAGGTCGCCATATTTCCGGCAAGGTCGCCATAAATCCGGCAAGGTCGCCACAAATCCGGCAAGGTCGCCATATATCCGGCATGGTCGCCATAAATCCGGCAACGTCGCCACAAATGAGGCAAGGACGCCATAAATCCGGAAAGGTCGACACATTTCCGGCAAAGCCGCCATAAATCCGGCAAGATCGCCACTAACCGACAAGGTCGCTTTAAATCAGACAAATTCGCCACATATCCGGCAAGGTCGCCATAAATCCGGCAAGGTCGCCACAAATCCGGCAAGGTCGCCACATTTCCGGCAAGGTCGCCACATTTCCGGCAAGGTCGCCATACATCCGGCAAGGAAGCCACAAATCCGGCAAGGTCGCCATAAATCCGGCAAGGTCGCCAAAAATCCGGCAATGTCGCCACAAATCCGGCAAGGTCGCCACATTTCCGGCAATGTCGCCATAAATCCGGCAAGATCGCCATAAACCGACAAGGTCGCTTGAAATCCGGCAAGGTCGCCACATTTCCGGCAAGGTCGCCATAAATCCGTCAAGGTCGCCATATTTCTGGCAAGGTCGCCATAAACCCGGCAAGGTCGCCACAAATCAGACAAAGTCGCCACATTTCCGGCAAGTTCGCCATAAATCCGGCATGGTGGCCACAAATCAGGGAAGGTCGCCATAATTCCGGCCAGGTCGCCATAAATCCGGCAAGATTGCAGCAAATCCGGCAAGGTCACCATATTTCCGGCAAGGTCGCCTTAAACCCGGCAAGGTCGCCACAAATCTGGCAAGGTCGCCATATTTCCGGCAAGGTCGCCATAAATCCGTCAAGGTCGCAATAAATCCGGCAAGGTGGCCTCATATCCGACAAGGTAGCCATTTTTCCGCCAAGGTCGCCAGAAATCCGGCATGGTGTCCACAAATCAGGGAATGTCGCCATATTTTCGGCGAGGTCGCCAGAAATCCGGCAAGGTGGCCTCAAATCCGGCAAGGTCGCCACATTCCCGGCGAGGTCGCCATAAATCCGGCAAGGTCGCCATAAATCCGGCAAGGTCGCCACTTTTCCGGCGAGGTCGCCATAAACCCGGCAAGGTCGGCATATTTCCGGCACGGTCGCCATATTTCCGGCAAGGTCGCCATAAATCCGGCAATGTCGCCATATTTCCGGCACGGTCGCGATAAATCAGGCAAGGTCGCCACAAATCCGGCAAGGTCGCCACATTTCCGGCAAGGTCGCCACATTTCCGGCAAGGTCGCCATACATCCGGCAAGGAAGCCACAAATCCGGCAAGGTCGCCATAAATCCGGCAAGGTCGCCAAAAATCCGGCAATGTCGCCACAAATCCGGCAAGGTCGCCACATTTCCGGCAATGTCGCCATAAATCCGGCAAGATCGCCACAAACCGACAAGGTTGCTTGAAATCCGGCAAGGTCGCCACATTTCCGGCCAGGTCGCCATAAATCCGGCAAGGTCGCCACAAATGCGTCAAGGTCGCCATATTTCTGGCAAGGTCGCCATAAACCCGGCAAGGTCGCCACAAATCAGACAAAGTCGCCACATTTCCGGCAAGTTCGCCATAAATCCGGCATGGTGGCCACAAATCAGGGAAGGTCGCCATATTTCCGGCCAGGTCGCCATAAATCCGGCAAGATGGCAGCAAATCCGGCAAGGTCACCATATTTCCGGCAAGGTCGCCTTAAACCCGGCAAGGTCGCCACAAATCCGGCAAGGTCGCCATATTTCCGGCAAGGTCGCCATAAATCCGTCAAGGTCGCAATAAATCCGGCAAGGTGGCCTCAAATCCGGCAAGGTAGCAATTTTTCCGCCAAGGTCGCCAGAAATCCGGCATGGTGTCCACAAATCAGGGAATGTCGCCATATTTTCGGCGAGGTCGCCAGAAATCCGGCAAGGTGGCCTCAAATCCGGCAAGGTCGCCACATTCCCGGCGAGGTCGCCATAAATCCGGGAAGGTCGCCATAAATCCGGCAAGGTCGCCACTTTTCCGGCGAGGTCGCCATAAACCCGGCAAGGTCGGCATATTTCCGGCACGGTCGCCATATTTCCGGCAAGGTCGCCATAAATCCGGCAATGTCGCCATATTTCCGCCACGGTCGCGATAAATCAGGCAAGGTCGCCACAAATCCGGCAAGGTCGCCATATTTCCGGCAAGGTCGCCATAAATCTGGCATGGTCGCCACAAATCCGGCAAGGTGGCCGTATTTCCGGCACGATCGCCATAAATCCGGCTAGAACGCCACAATTCCGGCAAGGTCGCCATATTTCCAGCAATCTCGCCATGAATCCGGCAAGGTTGCCACAAATCCGGCAAGGTCGCCATATTTCCGGCAAGGTCGCCATAAATCCGGCTAGTTTGCCTCAAATGCGGCAAGGTCGTCATATTTCCAACAAGGTCGCCATAAATCCGGCAAGGTGGCGTCAAATCCGCAAGGTCGCCACATTTCCATCAATGTAGCCATAAATTCGGCAAGGTCGCGTTAAATCCGGCAAGGTCGCCACATTTCAAGCAATGTCGCCATAGATCCGGCAAGGTCGCCACATTTCAAGCAATGTCGCCACATTTCCGGCAAGGTCGCCATAAATCCGTCGTTCGCCACAAATCCGGCAAGGTAGCCACATTTCGGCAAGGTCGCCATAAATCCGGCAAGGTCGCCAAAAATCCGGCAATGTCGCCACAAATCCGGCAAGGTCGCCACATTTCCGGCAATGTCGCCATAAATCCGGCAAGATCGCCACAAACCGACAAGGTCGCTTGAAATCCGGCAAGGTCGCCACATTTCCGGCAAGGTCGCCATAAATCCGGCAAGGTCCGCACAAATGCGTCAAGGTCGCCATATTTCTGGCAAGGTCGCCATAAACCCGGCAAGGTCGCCACAAATCAGACAAAGTCGCCACATTTCCGGCAAGTTCGCCATAAATCCGGCATGGTGGCCACAAATCAGGGAAGGTCGCCATATTTCCGGCCAGGTCGCCATAAATCCGGCAAGATGGCAGCAAATCCGGCAATGTTGCCACAAATCCGGCAAGGTCGCCACATTTCCGGCAATGTCGCCATAAATCCGGCAAGATCGCCACAAACCGACAAGGTCGCTTGAAATCCGGCAAGGTCGCCACATTTCCGGCAAGGTCGCCATAAATCCGGCAAGGTCGCCACAAATGCGTCAAGGTCGCCATATTTCTGGCAAGGTCGCCATAAACCCGGCAAGGTCGCCACAAATCAGACAAAGTCGCCACATTTCCGGCAAGTTCGCCATAAATCCGGCATGGTGGCCACAAATCAGGGAAGGTCGCCATATTTCCGGCCAGGTCGCCATAAATCCGGCAAGATGGCAGCAAATCCGGCAAGGTCACCATATTTCCGGCAAGGTCGCCTTAAACCCGGCAAGGTCGCCACAAATCCGGCAAGGTCGCCATATTTCCGGCAAGGTCGCCATAAATCCGGCAAGGTCGCCACAAATCCGGCAAGGTCGCCATATATCCGGCATGGTCGCCATAAATCCGGCAACGTCGCCACAAATGAGGCAAGGACGCCATAAATCCGGAAAGGTCGACACATTTCCGGCAAAGCCGCATAAATCCGGCAAGATCGCCACAAACCGACAAGGTCGCTTTAAATCAGACAAATTCGCCACATTTCCGGCAAGGTCGCCATAAATCCGGCAAGGTCGCCACAAATCCGGCAAGGTCGCCACATTTCCGGCAAGGTCGCCACATTTCCGGCAAGGTCGCCATACATCCGGCAAGGAAGCCACAAATCCGGCAAGGTCGCCGTAAATCCGGCAAGGTCGCCAAAAATCCGGCAATGTCGCCACAAATCCGGCAAGGTCGCCACATTTCCGGCAATGTCGCCATAAATCCGGCAAGATCGCCATAAACCGACAAGGTCGCTTGAAATCCGGCAAGGTCGCCACATTTCCGGCAAGGTCGCCATAAATCCGGCAAGGTCGCCACAAATGCGTCAAGGTCGCCATATTTCTGGCAAGGTCGCCATAAACCCGGCAAGGTCGACATAAATCAGACAAAGTCGCCACATTTCCGGCAAGTTCGCCATAAATCCGGCATGGTGGCCACAAATCCGGCAAGGTCACCATATTTCCGGCAAGGTCGCCTTAAACCCGGCAAGGTCGCCACAAATCTGGCAAGGTCGCCATATTTCCGGCAAGGTCGCCATAAATCCGTCAAGGTCGCAATAAATCCGGCAAGGTGGCCTCAAATCCGACAAGGTAGCCATTTTTCCGCCAAGGTCGCCAGAAATCCGGCATGGTGTCCACAAATCAGGGAATGTCGCCATATTTTCGGCGAGGTCGCCAGAAATCCGGCAAGGTGGCCACAAATCCGGCAAGGTCGCCACATTCCCGGCGAGGTCGCCATAAATCCGGCAAGGTCGCCATAAATCCGGCAAGGTCGCCACTTTTCCGGCGAGGTCGCCATAAACCCGGCAAGGTCGGCATATTTCCGGCACGGTCGCCATATTTCCGGCAAGGTCGCCATAAATCCGGCAATGTCGCCATATTTCCGGTACGGTCGCGATAAATCAGGCAAGGTCGCCACAAATCCGGCATGGTCGCCACATTTCCGGCAAGGTCGCCACATTTCCGGCAAGGTCGCCATACATCCGGCAAGGAAGCCACAAATCCGGCAAGGTCGCCATTAATCCGGCAAGGTCGCCAAAAATCCGGCAATGTCGCCACAAATCCGGCAAGGTCGCCACATTTACGGCAATGTCGCCATAAATCCGGCAAGATCGCCACAAACCGACAAGGTCGCTTGAAATCCGGCAAGGTCGCCACATTTCCGGCAAGGTCGCCATAAATCCGGCAAGGTCGCCACAAATGCGTCAAGGTCGCCATATTTCTGGCAAGGTCGCCATAAACCCGGCAAGGTCGCCACAAATCAGACAAAGTCGCCACATTTCCGGCAAGTTCGCCATAAATCCGGCATGGTGGCCACAAATCAGGGAAGGTCGCCATATTTCCGGCCAGGTCGCCATAAATCCGGCAAGATGGCAGCAAATCCGGCAAGGTCACCATATTTCCGGCAAGGTCGCCTTAAACCCGGCAAGGTCGCCACAAATCCGGCAAGGTCGCCATATTTCCGGCAAGGTCGCCATAAATCCGTCAAGGTCGCAATAAATCCGGCAAGGTGGCCTCAAATCCGGCAAGGTAGCCATTTTTCCGCCAAGGTCGCCAGAAATCCGACATGGTGTCCACAAATCAGGGAATGTCGCCATATTTTCGGCGAGGTCGCCAGAAATCCGGCAAGGTGGCCTCAAATCCGGCAAGGTCGCCACATTCCCGGCGAGGTCGCCATAAATCCGGCAAGGTCGCCATAAATCCGGCAAGGTCGCCACTTTTCCGGCGAGGTCGCCATAAACCCGGCAAGGTCGGCATATTTCCGGCACGGTCGCCATATTTCCGGCAAGGTCGCCATAAATCCGGCAATGTCGCCATATTTCCGGCACGGTCGCGATAAATCAGGCAAGGTCGCCACAAATCCGGCAAGGTCGCCATATTTCCGGCAAGGTCGCCATAAATCTGGCATGGTCGCCACAAATCCGGCAAGGTGGCCGTATTTCCGGCACGATCGCCATAAATCCGGCTAGAACGCCACAATTCCGGCAAGGGCGCCATATTTCCAGCAATCTCGCCATGAATCCGGCAAGGTTGCCACAAATCCGGCAAGGTCGCCATATTTCCGGCAAGGTCGCCATAAATCCGGCAAGGTCGCGACAAATCCGGCAAGGTCGGCATATTTCCGACAAGGTCACCTTAAATCCGGCTAGTTTGCCTCAAATGCGGCAAGGTCGTCATATTTCCAACAAGGTCGCCATAAATCCGGCAAGGTGGCGTCAAATCCGCAAGGTCGCCATATTTCCATCAATGTAGCCATAAATTCGGCAAGGTCGCGTTAAATCCGGCAAGGTCGCCACATTTCAAGCAATGTCGCCATAGATCCGGCAAGGTCGCCACATTTCAAGCAATGTCGCCACATAGATCCGGCAAGGTCGCCACAAACCCGGCAAGGTCGCCACATTTCCGGCAAGGTCGCCATAAATCCGGCAAGTTCGCCACAAATCCGGCAAGGTAGCCACATTTCGGCAAGGTCGCCATAAATCCGGCAAGTTCGCCACAAATCCGGCAAGGTCGCAACATTTCGGCAAGGTAGCCATAAATCCGGCATCGTCGCCGCAAATCCAGCACGGTCGCCACATTCCGGCAAGGTCGCCATGAATCCGGCAATGTCGCCATGAGTCCGGAAAGGTAGCCACATTTCCGGCAAGGTCGCCATAAATCCGGCAAGGTCGCCACAAATCGCACAAGGTCGCCATAAATGCGGCAAGGTCGCCACAAATCCGGCAAGGTCGCCATATTTCCGTCAAAGACGCCATAAATCCGGCAGGGTGGCCATATTTCCGGCAAGGTCGCCATAAATCCGGCAAGGTTGCCACAAATCCGGCAAGGTCGCCATATTTCCGGCATGGTCGCCATAAATCCGGCAAGGTCGCCACAAATGAGGCAAGGACGCTACATTTCCGGCAAGGTCGCCATAAATCCGGCAAGGTCGCCACAAATCCGGCAAGGTCGCCACATTTCCGGCAAAGGTCGCCACATTTCCGGCAAGGTCGCCATACATCCGGCAAGGAAGCCACGAATCCGGCAAGGTCGCCATAAATCCGGCAAGGTCGCCAAAAATCCGGCAATGTCGCCACAAATCCGGCAAGGTCGCCACATTTCCGGCAATGTCGCCATAAATCCGGCAAGATCGCCACAAACCGACAAGGTCGCTTGAAATCCGGCAAGGTCGCCACATTTCCGGCAAGGTCGCCATAAATCCGGCAAGGTCGCCACAAATGCGTCAAGGTCGCCATATTTCTGGCAAGGTCGCCATAAATTCGGCAAGGTCGCCACAAATCAGACAAAGTCGCCACATTTCCGGCAAGTTCGCCATAAATCCGGCATGGTGGCCACAAATCAGGGAAGGTCGCCATATTTCCGGCCAGGTCGCCATAAATCCGGCAAGATGGCAGCAAATCCGGCAAGGTCACCATATTTCCGGCAAGGTCGCCTTAAACCCGGCAAGGTCGCCACAAATCCGGCAAGGTCGCCATATTTCCGGCAAGGTCGCCATAAATCCGGCAAGGTCGCCACAAATCCGACAAGGTCGCCATATATCCGGCATGGTCGCCATAAATCCGGCAACGTCGCCACAAATGAGGCAAGGACGCCATAAATCCGGAAAGGTCGACACATTTCCGGCAAAGCCGCCATAAATCCGGCAAGATCGCCACAAACCGACAAGGTCGCTTTAAATCAGACAAATTCGCCACATTTCCGGCAAGGTCGCCATAAATCCGGCAAGGTCGCCACAAATCCGTCAAGGTCGCCACATTTCCGGCAAGGTCGCCACATTTCCGGCAAGGTCGCCATACATCCGGCAAGGAAGCCACAAATCCGGCAAGGTCGCCATAAATCCGGCAAGGTCGCCAAAAATCCGGCAATGTCGCCACAAATCCGGCAAGGTCCCCACATTTCCGGCAATGTCGCCATAAATCCGGCAAGATCGCCACAAACCGACAAGGTCGCTTGTAATCCGGCAAGGTCGCCACATTTCCGGCAAGGTCGCCATAAATCCGGCAAGGTCGCCACAAATGCGTCAAGGTCGCCATATTTCTGGCAAGGTCGCCATAAACCCGGCAAGGTCGCCACAAATCAGACGAAGTCGCCACATTTCCGGCAAGTTCGCCATAAATCCGGCATGGTGGCCACAAATCAGGGAAGGTCGCCATATTTCCGGCCAGGTCGCCATAAATCCGGCAAGATGGCAGCAAATCCGGCAAGGTCACCATATTTCCGGCAAGGTCGCCTTAAACCCGGCAAGGTCGCCACAAATCCGGCAAGGTCGCCATATTTCCGGCAAGGTCGCCATAAATCCGTCAAGGTCGCAATAAATCCGGCAAGGTGGCCTCAAATCCGGCAAGGTAGCCATTTTTCCGCCAAGGTCGCCAGAAATCCGGCATGGTGTCCACAAATCAGGGAATGTCGCCATATTTTCGGCGAGGTCGCCAGAAATGCGGCAAGGTGGCCTCAAATCCGGCAAGGTCGCCACATTCCCGGCGAGGTCGCCATAAATCCGGCAAGGTCGCCATAAATCCGGCAAGGTCGCCACTTTTCCGGCGAGGTCGCCATAAACCCGGCAAGGTCGGCATATTTCCGGCACGGTCGCCATATTTCCGGCAAGGTCGCCATAAATCCGGCAATGTCGCCATATTTCCGGCACGGTCGCGATCAATCAGGCAAGGTCGCCACAAATCCGGCAAGGTCGCCATATTTCCGGCAAGGTCGCCATAAATCTGGCATGGTCGCCACAAATCCGGCAAGGTGGCCGTATTTCCGGCACGATCGCCATAAATCCGGCTAGAACGCCACAATTCCGGCAAAGTCGCCATATTTCCAGCAATCTCGCCATAAATCCGGCAAGGTTGCCACAAATCCGGCAAGGTCGCCATATTTCCGGCAAGGTCGCCATAAATCCGGCAAGGTCGCCACAAATCCGGCAAGGTCGCCATATTTCCGACAAGGTCACCATAAATCCGGCTAGTTTGCCTCAAATGCGGCAAGGTCGTCATATTTCCAACAAGGTCGCCATAAATCCGGCAAGGTGGCGTCAAATCCGCAAGGTCGCCACATTTCCATCAATGTAGCCATAAATTCGGCAAGGTCGCGTTAAATCCGGCAAGGTCGCCACATTTCAAGCAATGTCGCCATAGATCCGGCAAGGTCGCCACAAACCCGGCAAGGTCGCCACATTTCCGGCAAGGTCGCCATAAATCCGGCAAGTTCGCCACAAATCCGGCAAGGTAGCCACATTTCGGCAAGGTCGCCATAAATCCGGCAAGGTCGCCACAAATCCGGCACGGTCGCCAGATTCCGTCAAGGTCGCCATGAATCCGGCAATGTCGCCACGAGTCCGGAAAGGTAGCCACATTTCCGGCAAGGTCGCCATAAATCCGGCAAGGTCGCCACAAATCGCACAAGGTCGCCATAAATGCGGCAAGGTCGCCACAAATCCGGCAAGGTCGCCATATTTCCGTCAAAGACGCCATAAATCCGGCAAGGTGGCCATATTTCCGGCAAGGTCGCCATAAATCCGGCAAGGTCGCCACAAATCCGGCAAGGTCGCCATATTTCCGGCATGGTCGCCATAAATCCGGCAAGGTCGCCACAAATGAGGCAAGGACGCCATCATTCCGGCAAGGTCGCCACAAAACCGGGAAGGTCGCTTTAAATCAGACAAAGTCGCCACATTTCCGGCAAGGGCGCCATAAATCCGGCAAGGTCGCCACAAATCCGGCAAGGTCGCCACATTTCCGGCAAGGTCGCCACATTTCCGGCAAGGTCGCCATAAGTCCGACAAGGTCTCCACAAACCCGGCAAGGTCGCCACATTTCCGGCGAGGTCGCCATACATCCGGCAAGGTCGCAATAAATACGGCGAGGTCGCCAAATTTCCAGCAAGGAAGCCACAAATCCGGCAAGGTCGCCATAAACCCTGCAAGGTCGCCAAAAATTCGGCAAGGTCGCCACAAATCCGGCAAGGTCGCCACATTTCCGGCAAGGTCGCCATAAATCCGGCAAGATCGCCACAAACCGACAAGGTCGCTTGAAATCCGGCAAGGTCGCCACATTTCCGGCAAGGTCGCCATAAATCCGGCAAGGTTGCCACAAACGCGTCAAGGTCGCCATATTTCTGGCAAGGTCGCAATAAACCCGGCAAGGTCGCCACAAATCAGACAAAGTCGCAACATTTCCGGCAAGGTCGCCATAAATCCGGCAAGGTCGCCACAATTCCGGCAAGGTCGCCATATTTCCAGCAATCTCGCCATAAATCCGGCAAGGTTGCCACAAATCCGGCAAGGTCGCCATATTTCCGGCAAGGTCGCCATAAATCCGGCAAGGTCGCCACAAATCCGGCAAGGTCGCCATATTTCCGACAAGGTCACCATAAATCCGGCTAGTTTGCCTCAAATGCGGCAAGGTCGTCATATTTCCAACAAGGTCGCCATAAATCCGGCAAGGTGGCGTCAAATCCGCAAGGTCGCCACATTTCCATCAATGTAGCCATAAATTCGGCAAGGTCGCGTTAAATCCGACAAGGTCGCCACATTTCAAGCAATGTCGCCATAGATCCGGCAAGGTCGCCACAAACCCGGCAAGGTCGCCACATTTCCGGCAAGGTCGCCATAAATCCGGCAAGTTCGCCACAAATCCGGCAAGGTAGCCACATTTCGGCAAGGTCGCCATAAATCCGGCAAGGTCGCCACAAATCCGGCACGGTCGCCACATTCCGGCAAGGTCGCCATGAATCCGGCAATGTCGCCACGAGTCCGGAAAGGTAGCCACATTTCCGGCAAGGTCGCCATAAATCCGGCAAGGTCGCCACAAATCGCACAAGGTCGCCATAAATGCGGCAAGGTCGCCACAAATCCGGCAAGGTCGCCATATTTCCGTCAAAGACGCCATAAATCCGGCAAGGTGGCCATATTACCGGCAAGGTCGCCATAAATCCGGCAAGGTCGCCACAAATCCGGCAAGGTCGCCATATTTCCGGCATGGTCGCCATAAATCCGGCAAGGTCGCCACAAATGAGGCAAGGACGCCATCATTCCGGCAAGGTCGCCACAAAACCGGGAAGGTCGCTTTAAATCAGACAAAGTCGCCATATTTCCGGCAAGGGCGCCATAAATCCGGCAAGGTCGCCACAAATCCGGCAAGGTCGCCACATTTCCGGCAAGGTCGCCACATTTCCGGCAAGGTCGCCATAAGTCCGACAAGGTCTCCACAAACCCGGCAAGGTCGCCACATTTCCGGCGAGGTCGCCATACATCCGGCAAGGTCGCAATAAATACGGCGAGGTCGCCAAATTTCCAGCAAGGAAGCCACAAATCCGGAAAGGTCGCCATAAATCCTGCAAGGTCGCCAAAAATTCGGCAAGGTCGCCACAAATCCGGCAAGGTCGCCACATTTCCGGCAAGGTCGCCATAAATCCGGCAAGATCGCCACAAACCGAGAAGGTCGCTTGAAATCCGGCAAGGTCGCCACATTTCCGGCAAGGTCGCCATAAATCCGGCAAGGTTGCCACAAACGCGTCAAGGTCGCCATATTTCTGGCAAGGTCGCAATAAACCCGGCAAGGTCGCCACAAATCAGACAAAGTCGCAACATTTCCGGCAAGGTCGCCATAAATCCGGCAAGGTCGCCACAATTCCGGCAAGGTCGCCATATTTCCAGCAATCTCGCCATAAATCCGGCAAGGTTGCCACAAATCCGGCAAGGTCGCCATATTTCCGGCAAGGTCGCCATAAATCCGGCAAGGTCGCCACAAATCCGGCAAGGTCGCCATATTTCCGACAAGGTCACCATAAATCCGGCTAGTTTGCCTCAAATGCGGCAAGGTCGTCATATTTCCAACAAGGTCGCCATAAATCCGGCAAGGTGGCGTCAAATCCGCAAGGTCGCCACATTTCCATCAATGTAGCCATAAATTCGGCAAGGTCGCGTTAAATCCGGCAAGGTCGCCACATTTCAAGCAATGTCGCCATAGATCCGGCAAGGTCGCCACAAACCCGGCAAGGTCGCCACATTTCCGGCAAGGTCGCCATAAATCCGGCAAGTTCGCCACAAATCCGGCAAGGTAGCCACATTTCGGCAAGGTCGCCATAAATCCGGCAAGGTCGCCACAAATCCGGCACGGTCGCCACATTCCGGCAAGGTCGCCATGAATCCGGCAATGTCGCCACGAGTCCGGAAAGGTAGCCACATTTCCGGCAAGGTCGCCATAAATCCGGCAAGGTCGCCACAAATCGCACAAGGTCGCCATAAATGCGGCAAGGTCGCCACAAATCCGGCAAGGTCGCCATATTTCCGTCAAAGACGCCATAAATCCGGCAAGGTGGCCATATTACCGGCAAGGTCGCCATAAATCCGGCAAGGTCGCCACAAATCCGGCAAGGTCGCCATATTTCCGGCATGGTCGCCATAAATCCGGCAAGGTCGCCACAAATGAGGCAAGGACGCCATCATTCCGGCAAGGTCGCCACAAAACCGGGAAGGTCGCTTTAAATCAGACAAAGTCGCCATATTTCCGGCAAGGGCGCCATAAATCCGGCAAGGTCGCCACAAATCCGGCAAGGTCGCCACATTTCCGGCAAGGTCGCCACATTTCCGGCAAGGTCGCCATAAGTCCGACAAGGTCTCCACAAACCCGGCAAGGTCGCCACATTTCCGGCGAGGTCGCCATACATCCGGCAAGGTCGCAATAAATACGGCGAGGTCGCCAAATTTCCGGCAAGGAAGCCACAAATCCGGCAAGGTCGCCATAAATCCTGCAAGGTCGCCAAAAATTCGGCAAGGTCGCCACAAATCCGGCAAGGTCGCCACATTTCCGGCAAGGTCGCCATAAATCCGGCAAGATCGCCACAAACCGACAAGGTCGCTTGAAATCCGGCAAGGTCGCCACATTTCCGGCAAGGTCGCCATAAATCCGGCAAGGTTGCCACAAACGCGTCAAGGTCGCCATATTTCTGGCAAGGTCGCAATAAACCCGGCAAGGTCGCCACAAATCAGACAAAGTCGCCACATTTCCGGCAAGGTCGCCATAAATCCGGCAAGGTCGCCCCAAATCTGGCAAGGTCGCCACAAATCCGGAAAGGTCGCAACATTTCGGCAAGGTAGCCATAAATCCGGCATCGTCGCCACAAATCCAGCACGGTCGCCACATTCCGGCAAAGTCGCCATGAATCCGGCAATGTCGCCACGAGTCCGGAAAGGTAGCCACATTTCCGGCAAGGTCGCCATAAATCCGGCAAGGTCGCCACAAATCGCACAAGGTCGCCATAAATGCGGCAAGGTCGCCACAAATCCGGCAAGGTCGCCATATTTCCGTCAAAGACGCCATAAATCCGGCAAGGTGGCCATATTTCCGGCAAGGTCGCCATAAATCCGACAAGGTCGCCACAAATCCGGCAAGGTCGCCATATTTCCGGCATGGTCGCCATAAATCCGGCAAGGTCGCCACAAATGAGGCAAGGACGCCATCAATCCGGCAAGGTCGCAACAAAACCGGCAAGGTCGCTTTAAATCAGACAAAGTCGCCACATTTCCGGCAAGGTCGCCATAAATCCGACAAGGTCTCCACAATCCCGGCAAGGTCGCCACATTTCCGGCGAGGTCGCCATACATCCGGCAAGGTCGCAATAAATAGGGCGAGGTCGCCAAATTTCCGGCAAGGAAGCCACAAATCCGGCAAGGTCGCCATAAATCCGGCAAGGTCGCCAAAAATCCGGCATGGTCGCCACAAATCCGGCAAGGTCGCCACATTTCCGGCAAGGTCGCCATAAATCCGGCAAGATCGCCACAAACCGACAAGGTCGCTTGAAATCCGGCAAGGTCGCCACATTTCCGGCAAGGTCGCCATAATTCCGGCAAGGTCGCCACAAATGCGTCAAGGTCGCCATATTTCTGGCAAGGTCGCCATAAACCCGGCAAGGTCGCCACAAATCAGACAAAGTCGCCACATTTCCGGAAAGGTCGCCATAAATCCGACAAGGTCGCCCCAAATCTGGCAAGGTCGCCACATTTCCGGCAAGGTCGCCACATTTCCGGCAAGGTCGCCATATATCCGGCAAGGTGTCCACAAATCCGGCAAGGTCGCCACATTTCCGGCAAGGTCGCTATAAATCCGGCAAGGTCGCCAGAAATGCGGCAAGGTCGTCACATTTCCGGAAAGGTCGCCGTAAATCCGGCAAGGTCGCCACAAATCCGGCAAAGTCGCCATATTTCCGGCAAGGTCTCCACAAATGAGGCAAGGACGCCATATATCCGGCAAGGTCGCCACAAATCCGGCAAGGTCGCCATATTTCCGACATGGTCGCCATAAATCCGGCAAGGTCGCCACAAATGAGGCAAGGACGCCATCAATCCGGCAAGGTCGCCACAAAACCGGCAAGGTCGCTTTAAATCAGACAAAGTCGCCACATTTCCGGCAAGGGCGCCATAAATCAGGCAAGGTCGCCACAAATCCGGCAAGGTCGCCACATTTCCGGCAAGGTCGCCACATTTCCGGCAAGGTCGCCATAAATCCGACAAGGTCTCTACAAACCCGGCAAGGTCGCCACATTTCCGGCGAGGTCGCCATACATCCGGCAAGGTCGCAATAAATAGGGCGAGGTCGCCAAATTTCCGGCAAGGAAGCCACAAATCCGGCAAGGTCGCCATAAATCCGGCAAGGTCGCCAAAAATCCGGCAAGGTCGCCACAAATCCGGCAAGGTCGCCACATTTCCGGCAAGGTCGCCATAAATCCGGCAAGATCGCCACAAACCGACAAGGTCGCTTGAAATCCGGCAAGGTCGCCACAAATGCGTCAAGGTCGCCATATTTCTGGCAAGGTCGCCATAAACCCGGCAAGGTCGCCACAAATCAGACAAAGTCGCCACATTTCCGGCAAGGTCGCCATAAATCCGACAAGGTCGCCCCAAATCTGGCAAGGTCGCCACATTTCCGGCAAGGTCGCCACATTTCCGGCAAGGTCGCCATATATCCGGCAAGGTGTCCACAAATCCGGCAAGGTCGCCACATTTCCGGCAAGGTCGCCATAAATCCGGTAAGGTCGCCAGAAATGCGGCAAGGTCGTCACATTTCCGGAAAGGTCGCCGTAAATCCGACAAGGTCGCCACAAATCCGGCAAAGTCGCCATATTTCCGGCAAGGTCTCCACAAATGAGGCAAGGACGCCATATATCCGGCAAGGTCGCCACAAATCCGGCAAGTTCGCCACATTTCCGGCAAGGTCGCGATAAATCCGGCAAGATCGCCACAAACCGATAAGGTCGCCATAAATCCGGCAAAGTCGCCACATTTCCGGCAAGGTCGCCGCAAATCCGGCAACGTCACCATATTTCCGGCAAGGTGGCCACAAATCTGGCAAGGTCGCCATAAACCCGGCGAGGTCGCCATATTTCCGGCGTCGCCACAAATCCGGCAAGGTCGGCACATTTCCATCAAGGTAGCCATATATTCGGCAAGGTCGCGTCAAATCCGGCAAGGTCTTCACATTTCCGGCAAGTTCGCCATAGATCCGGCAATGTCGCCACAAACCCGGCAAGGTCGCCACATTTCCGGCAAGGTCGCCATAAATCCGGCAAGGTCGCCACAAATCAGGCATGGTCGCTACATTACCGGCAAGGTCGCCATAATTCCAGCAAGGTCGCCACAAATCCGGCAAGGTTGCCACATTTCCGGCAAGGTCGACATAAATCCGGCAAGGTCGACACAAATCCGGCAAGGTCGCAACATTTCGGCAAGGTCGCCATAAATCCGGCATCGTCGACACATATCCGGCAATGTCCCCATATTTCCGGCAAGGTCGTCATAAATCCGGCAAGGTCGCCACAAATCCGGCAAGGTCGCCATATTTCCGGCAAGGTAGCCAGAAATCCGCAAGGTCGCCACAAATCCGGCGAAGTAGCCATATTTCCGGCAAGGTCGCCATAAATCCGGCAAGGTCGCCACAAATCCGGTGAGGTCGCCATATTTCCAGCATGGTCGCCTTAAATCCGGGAAGGTCGCCACAAATCCGGCGAGGACGCCATATTTCCGGCAAGGTCGCCATAAATCCGGCAAGGTCACCACAAATCCGGCAAGGTCGCCATATTTCCGGCATGGTCGCCATAAATCCGGCAACGTCGCTACAAATGAGGCAAGGACGCCATAAATCCGGCAATGTCCCCACATTTCCGGCAAGGCCGCCATAAATCCGGCAAGATCGCCACAAACCGACAAGGTCGCTTTAAATCAGACAAAGTCGCCACATTTCCGGCAAGGTCGCCATAAATCCGGCAAGGTCGCCACAAATCCGGCAAGGTCGCCACATTTCCGGCAAGGTCGCCACATTACCGGCAAGGTCGCCATACATCCGGCAAGGTCGCAATAAATAAGGCGAGGTCGCCATATTTCCGGCAAGGAAGCCACAAATCCGGCAAGGTCGCCATCAATCCGGCAAGGTCGCCAAAAATCCGGCAAGGTCGCCACAAATCCGGCAAGGTCGCCACATTTCCGGCAATGTCGCCATAAATCCGGCAAGATCGCCACAAACCGACAAGGTCGCTTGAAATCCGGCAAGGTCGCCACATTTCAGGCAAGGTCGCCATAAATCCGGCAAGGTCGCCACAAATGCGTCAAGGTCGCCATATTTCTGGCAATGTCTCCATAAACCCGGCAAGGTCGCCACAAATCAGACAAAGTCGCCACATTTCCGGCAAGTTCGCCATAAATCCGGCATGGTGGCCACAAATCAGGGAAGGTCGCCATATTTCCGGCGAGGTCGCCATAAATCCGGCAAGATGGCAGCAAATCCGGCAAGGTCACCATATTTCCGGCAAGGTCGCCTTAAACCCGGCAAGGTCGCCACAAATCCGGCAAGGTCGCCATATTTCCGGCAAAGTCGCCATAAATCCGTCAAGGTCGCAATAAATCCGGCAAGGTGGCCTCAAATCCGGCAAGGTAGCCATTTTTCCGCCAAGGTCGCCAGAAATCCGGCATGGTGTCCACAAACCAGGGAAGGTCGCCATATTTTCGGCGAGGTCGCCAGAAATCCGGCAACGTGGCCTCAAATCCGGCAAGGTCGCCACATTCCCGGCGAGGTCGCCATAAATCCGGCAAGGTCGCCATAAATCCGGCAAGGTCGCCACTTTTCCGGCGAGGTCGCCATAAACCCGGCAAGGTCGCCATATTTCCGGCACGGTCGCCATATTTCCGGCAAGGTCGCCATAAATCCGGCAATGTCGCCATATTTCCGGCACGGTCGCGATAAATCAGGCAAGGTCGCCACAAATCCGGCAAGGTGGCCGCATTTCCGGCACGATCGCCATAAATCCGGCTAGAACGCCACAATTCCGGCAAGGTCGCCATATTTCCAGCAATCTCGCCATAAATCCGGCAAGGTTGCCACAAATCCGGCAAGGTCGCCATATTTCCGGCAAGGTCGCCATAAATCCGGCAAGGTCGGCACAAATCCGGCAAGGTCGCCATATTTCCGACAAGGTCACCATAAATCCGGCTAGTTTGCCTCAAATGCGGCAAGGTCGCCATAAATCCGGCAAGGTGGCGTCAAATCCGCAAGGTCGCCACATTTCCATCAAGGTAGCCATAAATTCGGCAAGGTCGCGTTAAATCCGGCAAGGTCGCCACATTTCAAGCAATGTCGCCATAGATCCGGCAAGGTCGCCACAAACCCGGCAAGGTCGCCACATTTCCGGCAAGGTCGCCATAAATCCGGCAAGTTCGCCACAAATCCGGCAAGGGAGCCACATTTCGGCAAGGTCGCCATAAATCCGGCAAGTTCGCCACAAATCCGGCAAGGTCGCAACATTTCGGCAAGGTAGCCATAAATCCGGCATCGTCGCCGCAAATCCAGCACGGTCGCCACATTCCGGCAAGGTCGCCATGAATCCGGCAATGTCGCCACGAGTCCGGAAAGGTAGCCACATTTCCGGCAAGGTCGCCATAAATCCGGCAAGGTCGCCACAAATCGCACAAGGTCGCCATAAATGCGGCAAGGTCGCCACAAATCCGGCAAGGTCGCCATATTTCCGTCAAAGACGCCATAAATCCGGCAAGGTGGCCATATTCCCGGCAAGGTCGCCATAAATCCGGCAAGGTCGCCACAAATCCGGCAAGGCGCCATATTTCCGGCATGGTCGCCATAAATCCGGCAAGGTCGCCACAAATGAGGCCAGGACGCCATAACTCCGGCAAGGTCGCCACAAAACTGGCAAGGTCGCTTTAAATCAGACAAAGTCGCCACATTTCCGGCAAGGTCGCCATATTGCCGGCGAGGTCCTCATAAATCCCGCAAGGTCGCCACAAATCCGGCAAGGTCGCATATTTCCAGCAAGGTCTCCATAAATCCGGCATGGTCGCCACAAATCCGGCAAGGTCGCCATATTTCCGGCGAGGTCGCCATACATCCGGCAAGGTCGCAATAAATACGGCGAGGTCGCCAAATTCCCGGCAAGGAAGCCACAAATCCCGCAAGGACGCCATAAATCCGGCAAGGTTGCCAAAAATCCGGCAAGGTCGCCACAAATCCGGCAAGGTCGCCATATTTCCGACAAGGTCACCATAAATCCGGCTAGTTTGCCTCAAATGCGGCAAGGTCGCCATCAATCCGGCAAGGTGGCGTTAAATCCGCAAGGTCGCCACATTTCCATCAAGGTAGCCATAAATTCGGCAAGGTCGCGTTAAATCCGGCAAGGTCGCAACATTTCAAGCAATGTCGCCATAGATCCGGCAAGGTCGTCACAAACCCGGCAAGGTCGCCACATTTCCGGCAAGGTCGCCATAAATCCGGCGTTCGCCACAAGTCCGGCAAGGTAGCCACATTTCGGCAAGGTCGCCATAAATCCGGCAAGGTCGCCACAAATCCGGCAAGGTCGCAACATTTCGGCAAGGTAGCCATAAATCCGGCATCGTCTCCACAAATCCAGCACGGTCGCCACATTCCGGCAAGGTCGCCATGAATCCGGCAATGTCGCCACGAGTCCGGAAATGTAGCCACATTTCCGGCAAGGTCGCCATAAATCCGGCAAGGTCGCCACAAATCGCACAAGGTCGCCATAAATGCGGCAAGGTCGCCACAAATCCGGCAAGGTCGCCCTATTTCCGTCAAAGACGCCATAAATCCGGCAAGGTGGCCATATTTCCGGCAAGGTCGCCATAAATCCGGCAAGGTCGCCACAAATCCGGCAAGGTCGCCATATTTCCGACATGGTCGCCATAAATCCGGCAAGGTCGTCACAAATGAGGCAAGGACGCCATAAATCCGGCAAGGTCGCCACAAAACCGGCAAGGTCGCTTTAAATCAGACAAAGTCGCCACATTTCCGGCAAGGTCGCCATATTTCCGGCGAGGTCCTCATAAATCCCGCAAGGTCGCCACAAATCCGGCAAGGTCGACATATTTCCAGCAAGGTCTCCATAAATCCGGCATGGTCGCCACAAATCCGGCAAGGTCGCCATATTTCCGGCGAGGTCGCCATACATCCGGCAAGGTCGCAATAAATACGGCGAGGTCGCCAAATTTCCGGCAAGGAAGCCACAAATCCGGCAAGGTCGCCATAAATCCGGCAAGGTCGCCAAAAATCCGGCAAGGTCGCCACAAATCCGGCAAGGTCGCCACATTTCCGGCAAGGTCGCCATAAATCCGGCAAGATCGCCACAAACCGACAAGGTCGCTTGAAATACGGCAAGGTCGACACATTTCCGGCAAGGTCGCCATAAATCCGGCAAGGGCGCCACAAATACGTCAAGGTCGCTATATTTCTGGCAAGGTCGCCATAAACCCGGCAAGGTCGCCACAAATCAGACAAAGTCGCCACATTTCCGGCAAGGTCGCCATAAATCCGGCAAGGTCGCCCCAAATCTGGCAAGGTCGCCACATTTCCGGCAAGGTCGTCACATTTCCGGCAAGGTCGCCATATATCCGGCAAGGTGTCCACAAATCCGGCAAGGTCGCCACATTTCCGGCAAGGTCGCCACAAATCCGGCAAGAACGCCACAAACCGATAAGGTCGCCATAAATCCGGCAAAGTCGCCACATTTCCGGCAAGGTCGCCATAAATCCGGCAAGGTCGCCACAAATGCGCCAAGGTCGCCATAAACCCGGCAAGGTCACCACAAATCAGGCAAAGTCGCCACATTTCCGGCAAGGTCGCCATAAATCCGGAAAGGTCGCCACAAATCCGGCAAGGTCGCACATTTCCGGCAAGGACGCCACATGTCCGGCAATGTCGCCATATATCCGGCAAGGTCTCCACAAATCCGGCAAGGTCGCCACATTTCCGGCAAGGTCGCCTTTGGAAGTGGGCTGAAAGATGGCAGATGGAGTTTAATGCTGATAAATGTGAGGTACTACATCTCGGCAGGACAATTCAAAATAGGACGTACATGGTAAATGGTAGGGAATTGAGGAATGCAGCTGAACAGTGGGATCTAGGAATAACTGTGCATAGTTCCCTGAAGGTGGAATCTCATGTAGATAGGGTGGTAAAGAAAGCTGTTGGTGTGCTGGCCTTTATAAATCAGAGCATTGAATATAGATGTTGGGATGTAATGTTAAAATTGTACAAGGCATTGGTGAGGCCAATTCTGGACTATGGAGTACAATTTTGTTCGCCTAATTATAGGAAGGATGCCATATTTCCGGCAAGGTTGCCACAAATCCGGCCAGGGCGCCATAATTCCGGCAAGGTCGCCATAAATCAGGCAAAGTCGCCATAAATCCGGCAAGGTCGCCATAAATGCGTCAAGGTCGCTATATTTCTGGCAAGGTCGCCATAAACCCGGCAAGGTCGCCACAAATCAGACAAAGTCGCCACATTTCCGGCAAGGTCGCCATAAATCCGGCAAGGTCGCCCCAAATCTGGCAAGGTCGCCACATTTCCGGCAAGGTCGCCATAAATCCGGCAAGGTCGCCAGAAATGCGGCAAGGTCGTCACATTTCCGGAAAGGTCGCCGTAAATCCGGCAAGGTCGCCACAAATGCGGCAAGGTCGCCATATTTCCGGCAAGGTCGCCACAAATGAGGCAAGGACGCCATATATCCGGCAACGTCGCCACAAATCCGGCAAGTTCGCCACATTTCCGGCAAGGTCGCCATAAATCCGGCAAGATCGCCACAAACCGATAAGGTCGCCATAAATCCGGCAAAGTCGCCACATTTCCGGCAAGGTCGCCATAAATCCGGCAAGGTCGCCACAAATGCGCCAAGGTCGCCATAAACCCGACAAGGTCACCACAAATCAGGCAAAGTCGCCACATTTCCGGCAAGGTCGCCATAAATCCGGCAAGGTGGCCATATTTCCGGCAAGGTCGCCATAAATCCGGCAAGGTCGCCACAAATCCGGCAAGGTCGCCATATTTCCGGCATGGTCGCCATAAATCCGGCAAGGTCGCCACAAATGAGGCAAGGACGCCATGAATCCGGCAAGGTCGCCACAAAACCGGCAAGGTCGCTTTAAATCAGACAAAGTCGCCACATTTCCGGCAAGGTCGCCATATTTCCGGCGAGGTCCTCATAAATCCCGCAAGGTCGCCACAAATCCGGCAAGGTCGACATATTTCCAGCAAGGTCTCCATAAATCCGGCATGGTCGCCACAAATCCGGCAAGGTCGCCATATTTCCGGCGAGGTCGCCATACATCCGGCAAGGTCGCAATAAATACGGCGAGGTCGCCAAATTTCCGGCAAGGAAGCCACAAATCCGGCAAGGCCGCCATAAATCCGGCAAGGTCGCCAAAAATCCGGCAAGCTCGCCACAAATCCGGCAAGGTCGCCATATTTCCGACAAGGTCACCATAAATCCGGCTGGTTTGCCTCAAATGCGGCAAGGTCGCCATTTTTCCGGCAAGGTCGCCATAAATCCCGCAAGGTCGCCACAAATCCGGCAAGGTTGACATATTTCCAGCAAGGTCTCCATAAATCCGGCAAGGTCGCCACAAATCCGGCAAGGTCGCCATATTTCCGGCGAGGTCGTCATAAATCCCGCAAGGTCGCCCCAAATCCGGCAAGGTCGCCATAAATCCGGCAAGGTCGCCACAAATCCGGCAAGGTCGCCATATTTCCGGCATGGTCGCCATAAATCCGGCAAGGTCGCCACAAATGAGGCAAGGACGCCATGAATCCGGCAAGGTCGCCACAAAACCGGCAAGGTCGCTTTAAATCAGACAAAGTCGCCACATTTCCGGCAAGGTCGCCATATTTCCGGCGAGGTCCTCATAAATCCCGCAAGGTCGCCACAAATCCGGCAAGGTCGACATATTTCCAGCAAGGTCTCCATAAATCCGGCATGGTCGCCACAAATCCGGCAAGGTCGCCATATTTCCGGCGAGGTCGCCATACATCCGGCAAGGTCGCAATAAATACGGCGAGGTCGCCAAATTTCCGGCAAGGAAGCCACAAATCCGGCAAGGCCGCCATAAATCCGGCAAGGTCGCCAAAAATCCGGCAAGCTCGCCACAAATCCGGCAAGGTCGCCATATTTCCGACAAGGTCACCATAAATCCGGCTGGTTTGCCTCAAATGCGGCAAGGTCGCCATTTTTCCGGCAAGGTCGCCATAAATCCCGCAAGGTCGCCACAAATCCGGCAAGGTTGACATATTTCCAGCAAGGTCTCCATAAATCCGGCAAGGTCGCCACAAATCCGGCAAGGTCGCCATATTTCCGGCGAGGTCGTCATAAATCCCGCAAGGTCGCCCCAAATCCGGCAAGGTCGTCATAAATCCGGCAAGGTCGCCATATTTCCGGCAACTTCGCCACAAATCCGGCAAGGTCGCAATATTTCCGGCAAGGGCGCCGTAAATCCGGCAAGGTCGCAACAAATCCGGCGAGGACTTCATATTTCCGGCAAGGTCGCGATAAATCCGGCAAGGTCGCCAAAAATCCGGAGAGGTCGCCATATTTCCGGTAAGGTCGCCATAAATCCGGCACGGTCGCCATAAATCCGGCGAGGTCGCCATATGTCCCTCAAGGTCGGCATAAATCCGGCAGGGTAGCCACAAATCCGGCAAGGTCGCCATATTTCCGGCAAGGTCGCCACAAAACCGGCAAGGTCGCTTTAAATCAGACAAAGTCGCCACATTTCCGGCAAGGTCGCCATATTTCCGGCGAGGTCCTCATAAATCCCGCAAGGTCTCCACAAATCCGGCAATGTCGCCATATTTCCGGCGAGGTCGCCATACATCCGGCAAGGTCGCAATAAATACGGCGAGGTCGCCAAATTTCCGGCAAGGAAGCCACAAATCCGGCAAGGCCGCCATAAATCCGGCAAGGTCGCCACAAATCCGGCAAGCTCGCCACAAATCCGGCAAGGTCGCCATATTTCCGACAAGGTCACCATAAATCCGGCTAGTTTGCCTCAAATGCGGCAAGGTCGCCATTTTTCCGGCAAGGTCGCCATAAATCCCGCAAGGTCGCCACAAATCCGGCAAGGTCGCCATATTTCCGGCGAGGTCGTCATAAATCCCGCAAGGTCGCCCCAAATCCGGCAAGGTCGTCATAAATCCGGCAAGGTCGCCATATTTCCGGCAACTTCGCCACAAATCCGGCAAGGTCGCAATATTTCCGGCAAGGGCGCCGTAAATCCGGCAAGGTCGCAACAAAACCGGCGAGGACTTCATATTTCCGGCAAGGTCGCGATAAATCCGGCAAGGTCGCCAAAAATCCGGAGAGGTCGCCATATTTCCGGTAAGGTCGCCATAAATCCGGCACGGTCGCCATAAATCCGGCGAGGTCGCCATATGTCCCTCAAGGTCGCCATAAATCCGGCAAGGTAGCCACAAATCCGGCAAGGTCGCCATATTTCCGGCAAGGTCGCCACAAATCCGGCCAGGGCGCCATAATTACGGCAAGGTCGCCATAAATCAGGCAACGTCGCCACAAATCCGGCAAGGTCGCCATTTTTCCGGCAAGGTCGCCATAAATCCCGCAAGGTCGCCACAAATCCGGCAAGGTCGACATATTTCCAGCAAGGTCTCCATAAATCCGGCAAGGTCGCCACAAATCCGGCAAGGTCGCCATATTTCCGGCAAGGTCGCCATAAATTCGGCGAGGTCGCCATAAATCCGGCAGGGTCGTCATATTTTCGGCAAGGACGCCATAAATCCGGCGAGTTCGCCACAAATCCGGCGAGGTAGCCATATTTCCGGCAAGGTCGCCATAAATCTGGCAAGGTCGCCACAAATACGGCTAGGTCGCCATATTTCCGGCAAGGTCGGCATATATCCGGCAAGTTCGCCACAAATCAAGGTCGCCATATTTGCGGCAAGGTCGCCATAAATCCGACAAGGTCGCCACAAATCCGGCGAGGTCGCCATATTTCCGGCAAGGTCGCCATAAATCCGGCGAGGTCGCCATATTTCCGGCACGGTCGCCACAAATCAGGCAAGGTCGCCATAAATCCGGCGAGGTCGCCTTATTTCCGGCAAGGTGGCCACAAATCCGGAAAGGCCGCCATAAATCCGGCAAGTTCGCCACAAAACCGGCAAGGTCGCCATAATCCGGGCAAGGTCGCCATAAATCCGACATGGTCGCCATAAATCCGGCTAGGTCGCCACATTTCCGGCAAGGTCCTAAATCCGGCGAGGTCGCCATAAATCCGGCGAGGTCGCCATATTTCCGGCAAGGTCGCCATAAATTCGGCGAGGTCGCCATAAATCCGGCAAGGTCGTCATATTTCCGGCAAGGACGCCATAAATCCGGCGAGGTCGCCATATTTCCGACAAGGTCGCCATATATCCGGCAAGGTCGTCTTAAATTCGGCGAGGTCGCCATATTTCCGGCAAGATCGCCACAAATTCGGCAAGGTCGCCATAAATCCGGCAAGGTCGCCAGAAATCAGGAAAGGTCGTCATATTTCCGGCAAGGTCGCCATATATCCGGCAAGGTCGCCACAAATCCGGCAAGGTCGTCATATCTCCGGCAAGGTAGCAAGAAATCCGCAAGGTCGCCACAAATCCGGCGAAGTACCCATGTTTCCGGCAAGGTCGCCATAAATCCCGCAAAGTCGCCACAAATCCGGCGAGGTCGCCATATTTCCGACATGGTCGGCATAAATCCGGGAAGGTCGCCATAAATCCGGCAAGGTCGCCAGAAATCCGGCGAAGTAGCCATATTTCCGGCAAGGTCCCCATAAATCCGGCAAGGTCGCAACAAATCCGGCCAGGACGCCATATTCCCGGCAAGGTCGCCATAAATCCGGCAAGGTCGCCCAAAATCCGGTGAGGTCGCAATATTTCCGGCAAGGTCGCCATCAATCTGGCACGGTCGCCACAAATCCGGCAAGGTCGCCATAAATCCGGCGAGGTCGCCAAATTTCCGGCAAGGTCGCCACAAATCCGGAAAGGTCGCCATAAATCCGGCAAGTTCACCACAAAACCGGCAAGGTCGCCATAATTCGGGCAAGGTCGCCATAAATTCGGCATGGTCGCCATAAATCCGGCGAGGTCGCCACATTTCCGGCAAGTTCCTAAATCCGGCGAGGCCGCCATAAATCCGGCGAGGTCGCCATATTTCCGGCAAGGTCGCCATATATCCGGCAAGGTCGTCATAAATTCGGCGAGGTCGCCATATTTCCGGCAAGGTCGCCACAAATTCGGCAAGGTCGCCATAAATCCGCCAAGGTCGCCAGAAATCAGGCAAGATCGCCATATTTCCGGCAAGGTCGCCATATATCCGGCAAGGTCGACACAAATCCGGCAAGGTCGCCTTATTTCCGGCAAGGTCGCCATAAATCCGGCAAGGTCGCCACAAATCCGGCAAGGTCGCCATATTTCCGGCAAGGTCGCCATAAATTCGGCGAGGTCGCCATAAATCCGGCAGGGTCGTCATATTTTCGGCAAGGACGCCATAAATCCGGCGAGTTCGCCACAAATCCGGCGAGGTAGCCATATTTCCGGCAAGGTCGCCATAAATCTGGCAAGGTCGCCACAAATACGGCTAGGTCGCCATATTTCCGGCAAGGTCTCCATAAATCCGGCAAGTTCGCCACAAATCGCACAAGGTCGCCATATTTCCGGCGAGGTCGTCATAAATCCCGCAAGGTCGCCACAAATCCGGCAAGGTCGACATATTTCCAGCAAGGTCTCCATAAATCCGGGATGGTGGCCACAAATCCGGCAAGGTCGCCGTATTTCCGGCGAGGTCGTCATAAATCCGGCAAGGTCGCCACAAATCCGGCAAGGTCGCCATATTTCCGGCAAGGTCGCCATAAATCCGGCAAGGTCGCCACAAATACGGCTAGGTCGCCATATTTCCTGTAAGGTGGGCATAAATCCGGCAAGTTCGCCACAAATCAAGGTCACCATATTTCCGGCAAGGTCGCCATAAATCCGACAAGGTCGCCACAAATCCGGCGATGTCGCAATATTTCCGGCAAGGTCGCCACAAATCCGGCAAGTTCGCCATAAATCCGGCGAGGTCGCCATATTTCCGGCACGGTCGCCACAAATCCGGCAAGGTCGCCATAAATCCGGCGAGGTCGCCATATTTCCGGCAAGGTCGCCATAAATCCGGCAAGGTCGCCCAAAATCCGGTGAGGTCGCAATATTTCCGGCAAGGTCGCCATCAATCTGGCACGGTCGCCACAAATCCGGCAAGGTCGCCATAAATCCGGCGAGGTCGCCATATTTCCGGCAAGGTCGCCACAAATCCGGAAAGGTCGCCATAAATCCGGCAAGTTCACCACAAAACCGGCAAGGTCGCCATAATTCGGGCAAGGTCGCCATAAATTCGGCATGGTCGCCATAAATCCGGCGAGGTCGCCACATTTCCGGCAAGGTCCTAAATCCGGCGAGGCCGCCATAAATCCGGCGAGGTCGCCATATTTCCGGCAAGGTCGCCATATATCCGGCAAGGTCGTCATAAATTCGGCGAGGTCGCCATATTTCCGGCAAGGTCGCCACAAATTCGGCAAGGTCGCCATAAATCCGCCAAGGTCGCCAGAAATCAGGCAAGATCGCCATATTTCCGGCAAGGTCGCCATATATCCGGCAAGGTCGACACAAATCCGGCAAGGTCGCCTTATTTCCGGCAAGGTCGCCATAAATCCGGCAAGGTCGCCACAAATCCGGCAAGGTCGCCATATTTCCGGCAAGGTCGCCATAAATTCGGCGAGGTCGCCATAAATCCGGCAGGGTCGTCATATTTTCGGCAAGGACGCCATAAATCCGGCGAGTTCGCCACAAATCCGGCGAGGTAGCCATATTTCCGGCAAGGTCGCCATAAATCTGGCAAGGTCGCCACAAATACGGCTAGGTCGCCATATTTCCGGCAAGGTCTCCATAAATCCGGCAAGTTCGCCACAAATCGCACAAGGTCGCCATATTTCCGGCGAGGTCGTCATAAATCCCGCAAGGTCGCCACAAATCCGGCAAGGTCGACATATTTCCAGCAAGGTCTCCATAAATCCGTGATGGTGGCCACAAATCCGGCAAGGTCGCCATATTTCCGGCGAGGTCGTCATAAATCCGGCAAGGTCGCCACAAATCCGGCAAGGTCGCCATATTTCCGGCAAGGTCGCCATAAATCCGGCAAGGTCGCCACAAATACGGCTAGGTCGCCATATTTCCTGTAAGGTGGGCATAAATCCGGCAAGTTCGCCACAAATCAAGGTCACCATATTTCCGGCAAGGTCGCCATAAATCCGACAAGGTCGCCACATATCCGGCGATGTCGCAATATTTCCGGCAAGGTCGCCACAAATCCGGCAAGTTCGCCATAAATCCGGCGAGGTCGCCATATTTCCGGCACGGTCGCCACAAATCCGGCAAGGTCGCCATAAATCCGGCGAGGTCGCCATATTTCCGGCAAGGTCGCCACAAATCCGGAAAGGTCGCCATAAATCCGGCAAGTTCGCCACAAAACCGGCAAGGTCGCCATAATTCGGGCAAGGTCGCCATAAATTCGGCATGGTCGCCATAAATCCGGCGAGGTCGCCACATTTCCGGCAAGGTCCTAAATCCGGCGAAGCCGCCATAAATCCGGCGAGGTCGCCATATTTCCGGCAAGGTCGCCATATATCCGGCAAGGTCGCCATAAATTCGGCGAGGTCGCCATATTTCCGGCAAGGTCGCCACAAATTCGGCAAGGTCGCCATAAATCCGCCAAGGTCGCCAGAAATCAGGCAAGGTCGCCATATTTCCGGCAAGGTCGCCATATATCCGGCAAGGTCGCCACAAATCCAGCAAGGTCGCCTTATTTCCGGCAAGGTCGCCATAAATCCGGCAAGGTCGCCACAAATCCGGCAAGGTCGCCATATTTCCGGCAAGGTCGCCATAAATCCGGCAAGGTCGCCACAAATCCGGCAAGGTCGCCATATTTCCGGCAAGGTCGACATAAATTCTGCAAGGAAGCCACAAATCAGGCAAAGTCGCCATATTTCCGGCAATGTCGCCATAATTCCGGCATGGTCGCCATTTTTCCGGCAAGGTCGCCATAAATCCCGCAAGGTCGCCATAAATCCGGCAAGGTCGACATATTTCCAGCAAGGTCTCCATAAATCCGGCAAGGTCGCCACAAATCCGGCAAGGTCGCCATATTTCCGGCGAGGTCGTCATAAATCCCGCAAGGTCGCCACAAATCCGGCAAGGTCGACATATTTCCAGCAAGGTCTCCATAAATCCGGGATGGTGGCCACAAATCCGGCAAGGTCGCCATATTTCCGGCGAGATCGTCATAAATCCGGCAAGGTCGCCACAAATCCGGCAAGGTCGCCATATTTCCGGCAAGGTCGCCATAAATCCGGCAAGGTCGCCACAAATACGGCTAGGTCGCCATATTTCCGGTAAGGTGGGCATAAATCCGGCAAGTTCGCCACAAATCAAGGTCACCATATTTCCGGCAAGGTCGCCATAAATCCGACAAGGTCGCCACAAATCCGGCGATGTCGCCATATTTCCGGCAAGGTCGCCACAAATCCGGCAAGTTCGCCATAAATCCGGCGAGGTCGCCATATTTCCGGCACGGTCGCCACAAATCCGGCAAGGTCGCCATAAATCCGGCGTGGTCGCCATATTTCCGGCAAGGTCGCCACAAATCCGGAAAGGTCGCCCTAAATCCGGCAAGTTCGCCACAAAACCGGCAAGGTCGCCATAATTCGGGCAAGGTCGCCATAAATTTGGCATGGTCGCCATAAATCCGGCGAGGTCGCCACATTTCCGGCAAGGTCCTAAATCCGGCGAAGCCGCCATAAATCCGGCGAGGTCGCCATATTTCCGGCAAGGTCGCCATATATCCGGCAAGGTCGCCATAAATTCGGCGAGGTCGCCATATTTCCGGCAAGGTCGCCACAAATTCGGCAAGGTCGCCATAAATCCGCCAAGGTCGCCAGAAATCAGGCAAGGTCGCCATATTTCCGGCAAGGTCGCCATATATCCGGCAAGGTCGCCACAAATCCAGCAAGGTCGCCTTATTTCCGGCAAGGTCGCCATAAATCCGGCAAGGTCGCCACAAATCCGGCAAGGTCGCCATATTTCCGGCAAGGTCGCCATAAATCCGGCAAGGTCGCCACAAATCCGGCAAGGTCGCCATATTTCCGGCAAGGTCGACATAAATTCTGCAAGGAAGCCACAAATCAGGCAAAGTCGCCATATTTCCGGCAATGTCGCCATAATTCCGGCATGGTCGCCATTTTTCCGGCAAGGTCGCCATAAATCCCGCAAGGTCGCCATAAATCCGGCAAGGTCGACATATTTCCAGCAAGGTCTCCATAAATCCGGCAAGGTCGCCACAAATCCGGCAAGGTCGCCATATTTCCGGCGAGGTCGTCATAAATCCCGCAAGGTCGCCACAAATCCGGCAAGGTCGACATATTTCCAGCAAGGTCTCCATAAATCCGGGATGGTGGCCACAAATCCGGCAAGGTCGCCATATTTCCGGCGAGATCGTCATAAATCCGGCAAGGTCGCCACAAATCCGGCAAGGTCGCCATATTTCCGGCAAGGTCGCCATAAATCCGGCAAGGTCGCCACAAATACGGCTAGGTCGCCATATTTCCGGTAAGGTGGGCATAAATCCGGCAAGTTCGCCACAAATCAAGGTCACCATATTTCCGGCAAGGTCGCCATAAATCCGACAAGGTCGCCACAAATCCGGCGATGTCGCCATATTTCCGGCAAGGTCGCCACAAATCCGGCAAGTTCGCCATAAATCCGGCGAGGTCGCCATATTTCCGGCACGGTCGCCACAAATCCGGCAAGGTCGCCATAAATCCGGCGTGGTCGCCATATTTCCGGCAACGTCGCCACAAATCCGGAAAGGTCGCCCTAAATCCGGCAAGTTCGCCACAAAACCGGCAAGGTCGCCATAATTCGGGCAAGGTCGCCATAAATTTGGCATGGTCGCCATAAATCCGGCGAGGTCGCCACATTTCCGGCAAGGTCCTAAATCCGGCGAAGCCGCCATAAATCCGGCGATGTCGCCATATTTCCGGCAAGGTCGCCATATATCCGGCAAGGTCGCCATAAATTCGGCGAGGTCGCCATATTTCCGGCAAGGTCGCCACAAATTCGGCAAGGTCGCCATAAATCCGCCAAGGTCGCCAGAAATCAGGCAAGGTCGCCATATTTCCGGCAAGGTCGCCATATATCCGGCAAGGTCGCCACAAATCCGGCAAGGTCGCCTTATTTCCGGCAAGGTCGCCATAAATCCGGCAAGGTCGCCACAATTCCGGCAAGGTCGCATTATTTCCGGCAAGGTCGCCATAAATCCGGCAAGGTCGCCACAAATCCGGCAAGGTCGCCATATTTCCGGCAAGGTCGACATAAATTCTGCAAGGACGCCACAAATCAGGCAGAGTCGCCATATTTCCGGCAATGTCGCCATAATTCCGGCATGGTCGCCACACATCCGGCAAGGTCACCATATTTCCGGCAAGGACGCCATAAATCCGGCAAGGTCGTTACAAATCTGGCAAGCTCGTCATGTTTCCGGCAAGGTCGCCATTAATCCGGCAAAGTCGCCACAAATCCGGCAAGGTCGCCATATTTCCGGCAAGGACGCCATAAAACCGGCAAGGTCGCCAAAAATCCGGCGAAGTCGCCATATTTCCGTCAAGGTCGCCATAAATCCGGCGAGGTCGCCATATTTCCGGCACTCGCCATAAATCCTGCAAGGTCGCCATAAATCTGGCGAGGTCGCTATATTTCCGGCAAGGTCGCCACAAATCCGGCATGGTCGCCATAAATCCCGCGAGGTCGCAATATTTCCGACATGGTCGCCACAAATCAGGCAAGATCGCCATAAATCCGGCAAGGCCGCCACAAATCCGGCAAAGTCGCCATATTTCCGGCAAGGTCGCCATAAATCCAGCAAGGTCGCCACAAATCAGGCAAAGTCGCCATATTTCCGGCAAGGTCGCCATAATTCCGGCATGGTCGCCACACATCCGGCAAGGTCGCCATATTTCCGGCAAGGACGCCATAAATCCGGCAAGGTCATCACAAATTCGGCAAGCTCGTCATGTTTCCGGCAAGGTCGCCATTAATCCGGCAAGGTCGCCACAAATCCGGCAAGGTCGCCATATTTCGGGCAATGTTGCCACAAATCCGGCATGGTCGCCATAAATCCCGCGAGGTCGCTATATTTCCGGCAATCTCGCCATAAATCCTGCAAGGTCGCCATAAATCTGGCGAGGTCGCCATATTTCCGGCAAGGTCGCCACAAATCCGGCATGGTCGCCATAAATCCCGCGAGGTCGCTATATTTCCGGCATGGTCGCCACAAATCCGGCAAGATCGCCATAAATCCGGCAAGGCCGCCACAAAGCCGGCAACGTCGCCATATTTCCGGCAAGGTCGCCATAAATCCAGCAAGGTCGCCACAAATCAGGCAAAGTCGCCATATTTCCGCCTAGGTCGCCATAATTCCGGCATGGTCGCCACACATCCGGCAAGGTCGCCATATTTCCGGCAAGGACGCCATAAATCCGGCAAGGTCATCACAAATTCGGCAAGCTCGTCATGTTTCCGGCAAGGTCGCCATTAATCCGGCAAGGTCGCCACAAATCCGGCAAGGTCGCCATATTTCGGCCAAGGTCGCCACAAATCCGGCATGGTCGCCATAAATCCCGCGAGGTCGCTATATTTCCGGCATGGTCGCCACAAATCCGGCAAGGTCGCCATAAATCCGGCAAGGTCGCCACAAATCCGGCAAGGTCGCCATAATTCCGGCAAGGTCGCCATAAATCCGGCAAGGTCGCCACAAATCCGGCAAGGTCTCCATATTTCCGGCAAGGTCGCCATAAATTCGGCAAGGTCGCCACAAATCCGGCATGGTCGCCATATTTCCGGCATGGTCGCCATATTTACGGAAAGGTCGCCATAAATACGGCAATGTCGCCACAAATCCGGCATTATCGCCATATTTCCGGCAAAGTCGCCAAATTTCCATCAAGGTCGCCACAAATCCGGCAAGGTCGCCATATTTCCGGCAAGGTCGCCATAAATCCGCAAGGTAGCCACGAATCCGGCAAGGTCGCCATATTTCCGGAAAGGTCGCCAAAAATCCGGCCTGGTCGCCACAAATCCGGCAAGGTCGCCATATTTCCGGCAAGGTCGCCATAAATCCGGGAACGTCGCCACAAAGCCGGCAAAGTCGCCATATTTCCGGCAAGGTCGCCAGAAATCCGGCAATGTCGCCATATTTCCGGCAAGGTCGTCATAAATCCGGCAAGGTCGCCACAAGTCCGGCAAGGTCGGCATAAATCCGGCAAGGTCGCCACAAATCCGACAATGTCGCCATATTTCCGGCAATGTCGCCATAAATCCGGCAAGTTAGCCATAGTTCCTGCAAGGTCGTCTAAATCCGGCAAGGTCGCCACGAATCGGGCAAGGTCTCCATATTTCCGGTTTTAAACGGAATATAGAGTTTTAGAGGGGTTTACATGGGTTTACAGTGCTTTATATGGGTTTACAAGGGGGATACATGTGTTTACACGTGTTTACAGGTGTTTAGAGAGGATTAGAGGGGGTTACAGGGGTTTAGAGGAGTTGAGAGGGTTTTAGAGGTGTACTTGGGGTTTACATGGGTTTAGATGGGTTTTGAGGGGGTTTATAGGGGTTTAGAGGGGATTACAGCGATTTACTTGTGTTTAGTGGGGTTTACACGGGTTTAGAGGGGTTTCGGTGAGTTTACCGGGGGTTGGAGGGGTTTACAGGGGTTTACATGTGTTTAGAGAGGTTTACAGTGGTTTAGCGGGGTTTAGAGTGGTTTACAGGGGTTTCAGGGTTTACAGGTGTTTAGAGGGGTTTAGAAGTGTTTAGAGGGATTAAGAGTGGAGTGGTTTAGAGGGGTTTATAGGTATTTATAGGGGGTTACAGGGGTTTACAGAGGTTTAGAGGGGTGTGTTTAGAGGGTTTTAGACGAGTGTATAGGGGCTTAGCGTAATCTGGAGGGGTTTAGATGGGTTTAGAAGGGTTTAGAGGGGTTTAGTTGTGTGTCTATGCGTTTAGAGTGGTGTAGTGGTTTAGAGTGGTTTAGAGCGGTTTACATGGCTTTAGATGTGTTTAGGGTAGTTTACTGGGGTTTAGAGGGGTTTGGACTGGTGAACAGGGGGTTATAGGGGGGTAGATGGGTTTAGAGGTGTTTTGAGGGGTTTACATGTGTCTAGAGGGGTTTAGATGCGTTTACAGGGGTTTACATGGGTTCAGAGGGCGTTACAGGCGTTTAGAGGGGATTAGAACGGTTTAGAGGGGTTTACAGGGGTTTACATGGTGTTTGCAGGGTTTTAGAGGGGTTTAGGGTGGGTTAGAGGGGCTTAGATGGGTTTAGAGGGGTTTAGAGGGTGTTTACATGGGTTTAGAGGGGTTTAGAGGAGTTTAGCGGGGTTTTCATAGGTTTCAAGGTGTTTAGGGGGGTTTACAGGGGGTTAGAGGCGTTCACAGGGGTTAAGAGGTGGTTATACGTGTTTAGAGGGGCTTACAGGGTTTACAGTGGTTTAGAGATGTTTAGATGGGTTTAGAGGAGTTTGCAGTTGTTTAGAGAGGTTTCGAGAGGATTACAGGAGTTTACATGTGTTTAGAGGGGTTTGGAGCGGTTTTTAGTGGTTTAGAAGGGTTTACGTGGGTTTAGAAGGGTTTAGAGGGTTTTATACCGGTTTAAGGGAATTTAGGGGATTTAGAGGGATTTAGAGGGGTTTAGAGGGGTTTACAGGGGTTTACAAGGCTTAACAGGTGTTTAGTGAGGTTCAGATGAGTTTACAGGAGTATAGAGAGGTTTAGAGGGTTTTAGAGGTCGAGTTTCATTGCCTTATACTCAAGCAGAGAAACATAGAAAATAGGTGTAGCAATAGTCCTTCGAACCAGCACTGCCATTCAATATGTTCATGGCTGTTCATCTAAAATCTGTACCTCTCTCCTGTTTTTTCCTATATCCCTTGATTTCGCTAGCTCCAAGAGCTAAATGTAACTCTCTCTTGAAAACATCCAGTGGGGTGGCCTCCACTGCCTTCTGTGGCAGAGAATTCCACAGATTCACAATTATCTGCGTGAAGAAAGTTTGTCCTCATCTCAGTCCTAACTGGCCTACCCTTTATTCTTAAACTGTGACCCCTGGCTCTGAACTGCCCCAACATCGGGAAAAATTTTCCTGCAATTAGTGCAAGTGAAAATCTAGCAGGCAAGCAGAATGCTTTCTCCAACCACCCCCATTTGAAGGCCACTATCTTCCACCCTTTCTCCCCAAAGACAAGATGGCGGCGCCTCGCGGCAGCGGCCTCTGCAGTCCGGCTGTCTTTTTTTTCTTTTTGTTCTGTTAGGTGGATGTCTTGGTTTTAGTTTTTATACTATTTTTAGCTGTGTATATGTGGGGGGGGGGGGGGCGGGGGAAACATTTTAATCTCTTCCCTGTACGGGGACCCGACTTTTTCCTTGTCGAGTCTCCGTTTTCGTTGGGCCTAACATCGTGGAGCCGGCGGCCTCCAATCGGAATCGACCTGGAGCCTGCGGACTTACCATCGCGGAGCTGGCCGACTTCAGAGTGCGGAGCGCTGTTGTGGCGCGCGGCTGCGACGCGACATCGGAGCTTGGAGGCTTCGGCTGCAGGCCCTGTGGTCGGTGACATCGGGAGCTCGCGGGTCCCTGGTAGGAGACAGCTTTTCGGAGCTCCCGCAACGGAAAACTTCGCCCGCCGAATCGAGGGGTTTAAATCGACCCGGAGCGGAGCCTTATATCGCCCAGCGCAGCTTATACGGACGCGGGAATTACCATCGCCCGCCGGGGGCTCAAACATCAAGAGCCTCGATCAGCTCGATGCAGCAGTATAACTGCATGACTGCGGGAGAAAAATAAGATCAGAGAACAGGGAAGAGATAAGACTTGTGCCTTCCATCACAGCGAGGAGGTGTTTGAGGATTCACTGCGATGGATGTTTGTGTGGAATTATGTTCATTGTGTGTTTTTTTGTTGTTATGACTGCAGAAAACATAATTTCGTTTGAACCGATGTTTAAATGAGAATAAACGGCATTCTAATTACTTTCAGAAGCCATTGGTTGTCCTCCAGGATGCACCAAGCCGCAGCGTGATCTATGCCGGTCACCTGGGCACAGAGACTCTCACGGCAGCGGCGCAACACTTCCGACGCCTCCGACGGCCCTGGAATCTTGCACTGAGGCAGCTCCATGGCTGAAGCTGCACGAGTGACTCGCCAGCCCGGCAAACACTCGCCAGCCCGACAAACACTCGGGAGCCCTGGGTTCCCTTCCGCATCTGTCCGCGCCGCTGCTTCTGCTTTCATCGCTCCCTCAGCCCCGGCCATCCAACACCCGCGGCCCATGCAGTGGATATAATTTTTGAAATTTTCGTTGATCACAGAATTTCTCACGATAGAGCGTGAGAAATTTGTGATCAGCGTGAGAATTTGGCCATATGCGTGATTCTCACGCTCAATGCGTGAGAGTTGGCAGCCCTGCATCAACTATTCCTTCACTCCATGGATGCTGCCTCACCCGCTGAGTTTCTCCAGCATTTTTGTCTGCCTTCTTGTACAGGTCACCTCGGCTCCAACAAGGATCTCAGCGGTCCCACAATCTGAATGGCTGCCCCTTCCACCAACTCCGCAACCAGGCCTTCACCTGTTCCCCCTTCTTGTTCTTGCCCTCAGCAGCATGTTGCACCAGGAGCAATCTGGAGAGTACTAACCTCCCCCCCACCCTCGTGGTCCTGTTCTTAAACCATTTGCCTTGTTCCCCGTATACATCCTGTTTCTGTGGGTGCTCACCCTACCAACAGTAGATCTTTTCTGTCAGAGCAGACCTGGCGGCACCCCGTCCCCATTGAGAATGATCTGCAAGCCTAGTATTTTCTCACATGTCAGTCCCGCCATCCCAGGAATCAATCTCGTGAACCTACGCTGCACTTCCTCGATCACAAGGATGTCCTTCCTCAAATTAGGAGACCAAAACTGTACACAATACTCCAGATGTGGTCTTACCAGAGCCCTATACAACTGCAGAAGTACAAGGACACCCAGATCTCGATGTACCTCCGCCTTGCCTAACCTAACCCCATTGAGATAATAATCTGCCCCCTTGTTTTTGCCGCCAAAGTAGATAACCTCACATTTATCTATATTGTACTGCATCTGCTACGCATCTGCCCACTCACTTAACCTGTCCAGACCACCCTGCAACCTCTTAACATCCTCTTCGTAGTTCACACTGCCACTCAGCTTTGTGTCATCCGCAAACTTGCTAGTGTTGCTCATAATTCCCCAACACCGAGCCTTGCGGCACTCCACTCGCCACTGCCTGCCATTCAGAAAAGGACCCGTTCACTCCTACTCTTTGCTTCCTGTCTGCCAACCAATTTTCTATCCATGTCAACACCGTACCCCCAATACCATGTGCTCGAAATTTAGTCACCAGTCTCCCATGCGGGACCTTAGCACTACATCCACTGGCACCCTTTCATCCATTTTACTTGTCACATCCTTTAAACAAATCCAGAAGATTAGTCAAGCATGATTTCCCTTTCATAAATCCATGTTGACTTGGACTAATCATTTTACTGCTATCCAAAAGCCCCATTATTACCTCTTTACTAATTGACTCCAGCATCTTTCCCACCACCGAAGTCAGGCTAACTGGTCTGTAATTCCCCGTTTTATCTCTCGCTTCTTTCTTGAAAAGTGGGATAACGTTAGCTATCCTTCAATCCACAGGAAATGATCCTGAATCGATCGAACATTGGAAAATAATTACCAATGCGTCCACTATTTCTCGAGCCACCTCCCTGAGGACCATGGGATGCAGACCATCAGGCCCAGAGGGATTTATCAACCTTCAGACCCATTAGCCTACCCAATACTATTTCTCGCCTAATGAAAATTTATTTCAGTTCCTCTACCCCCTTAGATCCTCTGTCCTCCAGTACATCTGGGAGATTGTTTGTGTCTTTCTCAGTGAAGACAGATCCGAAGTACCTGTTCAACTCTTATGCCATTTCCTTGTTACCCATAATAATTTCACCCGTGTCTGCCTTCAAGGGAACCACATTTGACTTTGCTACTCTTTTACCCTTAACAAGAAGCTTTTACTGTCCTTCTTTATATTCCTGGCCAGCTTCCCTTCGTAGTTCATCTTTTCAGCCGTATAGCTCGATTTGTTTCCTTCTGTTGTCCTATGAAAGTTTCCCAATCATCTGGCTTCCGGGTACTCTTTCTAGTTATACATCTTTTCATTTAGTTTTATTCTATCCCTAACTTATCTTGTCAGCCACCGTTGCCTCATAATCCCCTCCAAATCCCTCTGACCCCTCTAAACCCCTGTAAACCCCTGTAAACCCCTGTAAACCCTCTAAACCACTTTAAACACCTAAACCCCTCTGAAGACCTCTACACCCCTCTAACCCCTCTATACCCCTCTAAACCCTTCTAAACCCCTCCAAACCTCTAAAGCCCTCTAAACCCCTCTAAAGACCTCTAAACACCTCTAAAGCCCTCTAAACCGCTTGAAACCACTCGAAATCACTCTAACCCCCTCTAAACCCCCCTTAACCACGCCATGCACCTCTATGCCCCACTACCCCCCTCGAAACCCCTCGAAACCCCTCGAAACCTCGCTAAACCCTCTAAACCACTCTAAACACAGTTCGGTGGGGGCGCTGCAAGCCGGCAGCCCTGACAGCAGCGTGTTAGTTCTTTCTAATTTTCTTGTTTTTTCCGTATGTCCTAATGTATGTTTTTAATGTTTCTTTGTGTGTCTTGTGTGCGGGGGGTTTGCGGGGTTGGGGGTGGGGGTGGGGGGGGGGTAAGGGAGAAACCGTTTCGTTCGCCTCCTCCACTGATAGGCAACTTTTTCTATGTCGCCTCCCCGTGGCCTAACATCGAGACGCGCCCGGGGCGAGCATTCTTTCGTCGCGGAGCGGGCGATGTCTCGCCGGGGATCGCCGGAGTGGAGCGCTCCTTTCGCTGGCCCGCGGCAACCAGGTCTGCGGAGCAGCCTGGGATCCCTCGTTGGGGACCCGGGAGGGGAAGAGCTCCGACCGCCGGCCCGCGGCCAACTTCTACCGCGGGCGCGGCGTGGAGTTACCATCAGGAGCGGGTCCCTCGCCGGGGACCCCTGGAGAGGAGCTCCGACTGTCGGCCCGTGGCCTACATCATCCAGAAGCCGCGAACTGCGGTGCTTCAGGCATGCGCGGCGTCTGATTTTCTTTTTGTGCTTTTGTAATTGAATTCTGTCCTTGATTTGTGTATTGTGGTGTTTTTATATTTAATTTATTCCGACTGTGTTTTGTATTTTTGTGATTTTATGTCTTGTAATGTGTCCTTGGGTGATAGAAAGACGCCAGCAAATAAAATGAATTATTATTATTATTATTATATGTGGTCACAAAAATCTGGAGTAACAGTGGGGCAGGCAGCATCTCTGGAGAAAATCCACGCGGTTACGGGGAGAACGTACAAATCGTACAGACGGCGGCCGTGGTCGGAATCGAACCCGGGTCTGAACCTGTGAGGCAGCAACTCTTCCGCTGCGCTACTGTTTACTGGCGCCCTCCCATAATTTCCCATTTATTGGTGCCATTCCCTAAATCCCCATTGACTGGTGCCCTCCACTCATGCACCATTTAATGTTGCGCACCCCTAATTCTCCATTTATTAGTGCCCTCCCCTAATTCCCCATTTACTGAGGCTCGCTCTTTTCGCACCAGGCTCGTAGCGTGCGCCCGGCTCCTAGTTTGCGGACGAGGTTCGCAGCTTTTGCAGCAGGCTCGCAGTTTTCGCACCAGGCTCGCAGTTTTTGCGCCAGGCTCTCAGTTTTCGCACCCGGATTGCCGTGTTCGCACCAGGCTCGCTTTTTTTCGCAGCCGGCTCGCACTTTTTGAACCAGGCTAGCATTTTTCGCTGGCGCCTCGCACTTTTCGAACCAGACTCGCACCTTTCGCACCAGGCTCGCATCTTTCGCACCAGGCTCGCACCTTTCGCACCAAGCTCGCACTTTTAGCACCAGGCGCGAAGCTTTCTCACCAGGCTCGCATCTTTCGATCCAGGCTCGCAGTTCACCGCCAGGATTACGACTTTCGCACCACGATCTCAGTTTTCGCACCAGGCTGGCAGTTTTAGCACCAGGCTCGCATTTTTTTGCAGCCGGTTTGCACTTTTCGCACCACAATCGCTCTTTTCGCACCAGACCCGCCTTTTCGCACCAATCTCGTAGTTTATACGCCAGGCTCGCACTTTTCGCACCAGGATCACACTTTTCGTAATAGGCTCACTCTTTTCGGAGCGGGATCGCCCTTTTCGCACCACGCTCGCAATTTTTTGCGCCAGGCTCCCAGTTTTCGTACCAGGATTGCAGTTTTCGCACCAGGCTCCCACATTTCGCAGCAGGCTCGCACTTTTGTCACCAGGCTCGCATTTTTCACACGAGGCTCGCAGTATTCGCACCAGGCTCGCACTTTTCGCACCAGACTCGCGAGATAGACACAACCTTTTGTCGTCACAACCCTTAGTAGACACAACCCTTGGTATGAACAAAACTTGGTCGAAACAAAGCTTGGTAGACTTAACCTTCGTTAGACACAACACTTGGTAGACACAACCCTTGGGAGACAGAGCCATTCGTCGACACAACCTTGGGTAGACACAGCCCTTGGTACACACCACCCTTGGTAGACAGTCTTTTTAGGCACAACGCGTGGTAAACATGAGCGTTGGCAAACACGACCCTTTGTAAACACGACCTTTAGCAAACACGATCTTTAGCAAACACAACGCTTTGTAAACATGAACATTGGCAAACACGAACTTTGAGAAACACGACTCTTTCCGAACACGATTTTTGTTAAACATGTCCTTTGGCAAACACTTCCCCTGGTAAACACTACCCCTGGTAAACACAACCCTTGGTAAACAGTGCGATCCTGGTGCGAAAACTGTGACACTGGCGCAAAAAGTGCGAGCCTGGTGCGAAAAGTGCGAGCCTGCTGCGAAAAGTGGGAGCCTGCTGCGAAAAGTGGGAGCCTGGTGCGAAAACTGCGAGCCTTGTGCGAAGATTGCGAGACTGGTGCGAAAAGTACGAGCAGTCTGCGAAAAATGCCAGCCTGGTCCGTAAAGTGCAAGCTGGTGCGAAAAGTGCGAGCCTGGTACTAACGCTGCGAACCTCGTCCGCACACTACGAGCCGGGCGCACAAGCTGCGAGCCTGGTGCGAAAAGAGCGAGCCTCCGTAAATGGGGAATTAGGGGATGGCACTAATAAATGGGGAATTATGGGAGCGCAATATTAAATGGTGAATTAGGGGAGGACAGCATTAAATGGGGATTTAGGGGATGGCACCAGTGAATGGGAAATTATGGGAGGGCACCAGTAAACAGTGGCGCAGCGATAGAGTTGCTGCCTCACAGGTTCAGAGACCCGGGTTCGATTCCGACCACGGCCGCCGTCTGACGGTTTGTACGTTCTCCCCGTGACCGCGTGGATTTTCCCCAGAGATGCTGCCTGCCCCGCTGTTACTCCAGATGTTTGTGACCACATATGTTATACCTGCGTTTCTGAGATCAAGCTATCCAGCACGGTGCAACAGCGGTAGAGTTGCTGCCTTACAGCGCCACAGACGCGGGTTCAATGTCGACGAAGGGTGCCGTCTGTACGGAGTTTGTACGTTCTCCTCCTGACCGCGTGGAGTTTCTCCGACATCTTCAGTTTCCTCCCAAACTCCAAGGACGCGCAGGCTTGTACATATACAGGTTTAAATGTAAGTTGTCCCCAGTGTGTGCCGGACATCGATAATGTGTGGGGATCGCTGGTCAGTGCGGACTCGCACAATTTCTTTTCGAGACCCTTTTCTCCACAGATGATGTCTGTCACGCTGGGTTACTCCAGCTTTGTTGTCTATCTTCGGTTGAAAGCAGCATCTGCAGCTCCTTCCTGTGCGAAGCTGTTCTTACGTCAGGACATTTGAGGGGATTAGAGGGGTTTAGATGGGTTTAGAGGGAATTAGATGTGTTTAGAGGGGTTTCGATGTGTTTAGAGGTGTTTAGAGGGTTTTCGGAGGGTTTAGAGGGGTTTAGAGAGATTTAGGTGGGTTTAGAGGCGGTTGCAGCGGTTTAGATGGGTTTAGAGGTGTTTAGAGGGGGTTTCAGTGGTTTACAGCGGTTTAGAAGGGTTATTCGTGGTTTAGAGGTGTTTAGAGGGGTTTAAAGGGGTTTCGCGATGTTTCGAGGGGTTTAGAGGTGTTTCGAGAGGGTTAGAGGTATTACGAGGGGTTTCCTGGGGTTTCGAGAGGTTTATAGGGGGTTTCGAGGGGTTTAATTAATTAATTATACCTTTAATAATCCTTTGCAGGAAATTACAGTGCCACGACAGCTTCAAGACAGACATAACACCACACATTTCCTCAAATAGCTTCCATACTTAACAAGTTAAAATACAAGTTAAAATACAAGTTAAAATACAATTAATGAAAAAAAAAGTGCAGTTATTTATGCGCATTATATAACCTTATAGCAGCAGGTAAACAGGACTTCCTATGTCTCTCAGTTTTGCACATTGGTGCAATCAGTCTCTGACTGAAGATGCTGCTCTTGATCACCTTCAGGGCATGGAGTGGGTGAGTGGGGTTGGTCATTATAGAATCCAGTTTGTTCAGAGTTCTGGCCTCTGCCACCTGCTGGACCGTTCGTTGCTCAGCCCCGACCACTGAGCCGGCCTTCCTGATCAGCTTGTCCAGTCTGTTTTTGTCCGCTATGCGGGCGCCATCTCCCCAACAGGCCACAGCAAAAAACAGAGCACTGGCCACCACTGAATGGTAGACACTGCACAGTAGGGGATGGCAGATGTTAAATGACCTCAGCCTCCTTAAAAAATACAGTCGGCTTTGTCCCTTGCTGTACACCGCCTCCATATGACACTTCCAGTCCAGCTTAGAGGGGGTCGGAAGGGTTTGGAGGTGTCTGGAGGGGCTTAGAGTGGTTTAGAGGGGTTTTGAGGGGTTTGGATGGGTTTAGAGGTGTTTGGAAAGGATTGGAGGAGTTTATTGGGGTTTAGATGGGTATGGAGGAGTTTGGAGTGGTTTAGAGGGGACTATAGGAGTTTAGAGGGGGTTTAGAGTGGCTTTAGAAGGGTCTGGAGGGGTTCCGCGGGGTTTAGAGGGGTTTAGAAGTGTTTAGAGGAATTTACAGGGGGGTCTACATGGTTTTACAGTGTTTAGACGGATTTTGGTGGATTTTGAGGTTTACATTGGTTTACGGGGCTTTAGATGGGTTTAGACTTGTTTAGAGCGGTTTACAGGAGTTTACAGGGGTTTACAGGGGTTTACAGTGGTTTGGAGTTTAAATGGGTTTAGAGGGGATTACATGGGTTTAGAGGGTTGTAGAGTGTTTTAGATGGCTTTAGAGGGGTTACAGGAATTTACAGGGGTTTACATGTGTTTAGAGAGGTTTACAGGGGTTTACAGGTGTTTAGAGGTGTTTACATGTGGTTTACAGAGGATTACATGGGTTTAGAGGGGTTTAGGTGGCTTTACAGGCGTTTATAGGGGTATTGAGAGGTTTACAGGGGTTTAGAGAGATTTACATGTGGTTTACAGGGGGTTAGATGGTTTAGAGGGCTTCATAGGGAGTTTACATGGGTCTAGAGGGGTTTACAGGGGGTTTACAGGCGTTTACTGGGGCTTAGAGGGGTTTACAGGGATTTGCAGGGGATTAGAGGTTAGATGGGTTTACAGGTGTTTAGAGGCGTTTACAGGGGTTTAGAGGGATTTACAGTGGTTTAGAGGGGTTTAGAGGGTTTTAGATAGGTTTAGTGCTTAAAGGGGTTTGCAGGTGTTTGCAGGCGTTTAGAGAGGTTTGGAGGAGTTTAGAGTGTTCTAGAGAGGTTTACAGAGGTTTACATGGGTTTAGAGGGGTTTAAGCTGGTTTAGAGGGATTTATAGCGGTTTAGAGCGTTTTACAGGGGTTTACAGGGCGTTAGCCCGGTTTACATGTGGTTTACAGGGTGTTTTGATGGGTTTAGAGCGCTTTATAGGGGGTTAGAGGGGATTAGAGGGGTTTGGATGAGGTTTCGAGGGGTTTGGAGGGGATTGGAGAGGGATTGCAGGGGACTGGATATGTTTAGTGCGGTTTGTATGGGTTTGTAGGGGTTTAGAGGGGGTTAGAGTGGTTTGGAGGGGTTTACAGGGGTTTACAGGGGGTTAGAGGCGTTAACAGGGGGATAGAGGAGTTTAGAGGCGTTTAGATGCGTTTGCAGGCGGTTTACATGTGTTTAGAGGGGTTTAGAGGGATTTAGAGTTGTTTACAGGGGTTTAGTGGGATTTACAGGGTTTAGCGGGGTTTAGAGGGTTTTAAAGGGGTTTACAGGTGTAGAGAGGTTTAGAAGGGTGTACGGGGGTTCAGAGGGTTTTAGAGAGTTTTATAGGGATTTCCAGGAGTTTACATGTGTTTAGGGGGTTTAGTTGGGTATAGAGGGGTTTAGAGGGGTTAGAAGTGTTTAGACGAGTTTAGAGGGATTTGGAGGGGTATGCGGGGGTTTACAGGGGTTTCCATGGGTTTACAGTTGTTCAGAGGGATTTATATTTGTTTACAGGGGTTTAGAGAGATTTTGAGAGGTTTACAGGGGATTACAGAGGTTTACATGTGTTTACAGGGGTTTAGAGGTGTTTGCAGTGGTTTACAGGTTAGTGGTGTTTAGAATAGTTTAGAGGGATTTAGAGGGGTCTGGAGGGGTTTAGAGGCGTTCGATAGGGTTTTCCGGGGTTTAGAGGTGTATTGAGGGGTTTACAGGGCTTCAGACGGGTTTAGAGTGGTTGAGAGGGGTTTAGAGGGGGTTTAATTGGGTTTACAGGGGTTTACATGTGTTTAGAGGGGTTTAGAGGGGGATATAGGGATTTTCAGGGGTTTAGAGGGATTTGCAGGGGTTTAGAGGAGTTTGGAGTGATTTAGAGGGAATTACAGGGGTTTAGATGGTTTTTGATGGGTTTAGATGGGTTAGAGGGATTTAGAGTGGTTTCCAGGGGTTTACATGTGTTTACAGGTGTTTAGAGAGGATTAGGTTTAGAGGGGTTTAGATGCGTTTAGGGGGGTTTAGAGAGGTTTAAGGTGCTTTACATTTTGTTTACCGGGGTTTAGAGGGGTTTACATGAGGTTTAAAGAGGGTTTAGATTTGTTTAGAGGCCTTTATAGGGCTTTATAGTGTTTTAGATGAGTTTACAGGGGTTTAAAGGGGTTTAGGGGGGTTTATACGTGTTTAGAGGGGTTTAGATGGGTTTACAGGGGTTTACATGGGGTTTACATGGGTTTAGATGGGTTTCGAGGGGTTTCGAGGGGTCTGGAGAGGTTTAGAGCAGTTTGGAGGGGTCTGGAGTGGTTTCGAGGGGTTTAGAGGGGGTAGAGGTGTTTGGAAGGTTTAAGAACGGTTTGGAGGGTGTTGGGGTGTCGAAGGGTTTAGAGGGGGTTGGAGAGGTTTTGAGGGGTTTAGAGGGGTTTACAGAGGTTTACAGGGGTTTACTGGGATTTAGAGGTTTTTTATGGTAGAGAGGTTTACAGGGCTTTAATGAGGTATAGAGAGGATTGCAGGGGTTTACATTGGTTTAGAGGGGTGTAGAGGGTTTTAGATGTTAGGGTGGTTTAGAGAAATTTAGAGTGGTTTACCGTGGTTGACAAGGGATTGCAGGTGTTTAGTGAGGTCTCGAGCGGTTTCGAGTTCAAGTTCAAGTTCAAGTTACTTTGTTGTCATGTGTCCCTGATAGGACAATGATATTCTTGCTTTGCTTCAGCTCAATAGAACATAGTAGGCATTGACTACAAAACAGATCAGTGTGTCCATATACCATTCTATAAATATATGCACACATGAATCAATATACTGATTACAGGAGCTCAAAGGCCATTTGAGGGTTTTAGCGGTGTTTACATGGGGTTAGAGGGGGTTACAGTGGTTTAGAGGTGTTCGGAGGGGATTTACAGTGGTTTAGAGGGTTTTAGATGTGTTTTGGGGGGTTTAGAGGGGTTTACAGTGCTTCAGATGGGTTTAAAGTGGTTTAGAGGGGTTTACGGGGTTTAGCGGTGTTTATATGGGTTTTCAGGGGATTAGAGGGGTTTACAGGGGGGTCGGATGGGTTTACAGTGGTTAAGATGGGTTTACAGGTTTCGATGGGTTATGAGGGGTTTAGATGCGTTTAAATGGGGTTCACATGGCTTCAGAGAGGTTTAGAGGGGTGTAAAGGGGGATTTACAGGGGTTTAGAGGGATTTAGGATAGTTTAGAGTAGTTTAGATGGGTTTACAGGGCTTTGGAGAGGTTTAAAGTGGTTAAGAGCGTTTAGAGAGATTTAGTGGTTTACAGGGATTTAGAGGTGTTAACAGCTGGTTAGACGTGTTTAGAGCGGTTTAGATGCGTTTACATGGGATTTACAGGTGTTTCGATGGGTTTAGAGGGATTTGGAGTTGTTACAGGGGTTTAGAGATGTTTAGAGAGGTTTATATGGGTTTACATGGATTTACAGGGGTTTAGACGAGTTTAGCGGGGTTTACAGGGTTCACATGTGTTTAGAAGGATTTACAGGTGTTTCGAGCGGTATCGAGGGTTTTAGATGGTTTTAGCGGGGTTTAGATGGGTTTATAGGGGTGTACAGGCGTTTACAGGTGCATAGAGGTTCAGAGGGGTTTACAGAGGGTTTAGAGGGTTTTCGAGAGGTTTACATGGGTTTAGAGGGGTTTAAAGAGTGTTACCGGGGTTTACATAGGGGGTTTAGACGGGTTTACAGGGGTTTAGAGGAGTTTACAATCGTTTACAGGTGTTTAGATGGTTTAGAGGGTTTTACAGGGGTTTACAGGGGTTTATATGTGTTTAGAGAGGATTCGAGTTGGTTTACATGGTGTTTAGCAGGGTTTTAGAGTGTTTTAGATAGATTTATGGGTTTGGAGGGGTTTAGTGGTTTAGAGTGGTTTACATGGGCTTTACAGGAGTTCAGATGGGGTTAGTAGTGTTTAGAGGCATTTTAGATGTTTAGAGGGGATTAGATGGGTGTACAGGGGTTTACGGACGTTTACAGAGGTTTAGGGAGTTTTCAGGGATTTAAAGGTGCTGACAGGGTGTTTACATGGGTTATAGAGGGATTTAGAAGAATTTAGAGGCGTCCGTAGGGGGTTTAGAGGGGATTGGGCGAGTTTGGAGGAGTTTGCATGGGGTTTAGAGGTGTTTAGATCTGTTCTCAGCTGTTTAGAGGGGGTTTAAATGGGGTTCATGGGGCAACAGAGGGGTTTAGAGTGGTTTAGAGGGGTTTAGAGTGGTTTAGAGGGGTTTACGGGGTTTAGAGGTGTTTATATGGGTTTACAGGAGGTTGGAGGGGTTTACAGGGGGTCGGAGGAGTTTACAGGAGTTTAGATGGGTTTACAGGTGTTTCGATGGGTTAAGAGGGGTATATATGCATTTAAATGGGGTTTACAGGGTTTAGGGAAGTTTAGAAAGGTTTACATCGGTTTACAGGGCTTTACAGTGATTTAGAGGGGTTTAGAGGGGTTTAGAGGGGTTTACATTAGTTCACATGTGTTTAGAAGGATTTAAAGAGGTTTAGAGGTGCTTACAGTGGTTTACAAGTCTTTGAGGTGTTTAGAAGTGTCTAGAGGGGTTTTACAGATGTCTGGAGTGGGTGTAGGGGGGGTTGGAGGGCTTTACCGAGGTTTAGAGGGGTTTACAAGGGTTTATATGGGTTTACAGGTGTTTCGATGGGTTATGAGGGGTTTAGATGCGATTAAGTGGGGTGCACATGGCTTCAGGAGTGGTTTAGAGGTGTGTAAAGGTGGTTTAGGTGGGTTTACAGGGGTGTAGATGGAGTTAGAAGAGTTTAGAGGGTTTAGATAGGTTTACAGGGCTTTGTAGGAATGGAGCGAGGTGGAGGATAAATGCGTGGCTGAAGGACTGGTGCAGAAGGCAGGATTCAAATTTCTGAATCATTGGGACATCTTTTGTGGAAGGTTCGGCCTGTACAAAAAGGATGGGTTGCACTTGAACCTGAGGGGGACCGATATCCTGGCGGGGAGATCTGCAAAGGCTACTGGGGAGACTTTAAACTAGAATGGTTGGGGGGAGGGACTCAAATAGAGAATGCTATTAGACAGTGTGTGAGGCAGGAGGCAGAGAAGGAAAGCACTCAGACCCAACATGTAGGGGGGAAAAAGAGAAACAATAATAAACAGAGAATAAGAGGTGGTGGGGTCTTAAATGGGTGAGCAGAGAAACAGAGGGGTGTAAAATGCGGGCGGAAGCAATAGGTAGCAAGGTGAAAAGTAAAAGTGGCAGGCAGACAAATGCTGGGCAAAAATCAAAAAGAGACACTTTTCAACATAATTGTATAAGGGGTAAGAGCGTTGTAAAACAAGCCAGAAGGCTTTGTGTCTCAATGCAAGGAGCATTCGTAATAAGGTGGATGAGTTGAACGTGCAGATAGCAATTAATGATTATGATATAGTTGGGATCACGGAGACATGGCTCCAGGGTGACCAAGGCTGGGAGCTGAACATCCAGGGATATTCAATATTCAGGAGGGATAGAGAGAAAGGAAAAGGAGGTGGGTAGCGTTGCTGGTTAGAGAGGAGATTAACGCAGTGGAAAGGAAGGACATTAGGTTGGAGGATGTGGAATCGGTATGGGTAGAGCTGCGAAACACTAAGGGGCAGAAAACGCTGGTGGGTGTTGTGTACAGGCCACCTAGCAGTAGCAGTGACGTTGGGGATGGCATCAAACAGGAAATTAGAAATGCGTGCAACAAAGGCAAAACAGTTATAATGGGTGACTTCAATCTACATATAGATTGGGTGAATCAAATTGGCAGGGGTGCTGAGGAAGAGGATTTCTTGGAATGTATGCGGGATAGTTATCTAAACCAACATATAGAGGAACCGACGAGAGAGCAGGCTATTCTAGACTGGGTATTGAGTAATGAGGAAGGGTTAGTTAGCAGTCTTGTTGTGCGTTCCCCCTTGGGCAAGAGTGACCATAATATGGTTGAGTTCATTAGGATGGAGAGTGAAATTGTTAATTCTGAAACAACGGTTCTGAACTTAAAGAAAGGTAACTTTGAGGGTATGAGACGTGAATTGGCCAAGATTGACTGGCAATTAGTTCTAAAAGGGTTGACGGTTGATATGCAAAGGAAGGCATTTAAAGACTGCATGGATGAACTACAAAAATTGTTCATCCCAGTTTGGCAAAAGAATAAATCAGGGAAGGTAGTGCATCCGTGGATAACAAGGGAAATCAGGGATAGTATCAAAGCAAAGGATGATGCGTACAAATTAGCCAGAATAAGCAGCATACCAGAGGACTGGGAGAAATTCAGAGACCAGCAGAGGAGGATAAAGGGCTTAATTAGGAAAGGGAAAATAGATTATGAAAGGAAACTGGCAGGGAACATAAAAACTGACTGCAAAAGTTTTTATAGATATGTGAAGAGAAAGAGATTAGTTAAAACAAATGTAGGTCCCTTGCAGTCAGAAACAGGTGAATTGATCATGGGGAACAAGGAATAGGCGGACCAATTGAATAACTACTTTGGTTCCGTCTTCACTAAGGAAGACATAAATAATCTGCCGGAAATAGCAGGGGGCCGCGGGTCAAATGAGATGAGGAACTGAGTGAAATCAGGTTAGTCGGGAAGAGGTGTTGGGTAAATTGAATGGATTAAAGGCCGATAAATCACCAGGGCCAGATAGGCTGCATCCCAGAGTACTTAAGGAAGTAGCTCCAGAAATAGTGGATGCATTAGTGATATTTTTCAAAAACTCTTTAGATTCTGGAGTAGTTCCTGAGGATTGGAGGGTAGCAAACGTAACCCCACTTTTTAAGAAGGTAGGGAGAGAGAAAACCGGGAATTACAGACCAGTTAGTCTAACATCGGTAGTGGGGAAACTGCTAGAGTCAGTTATTAAAGATGGGATAGCAGCACATTTGGAACGTGTGAAATCATTGGACAAAGTCAGCATGGATTTACGAAAGGTAAATCGTGTCTGACGAATCTTATACAATTTTTCGAGGATGTAAGTAGTAGAGTGGATAGGGCAGAACCAGTGGATGTGTTGTATCTGGACTTTCAGAAGGCTTTCGACAAGGTACCACATAAGAGATTAGGATACAACTTAAATCACACGGTATTGGGGGTTCAGTATTGATGTGGATAGAGGACTGGCTAGCAAACAGGAAGCAAAGAGTAGGAGAAACGGGTCCTTTTCACAATGGCAGGCAGTGACTAGTGGGGTACCGCAAGGCTCAGTGCTGGGACCCAGCTATTTACAATTTATATAATGAACTGGATGAGGGAATTGAAAAGCAACATCTCCAAGTTTGCGGATGACACTAAGCTGGGGGGCAATGTTAGATGTGAGGAGGATGCTAGGAGACTGCATGGTGACTTGGATAGGCTGGGTGAGTGGGCAAATGTTTGGCAGATGCAGTATAATGTGATAAATGTGAGGTTATCCACTTTGATGGCAAAAACGGGAAGGCAGACTATATCTAAATGGTGGCCGATTAGGAAATGGGGAGATGCAGCGAGACCTGGCTGTCATGGTACACCAGTCATTGAAAGTAGGCATGCAGGTACAGCAGGCAGTGAAGAAGCGGAATGGTATGTTGGCCTTCATAGCAAGAGGATTTGAGTATAGGAGCAGGGAGGTTCTACTGCAGTTGTACAGGGTCTTGGTGAGACCACACCTGGAGTATTGCGTACAGTTTTGGTCTCCAAATCTGAGGAAGGACATTATAGCATAGAGGGAGTGCAGAGAAGGTTCACCAGACTGATTCCTGGGATGTCAGGACTTTCATATGAAGAAAGACTGGATAGACTTGGCTTATACTCGCTAGAATTTAGGAGATTGAGAGGGGATCTTATAGAAACGTACAAAATTCTTATGGGGTTGGACAAGCTAGATGCAGGAAGATTGTTCCCGATGTTGGGGAAGTCCAGGACAAGGGGTCACAGCTTAAGGATAAGGGGGAAATCTTTAAGACCGAGATGAGGAAAAACTTTTTCACACAGAGAGTGGTGAATCTCTGGAACTCTCTGCCACAGAGGGTAGTTTGAGGCCAGTTCATTGGTTATATTTAAGAGGGAGTTAGATGTGGCCCTTGTGGCTGAGGGGATCAGGGGATATGGAGAGAAGGCAGGTACGGGATACTGAGTTGGATGATCAGCCATGATCATAATTGAATGGCGGTGCAGGCTCGAAGGGCCGAATGGCCTACTCCTGCACCTATTTTCTATGTATCTATGTAGAGGGGTTTACAGGAGTTTAGGAGGGGGTTACATGGGGTTTACAGGGGTATAGGCTATTAGAGGGTTTTAGAGGGTTTACATTGGTTTACAGGTATTTAGAGGGGTTAGAGAGGTTTAGATGTGTTTAGAGGGGTTTACATTGGGTTTACAGCGGGTTTAGATGTTTCTAGAGGGCTTTATAGGGGGGTTACATCATGTCTAGAGGCGTTTACAGGCGTTTACTGGGGCTTAGAGGGGTTTATAGGGGTTCGCAGGGGATTATAAGTGTTTAGAGACGTTTACAGTGGTTTAGAGGGGTTCACGGGTGTTTAGTGAGGGTGAGAGGGGGTTAGAGGGGTTTAGATGGGTTTAGCGGGGTTTAGATGGGTTTATAGGTGTGTACCCGTGTTTACAGGTGGATAGAGTTTCAGAGGGGTTTACAGGGGGTTTATAGGTTTTAGAGAGGTTACATGGGTTTGGGTTAAAAGGTGTTAGAGGGGCTTGCATAGGGGGTTTAGACCGGTTTACAGGGTGTAGAGGTGTTTGCACGCGTTTACATGTGTTTATATGGGTTTAGAGGGGTTTACTGGGGTTTACAGGGGTTTACCTGTGTTTAGAGAGGATTCGAGTTGTTTAAATGGGGTTTAGAGGGGTTTAGAGTGTTTTAGATAGCTTTACATGGGTTTGCAGGGCTTTACAGTGGTTTAGAGTGGTTTACATGGGGTTTACAGGGAGTCAGATGGGGTAGAAGGGTTTAGAGGTCTTTATAGGTGTTTTGATGAGATTAGAGGGGTGTAGAGGGGTATACAGGCGTTTACAGAAGTTTAGGGGGTTTACAGGGGTTTCGAGGTGTTTACAGGGTTTACAAGCGTTTACAGGTGTTTATATGGGGTTAGAGGGTTTACAGGGGTTTACATACCGACTTGATTCCGCCCATGTGATAGACGTATGCAACTGCTGTGGTGTTATCTATCTGGAGCTGAACATGCAAATGCTGCATAGTAGAACAATACAGTTTTAAGCCATAGAATGCTCCCAGCAATTATATATAGTTAATACCATCCGCCTGAAGAATTAATGCCTCATGCACATTCTATCTGCCGCCGCAGCTAGAATTGGTATCAGTGGCTCCCCATCCGAAGGCACTCACATCAGTTTTTAAAACAACTGAAGGTTGATTAGCCAGAATTTTAATAGAGCAACGTGAAACATTCGTTATCCACCACTGTAACTCAGTAATGGCTTCAACTGGCAACCGCATGAGTCTATAGAAATGACCTGCATGTGTTTTGAGTGCCTGTTCCTTAGCACGTTGCACATTTTGATAATGTAAAGACCCAAATTGTACTCCAGGGAAAGCAGGCACTAATTTTCCAATTACACTAGCCACTCGTCGAATGGAGGATTGCTGCTCGTCAACAAAATTGGTACAAGCTTCCATTAATTCTAATCTCTTGCTTCTAGGCAGAGACACTAACATGTGAGTTGAATCAATGGTGAACCCCAAATAATCAATGATTATAGATGGTATCAATTTTGATTTAGCTGGAGGGATGAGAAACCCCAACTTCTAAAACATATGTTTAGTGACTGACACAGACAATTCAGCTGATTCCTGAGTCTTGCCTATGAATAGAACATCATCTAAATAGACCATCACAATATGACTCTGAGCCCAGAGTAAACCCAACACCGGTTTCAACAACTGTGTAAATAGTCTAGGAGCTGAGGTTAACCCATTGGGCAATGCTTTAAACTGCCAAAATTGTCTCATCCAGCTAAATTTAAAAAAATCTCCGGTGATCGTATTGAATCGGCACTGAATAATACGCATCTTTCAGATCTATACATGCCATATAACATCCTTTGGATACCAATTGTTTAGCAGTAACAAAAGTTTCCATTTTGAAATGTTTATACTGGACATAGGAATTAAGTCGAGTTAGATCAAGAATGATTCGACACCCACCATCCTTCTTTTGTCTATGAAAAATATTAGACACAAATTGATGAGATTGATGAACCGAATTCTCAATCACCCCTTTTTAAAGTAAGGTTTTAATTTCAGCGTTTACCTGTAAAGTTTCTGATTATGAAAACACCAATGTCCGACTCGGTGTATGTTGTGTGGGTGGACGCAATTTTAAAATGAACTCAATTCGGAACACCTGAAGATCTCCAGTATAAACGAATCTGATGTTATGCAGCACCATTCAATGAAGAACAACTGCAATCTACCCCCAACTTCTGACTGCTCCATATATGACATGTCCTGAACCGAACCAGATCCACCTACCTCCATAATCGCCGGTGGATACCTTTGCCTCCGAGCTCTGGAGGGAATAAGTGTTGGGGTACGCCAATTGCGCACAGATGGCAGAGCCCGGCTTTGACCTTGACCCGAACCAGCCTCAGTGAACCGTCTATAGGGGTGCAATCGGCGAAACGGTCTTTTACCGGTCGATTGTGCTTTAATGAGACCGACCGTCTTCGCCTTGTCATCCTGTTCTCTGACCTGTTTTGACAGATCCTCACCGAACAACAGGTTCGGGGGCTGCACATTGGTTGTTTAGCACAAAGCTGCAAACTTTGGGTTGAGAGTTGGTCTTATTGCACTTTTCCGAAGACAATTTATTTCGAAAAGTGCATTGCACATAAGTGCCAAAGTATCCTGCTGAATATCAGACAGGGGCGCCCCAAGTCAAGTCAAGTCAAGTGAGTTTATTGTCATGTGTCCCTGATAGGACAATGTAATTCTTGCTTTGCTTCAGCACAACAGAACATAGTAGGCATTGACTACAAGGCATTCTATAAATATATACACACATGAATCAATATACTGATAAAGTGCAAATAACAGTATTGGCTAATAAATTTCAGTGTTATGTCCTAGCCAGGTTGAATAGCCTGATGGCTGTGGGGGAGTAGCTGTTCCTGAACCTGGTCGTTGCAGTCTTCAGGCTCCTGTACCTTCTACCTGAAGGTAGTAGGGAGATGAGTGTGTGGCCAGGATGGTGTGGGTCATTGATGATACTGCCAGCCTTTTTGAGGCAGCGACTGTGATAGATCCCCTCGATGGAAGGGAGGTCAGAGCCGATGATGGACTGGGCTGTGTTTACTTCTTTTTGTAGTCTTTTCCTCTCCAGGGCGCTCAAGTTGCCGAACCAAGCCACGATGCAACCGGTCAGCATGCTCTCTACTGTGCACCTGTAGAAGTTAGAGAGAGTCCTCCTTGACAAACCGACTCTCCGTAATCTTCTCAGGAAGTAGAGGCGGTGATGTGCTTTCTTAATAATGGCATCAGTGTTCTCGGACCAGGAAAGATCTTCAGAGAGGTGCATGCCCAGGAATTTGAAGCTCTTGACCCTTTCAACCATCGACCCGTTGATATAAACGGGACTGTGGGTCCCCATCCTACTCCTTCCAAAGTCCACAATCAGTTCCTTGGTTTTGCTGGTGTTAAGGGCCAGGTTATTGTGCTGGCACCATATGGACAGTTGCTCGATCTCTCTTCTATACTCTGACTCATCCCCATCAGTGATACGTCCCACAACAGAGGTGTCGTCAGCGAACTTGATGATGGAGTTCGCACTATGTCCGGCTACGCAGTCATGAGTATAGAGTGAGTACAGCAGGGGGCTGAGCACGCAGCCTTGAGGTGCTCCCGTGCTAATTGTTATCGAGTCTGACACATTTCCACCAATACGAACAGACTGTGGTCTGAGAGTGAGGAAGTCGAGGATCCAATTGCAGAGGGATGCGCAGAGACCCGGTTCTGCGAGTTAGGTAACCAGCTTGGAGGGGATGATTGTGTTAAATGCCGAGCTGTAATCGATGAATAACAGCCTGACATATGAGTTGTTGTTGTCCACGTGGTCCAGAGCGGAGTGGAGGGCCAGCGAGATCGCATCCACCGTTGATCTGTTGTGGCGGTAAGCGAACTGCAGTGGGTCCAGGTTTTTGTCGAGGTAGGAGTTGATCTGCGTCATGATTAACCTCTCAAAGCACTTCATCACCACAGGCGTTAGTGCCACAGGTCGATAGTCATTGAGGCATGTCACCTTACTCTTCTTGGGCACTGGTATAATTGATGCCCTTTTGAAGCAGGTGGGAACCTCAGACCTCAGAAATGAGAGGTTGAAAATGTCCGTAAAAACTCCAGCCAGTTGGTCCGCACAGGTTTTTAGAACACGACCAGGTATACCATCAGGTCCAGGCGCTTTTCGAGGGTTCACCCCTCTGAAGGATTTCCTGACGTCGGCCTCTGTGACTGAGACTGAAATACCATCACAGCGAATGGGGAGGTGGGAATCAGCCCCATCGACTGATCTTGCAAATGCAGTAATGCCTGACCCAAGCAGCTTTAAGATCTTTTGGATCCTTAACTCCTGGGCTCTGATGTTACACCCATGTGCCCCCAAATAGCATGGTTAACAGTAGGCACTTTTATTGAGGCACAGTTGGTAGGTGTCTCATATTTGTCCGTTGTTTCTTCCATCGTTAAATCCTGTAACTGATGGGAAGGGATATAATTCATGGTTCTGGCCAGGTCTTCGTCCAACGGCTCACCAGTTCCTGTTGGTATGGCGAATTTAGATGCCATGTCCGGCACCCCTGGCTCTTGGCTCTCATGCCTTGGGGTATGCTGCTCCGCAATACCTCCAACCTCAGGGTCAGAACAAAACTGCCCCGGTAAGCTCACCTCCTCCATGAGGGAGACATTATGCAGCCGTTCTAAAGGTGCTGCTGCCATGGGCCCCCAAGAAGACCCGCGGATATAAGGCTCCTCTTCATGGAGCAGATCGTCCCTATACAGCCCTCCAGTAGAGGCTGCTGCCACGGGCCCATGGGTTGACCCACGGATATAAAGTTCCTCCAGGTACATGTCATGATAGAGCATCCTCTCCATCAGGTGCTCCATCTTTGCTAGACGTCCACAGACGTCGCTGATAGTGGGAGGAGAATCCTCCTGGCCCGACTCATCAGAGTCCACGGGCCTTACTGATTCTTTGGTGGCTTTTCTCCCCACAGGAGTAGCCATGGTGCTGTCAATCGGCACCTGAATAGCTGCCACTCGCCGGCCAGCGGCTCAGAAGGTGAAATGGGCGCCGGCCCGCTGTCCGCACTCCCGCGGTCTTCTCCAGCTGTTTTCCCGGCGGCGCGCCTCAGCCTTCCTTTCCGGCAAGATCGCCATATATCCAGCAAGGTCGCCACTAACCCGGCAAGGGCGCCCTATTTCCGGCAAGGTCGCCATAAATCCGGCGAGGTCGCCACAAATCCGGCAAGGTCGCCACATTTCCGGCAAGGTCGCCACATTTCCGGCAAGATCGCCATAAATCCCACAAGGTCTCCACAAATCCGGCAATATCGCCACATTTCCGGCGAGGTCGCCATACATCCGGCAAGGTCGCAATAAATACGGCGAGGTCGCCATATTTCCGGCAAGGAAGCCACAAATCCGGCAAGGTCGCCATATTTCCGGCAAGGTCGCCACAAATGAGGCAAGGACGCCATATATCCGGCAAGGTCGCCACAAATCCGGCAAGTTCGCCACATTTCCGGCAAAGTCGCCACAAACCCGGCAAGGTCGCCCTATTTCCGGCAAGGTCGCCACAAATCCGGCAAGGTCGCCACATTTCCGGCAAGGTCGCCACATTTCCGGCAAAGTCGCCATAAATCCGACGAGGTCTCCACAAATCCGGCAAGGTCGCCACATTTCCGGCGAGGTCGCCATACATCCGGCAAGGTCGCAATAAATACGGCGAGGTCGCCATATTTCCGGCAAGAAAGCCACAATTCCGGCAAGGTCGCCATAAATCCGGCAAGGTCGCCAAAAATCCGGCAAGGTCGCCACAAATCCGGCAAGGACGCCACAATTCCGGCAAGGTCGCCATAAATCCGGCATGATCGCCACAAACCGACAAGGTCGCTTGAAATCCGGCAAGGTCGCCACATTTCCGGCAAGGTCGCCATAAATCCGGCAAGGTCGCCAGAAATGCGGCAAGGTCGTTACAGTTCCGGAAACGTCGCCATAAATCCGGCAAGGTCGCCACAAATGCGGCAAGGTCGCCATATTTCCGGCAAGGTCGCCACAAATGAGGCAAGGACGCCATATATCCGGCAAGGTCGCCACAAATCCGGCAAGTTCGCCACATTTCCGGCAAGGTCGCCATAAATCCGGCAAGATCGCCACAAATCGATAAGATCGCCATAAATCCGGCAAAGTCGCCACATTTCCGGCAAGGTCGACATAAATCCGGCAAGGTCGCCATAAATGCGCCAAGGTCGCCATATTTCTGTCAAGGTCGCCATAAACCCGGCAAGGTCGCCACAAATCAGGCAAAGTCGCCACATTTCCGGCAACCTTGATCGCCACAAATCCGGCAAGGTCGCCACATTTCCGGCAAGGACGCCACATGTCCGGCAATGTCGCCATATATCCGGCAAGGTCCCCTCAAATCCGGCAAGGTCGCCACATTTCCGGCAAGGTCGCTACATTTCCGGCAAGAACGCCACATGTCCGGCAATGTCGCCATATGTCCGGCAAGGTCTCCACAAATGCGGCAAGTTCTCCATATTTCAGACAAGGTCGTCATAAACCCGGCAAGGGCGCCACAAATCCGGCAAGGTCGCCATATTTCCGGCAAGGTCGCCATAAATCCGGCAAGGTCGCCACAAATCCGGCAAGGTCGGCATAAATCCGGCGAGGTAGCCAGAGATCCGCAAGGTCGTCACAAGTCCGGCGAAGTAGCCTTATTTTCGGCAAGGTCGCCATAAATCCGGCAAGGTCGCCACAAATCCGGCGAGGTCGCCATATTCCGCCTGGTCGCCATAAATCCGACAAGGTCGCCACAAATCCGGCGAGGACGCCATATTTCCGGCAAGGTCGCCATAAATCCAGCAAGGTCGCCATAAATGCGGCGAGGTCGCCATATTTCCGGCAAGGTCGCCACAAACCTGGCAAGATCGCCATAAATCCGGCGAGGTCGCAATATTTCCGGCAAGGTCGCCACAAACCTGGCAAGATCGCCATAAATCCGGCGAGGTCGCAATATTTCCGGCAAGGTCGCCACAAATCCGGAAAGGTCGCCATACATCCGGCAAGGTCGCCATAAATCCGGCAAGATCGTCAGAAATCCGGCAACGTCGCCATATTTCCGGCAAGATCGCCATATATCCGGCAAGGCCGCCACAAACCCGGCAAGGTCGCCATATTTCCGGCAAGTTCGCCATATATCCGGCAAGGTCGCCACTAACCCGGCAAGGTCGCCCTATTTCCGGCAAGGTCGCCATAAATCCGGCGAGGTCGCCACAAATCCGGCAAGGTCGCCACATTTCCGGCAAGGTCGCCACATTTCCGGCAAGATCTCCATAAATCCCACAAGGTCTCCACAAATCCGGCAATATCGCCACATTTCCGGCGAGGTCGCCATACATCCGGCAAGGTCGCAATAAATACGGCGAGGTCGCCATATTTCCGGCAAGGAAGCCACAAATCCGGCAAGGTCGCCATAAATCCGGCAAGGTCGCCAAAAATCCGGCAAGGTCGCCACAAATCCGGCAAGGTCGCCACATTTCCGGCAAGGTCGCCATAAATCCGGCAAGATCGCCACAAACCGACAAGGTCGCTTGAAATCCGGCAAGGTCGCCACATTTCCGGCAAGGTCGCCATAAATCCGGCAAGGTCGCCAGAAATGCGGCAAGGTCGTTACATTTCCGGAAAGGTCGCCATAAATCCGGCAAGGTCGCCACAAATGCGGCAAGGTCGCCATATTTCCGGCAAGGTCGCCACAAATGAAGCAAGGACGCCATATATCCGGCAAGGTCGCCACAAATCCGGCAAGTTCGCCACATTTCCGGCAAGGTCGCCATAAATCCGGCAAGATCGCCACAAATCGATAAGGTCGCCATAAATCAGGGCAAAGTCGCCACATTTCCGGCAAGGTCGCCATAAATCCGGCAAGGTAGCCACAAATGCGCCAAGATCGCCATATTTCTGTCAAGGTCGCCATAAACCCGGCAAGGTCGCCACAAATCAGGCAAAGTCACCACATTTCCGGCAACTATGATCGCCACAAATCCGGCAAGGGCGCCACATTTCCGGCAAGGACGCCACATGTCCGGCAATGTCGCCATATATCCGGCAAGGTCTCCACAAATCCGGCAAGGTCGCCACATTTCCGACAAGGTCGCCACATTTCCGGCAAGGACGCCACATGTCCGGCAATGTCGCCATATATCCGGCAAGGTCTCCACAAATGCGGCAAGTTCGCCATATTTCCGACAAGGTCGTCATAAACCCGGCAAGGGCGCCACAAATCCGGCAAGCTCGCCATATTTCCGGCAAGGTCGCCATAAATCCGGCAAGGTCGCCACAAATCCAGCAAGGTCGGCATAAATCCGGCGAGGTAGCCAGAGATCCGCAAGGTCGTCACAAATCCGGCGAAGTAGCCTTATTTCCGGCAAGGTCGCCATAAATCCGGCAAGGTCGCCACAAATCCGGCGAGGTCGCCATATTCCGCCTGGTCGCCATAAATCCGGCAAGGTCGCCACAAATCCGGCGAGGACGCCATATTTCCGGCAAGGTCGCCATAAATCCGGCAAGGTCGCCATAAATGCGGCGAGGTCGCCATATTTCCGGCAAGGTCGCCACAAATCTGGCAAGATCGCCCTAAATCCGGCGAGGTCGCAATATTTCCGGCAAGGTCGCCACAAATCCGGAAAGGTCGCCATACATCCGGCAAGGTCGTCATAAATCCGACAAGATCGTCAGAAATCCGGCAACGTCGCCATATTTCCGGCAAGATCGCCACAAACCCGGCAAGGTCGCCATATTTCAGGCAAGATCGCCATATATCCGGCAAGGTCGCCACTAACCCGGCAAGGTTGCCCTATTTCCGGCAAGGTCGACATAAATCCGGCGAGGTCGCCACAAATCCGGCAAGGTCGCCATATTTCTGGCAAGGTCGCCATATATCCGGCGAAGTCGCCATATATCCGGCAAGGTCGGCATAAATCCGGCAAGGCCGCCACAAATCCGTCAAGGTCGCCATATTTCCGGCAAGGTAGCCAGAAATCCGCAAGGTCGCCACAAATCCGGCGAAGTAGACATATTTCCAGCAAGGTCGCCATAAATCCGGCAAGGTCGCCACAAATCCAGCGAGGTCGCCATATTCCGCCTGGTCGCCATAAATCCGGCAAGGTCGCCACAAATCCGGCGAGGACGCCATATTTCCGGCAAGGTCGCCATAAATCCGGCAAGGTCGCCATAAATGCGGCGAGGTCGCCATATGTCCGGCAAGGTCGCCACAAATCTGGCAAGATCGCCCTAAATCCGGCGAGGTCGCAATATTTCCGGCAAGGTCGCCACAAATCCGGAAAGGTCGCCATACATCCGGCAAGGTCGTCATAAATCCGGCAAGATCGTCAGAAATCCGGCAACGTCGGCATATTTCCGGCAAGATCGCCACAAACCCGGCAAGGTCGCCATATTTCAGGCAAGATCGCCATATATCCGGCAAGGTCGCCACTAACCCGGCAAGGTTGCCCTATTTCCAGCAAGGTCGACATAAATCCGGCGAGGTCGCCACAAATCCGGCAAGGTCGCCATATTTCTGGCAAGGTCGCCATATATCGGGCGAAGTCGCCATATATCCGGCAAGGTCGGCATAAATCCGGCAAGGCCGCCACAAATCCGTCAAGGTCGCCATATTTCCGGCAAGGTAGCCAGAAATCCGCAAGGTCGCCACAAATCCGGCGAAGTAGACATATTTCCAGCAAGGTCGCCATAAATCCGGCAAGGTCGCCACATATCCGGCGAGGACGCCATATTTCCGGCAAGGTCGCCATAAATCCGGCAAGTTCGCCATAAATGCGGCGAGGTCGCCATATTTCCGGCAATGTCGCCACAAATCTGGCAAGGTCGCCAGAAATCCGGCGAGCTCGCCATATTTCCGGCAAGGTCGCCACAAATCCGGAAAGGTCGACATAAATCCGGCAAGGTCGCCGCAAACCCGGCAAGGTCGCCATATTTCCGGCAAAGTCGCCAGAAATCCGACAATGTCGCCATATTTGCGGCAAGGTCGTCATAAATCCGGCAAGGTCGCCACGAATCCGACAAGGTCGCCATAAATCCGGCAAGGTTGCCACATTTCCGACAAGGTCTACATAAATCAGGCAAGGTCGCCACAAACCCGGCAAGGTACCCACATTTCCGGCAAGGTCGACATAAATCAGGCAAGATCGCCACAAACCCGGCAAGGTACCCACATTTCGTCAAGGTCGCCTTGAATCCGGCACGGTCGACACAAATCCGGCAAGGTCGCAACATTTCGGCAAGGTCGCCATAAATCCGGCATCGTCGTCACAAATCCGGCAAGGTCGCCATATTTCCGGCAAGGTTGCCACAAATCCGGAAAGGTCGTCATAAATCCGGCAAGGCCGCCATAAATCCGGCAAGATCGTCAGAAATCCGGCAACGTCGCCATATTTCCGGCAAGGTCGCCATATATCCGGCAAGGTCGCCACAAACCCGGCAAGTTCGCCATATTTCCGACAAGGTCGCCATAAATCCGGCAAGGTCGCCACAAATCCAGCAAGGTCGCCATAAATCCGGCAAGGTCGCCATATTTCCGGCAAGGTCGCCATAAATCCGGGAACGTCGCCACAAATCCGGCAAGGTCGCCATATTTCCGGCAAGGTCGCCAGAAATCCGACAATGTCGCCATATTTCCGGCAAGGTCGTCATAAATCCGGCAAGGTCGCCACAAATCCGGCAAGGTCGCCATAAATCCGGCAAGGTCGCCACAAACCGGACAATGTCGCCATATTTCCGGCAAGGTCGCCATAAATCCGGCAAGGTCGCCACAAATCCGGCAAGGTCGCCATATTTACGGCAAGGTCGGCATAAATCCGGCAAGGTCGCCACAAATCCGGCAAGGTCGCCACATCTCGGGCAAGGTAGCCAGAAATCCGCAAGGTCGCCACAAATCCGGCGAAGTAGCCATATTTCCGGCAAGGTCGCCATAAATCCGGCAAGGTCGCCACAAATCCGACGAGGGCGCCATATTTCCGGCATGGTCGGCATAAACCCGGCAAGGTCGCCACAAATCAGGCGAGGACGCCATATTTCCGGCAAGGTCGCCATAAATCCGGCAAAGTCGCCATATATCCGGCGAGGTCGCCATATTTCCGGCAATGTCGCCACAAATCCGGCAAGGTCGTCATAAATCCGGCGAGGTCGCCATATTTCCGGCGTCGCCACAAATCCTGCAAGGTCGCCATACATCCGGAGAGGTCGCCACATTTCAGGCAAGGTCGCCACAAATCCGGAAAGGTCGCCATAAATCCGGCAATGTCGCCACAAATAGGGAAAGGTCGCCATAATTCCGTCAGAGTAGCCATAAATCTGGCAAGGTCGCCACAAACCGGCATTTTCACCATATTTCCGGCAAGGTCGCCATATTTCCGGTAAGGTCGCCATAAATCCGTCAAGGTCGCCATATTTCCGGCAAGGTAGCCAGAAATCCGCAAGGTCGCCACAAATCCGGCGAAGTAGACATATTTCCAGCAAGGTCGCCATAAATCCGGCAAGGTCGCCACATATCCGGCGAGGACGCCATATTTCCGGCAAGGTCGCCATAAATCCGGCAAGTTCGCCATAAATGCGGCGAGGTCGCCATATTTCCGGCAATGTCGCCACAAATCTGGCAAGGTCGCCAGAAATCCGGCGAGCTCGCCATATTTCCGGCAAGGTCGCCACAAATCCGGAAAGGTCGACATAAATCCGGCAAGGCCGCCGCAAACCCGGCAAGGTCGCCATATTTCCGACAAGGTCGCCATAAATCCGGGAACGTCGCCGCAAATCCGGCAAGGTCGCCATATTTCCGGCAAAGTCGCCAGAAATCCGACAATGTCGCCATATTTGCGGCAAGGTCGTCATAAATCCGGCAAGGTCGCCACGAATCCGACAAGGTCGCCATAAATCCGGCAAGGTTGCCACATTTCCGACAAGGTCTACATAAATCAGGCAAGGTCGCCACAAACCCGGCAAGGTACCCACATTTCCGGCAAGGTCGACATAAATCAGGCAAGGTCGCCACAAACCCGGCAAGGTACCCACATTTCGTCAAGGTCGCCTTGAATCCGGCAAGGTCGACACAAATCCGGCAAGGTCGCAACATTTCGGCAAGGTCGCCATAAATCCGGCATCGTCGTCACAAATCCGGCAAGGTCGCCATATTTCCGGCAAGGTTGCCACAAATCCGGAAAGGTCGTCATAAATCCGGCAAGGCCGCCATAAATCCGGCAAGATCGTCAGAAATCCGGCAACGTCGCCATATTTCCGGCAAGGTCGCCATATATCCGGCAAGGTCGCCACAAACCCGGCAAGTTCGCCATATTTCCGACAAGGTCGCCATAAATCCGGAAAGGTCGCCACAAATCCGGCAAGGTCGCCATAAATCCGGCAAGGTCGCCATATTTCCGGCAAGGTCGCCATAAATCCGGGAACGTCGCCACAAATCCGGCAAGGTCGCCATATTTCCGGCAAGGTCGCCAGAAATCCGACAATGTCGCCATATTTCCGGCAAGGTCGTCATAAATCCGGCAAGGTCGCCACAAATCCGGCAAGGTCGCCATAAATCCGGCAAGGTCGCCACAAACCGGACAATGTCGCCATATTTCCGGCAAGGTCGCCATAAATCCGGCAAGGTCGCCACAAATCCGGCAAGGTCGCCATATTTACGGCAAGGTCGGCATAAATCCGGCAAGGTCGCCACAAATCCGGCAAGGTCGCCACATCTCGGGCAAGGTAGCCAGAAATCCGCAAGGTCGCCACAAATCCGGCGAAGTAGCCATATTTCCGGCAAGGTCGCCATAAATCCGGCAAGGTCGCCACAAATCCGACGAGGGCGCCATATTTCCGGCATGGTCGGCATAAACCCGGCAAGGTCGCCACAAATCAGGCGAGGACGCCACATTTCCGGCAAGGTCGCCATAAATCCGGCAAAGTCGCCATATATCCGGCGAGGTCGCCATATTTCCGGCAATGTCGCCACAAATCCGGCAAGGTCGTCATAAATCCGGCGAGGTCGCCATATTTCCGGCGTCGCCACAAATCCTGCAAGGTCGCCATACATCCGGAGAGGTCGCCACATTTCAGGCAAGGTCGCCACAAATCCGGAAAGGTCGCCATAAATCCGGCAATGTCGCCACAAATAGGGAAACGTCGCCATAATTCCGTCAGAGTAGCCATAAATCTGGCAAGGTCGCCACAAACCGGCATTTTCGCCATATTTCCGGCAAGGTCGCCATATTTCCGGTAAGGTCGCCATAAATCCGGCGATGTTGCCATATTTCCGGGAAGGACGCCATAAATCCGGCGACGACGCCATATTTCAGGCAAGGTCGCCATATATCCGGCAAGGTCGCCATAAATCCGGCGAGGTCGCCATATTTCCGGCAAAGTCGCCACAAATCCGGCAAGGTCGCCATAAATCCGGCAAGGTCGCCAAAAATCCGGCAAGGTCGCCATATCTCCCGCAATGTCGCCATACATCCGGCAAGATCGCCACAAATCCGGCAAGGTCGCCATATTTCCGACATGGTCGCCATAAATCCGGCAAGGTCGCCACAAATCTGGCAAGGTCGCCATATTTCCGGCAAGGTCGCCATAAATCGGGCAATGTCGCCACATATCCGGCAAGGTCGCCATAGATACATAGATACATAGAAAATAGGTGCAGGAATAGGCCATTCGGCCCTTCGAGCCTGCACCGCCATTCAATATGATCATGGCTGATCATCCAACTCAGTATCCCGTACCTGCCTTCTCTCCATACCCCCTGATCCCTTTAGCCACAAGGGCCACATTTAACTCCCTCTTAACTATAGCCAATGAACTGGCCTCAACTACCCTCTGTGGCAGAGAGTTCCAGAGATTCACCACTCTCTGTGTGAAAACGTTTTTCCTCATCTCGGTCTTAAAGGATTTCCCCCTTATCCTTAAGCTGTGACCCTTGTCCTGGACTTCCCCAACTTCGGGAACAATCTTCCTGCATCTAGCCTGTCCAACCCCATAAGAATTTTGTACGTTTCTATAAGATCCCCTCTCAATCTCCTAAATTCTAGCGAGTATAAGCCAAGTCTATCCAGTCTTTCTTCATATGAAAGTCCTGACATCCCAGGAATCAGTCTGGTGAACCTTCTCTGCACTCCCTCTATGGCTATAATGTCCTTCCTCAGATTTGGAGACCAAAACTGTACGCAATACTCCAGGTGTGGTCTCACCAACACCCTGTACAACTGCAGTAGAACCTCCCTGACCCTATACTCAAATCCTCTTGCTATGAAGGCCAACTTACCATTCGCTTTCTTCACTGCCTGCTGCACCTGCATGCCTACTTTCAATGACTGGTGTACCATGACACCCAGGTCTCGCTGCATCTCCCCATTTCCTAATCGGCCACCATTTAGATAATAGTCTGCCTTCCCGTTTTTGCCACCAAAGTGGATAACCTCACATTTCTCCACATTTATCCACATCCACATTTATACTGCATCTGCCAAACATTTGCCCACTCACCCAGCCTATCCAAGTCACCTTGCAGTCTCCTAGCATCCTCCACACAGCTAACACTGCCCCCCAGCTTAGTGTCATCCGCAAACTTGGAGATGTTGCTTTCAATTCCCTCGTCCAGATCATTAATATAAATTGTAAATAGCTGGGGTCCCAGCACTGAGCTTTGCGGTACCCCACTAGTCACTGCCTGCCATTGTGAAAAGGACCCGTTTACTCCTACTCTTTGCTTCCTGTTTGCCAGCCAGTTCTCTATCCACATAAATACTGAACCCCCAATACCGTGTGATTTAAGTTTGTATCCTAATCTCTTATGTGGTACCTTGTCGAAAGCCTTCTGAAAGTCCAGATACAAGACATCCACTGGTTCTCCCCTATCCACTCTACTAGTTACATCCTCGAAAAATGCTATAAGATTCGTCAGACACGATTTACCTTTCGTAAATCCATGCTGACTTTGTCCAATGATTTCACCACTTTCCAAATGTGCTGCTATCCCATCTTTAATAACTGACTCTAGAAGTTTCCCCACTACCGATGTTAGACTAACTGGTCTGTAATTCCCCGTTTTCTCTCTCCCTCCCTTCTTAAAAAGTGGGGTTACGTTTGCTACCCTCCAATCCTCAGGAACTACTCCAGAATCTAAAGGGTTTTGAAAAATTATCATTAATGCATCCACTATTTCTGGAGCTACTTCCTTAAGTACTCTGGGATGCAGCCTATCTGGCCCTGGTGATTTATCGGCCTTTAATCCATTCAATTTACCCAACACCACTTCCCGACTAACCTGGATATCACTCAGTTCCTCCATCTCCTTTGACCCGCGGCCCCCTGCTATTTCCGGCAGATTATTTATGTCTTCCTTAGTGAAGACGGAACCAAAGTAGTTATTCAATTGGTCCGCCATATCCTTGTTCCGCATGATCAATTCACCTGTTTCTGACAGCAAGGGACCTACATTTGTTTTAACTAATCTCTTTCTCTTCACATATCTATAAAAACTTTTGCAGTCAGTTTTTATGTTCCCTGCCAATTTCCTTTCATAATCTATTTTCCCTTTCCTAATTAAGCCCTTTGTCCTCCTCTGCTGGTCTCTGAATTTCTCCCAGTCCTCTGGTATGCTGCTTTTTCTGGCTAATTTGTACGCATCATCTTTTGCTTTGATACTATCCCTGATTTCCCTTGTTATCCACGGATGCACTACCTTCCCTGATTTATTCTTTTGCCAAACTGGGATGAACATTTTTGTAGTTCATCCATGCAGTCTTTAAATGCCTTCCATTGCATATCCACCGTCAACCCTTTTAATTGCCAGTCAATCTTGGCCAATTCACGTCTCATACCCTCAAAGTTACCTTTCTTTAAGTTCAGAACCGTTGTTTCTGAATTAACAATGTCACTCTCCATCCTAATGAAGAACTCAACCATATTATGGTCACTCTTGCCCAAGGGGGCACGCACAACAAGTCTGCTAACTAACCCTTCCTCATTACTCAATACCCAGTCTAGAATAGCCTGCTCTCTCGTTGGTTCCTCTACATGTTGGTTTAGATAACTATCCCTCATACATTTCAAGAAATCCTCTTCCTCAGCACCCCTGCCAATTTGATTCACCAAATCTATATGTAGATTGAAGTCACCCATTATAACTGTTTTGCCTTTGTTGCACGCATTTCTAATGTCCTGTTTGATGCCATCCCCAACTTCACTACTACTGCTAGGTGGCCTGTACACAACACCCACCAGCGTTTTCTGCCCCTTAGTGTTTCGCAGCTCTACCCATACCGATTCCACATCCTCCAAGCTAATGTCCATCCTTTCCACTGCGTTAATCTCCTCTCTAACCAGCAACGCGACCCCACCTCCTTTTCCTTTCTCTCTATCCCTCCTGAATATTGAATATCCCTGGATGTTCAGCTCCCAGCCTTGGTCACCCTGGAGCCATGTCTCCGTGATCCCAACTATATCATAATCATTAATTGCTATCTGCACGTTCAACTCATCCACCTTATTACGAATGCTCCTTGCATTGAGACACAAAGCCTTCAGGCTTGTTTTTACAATGCTCTTACCCCTTATACAATTATGTTGAAAAGTGGCTCTTTTTGATTTTTGCCCTGGATTTGTCTGCCTGCCACTTTTACTTTTCACCTTGCTACCTATTGCTTCCGCCCGCATTTTACACCCCTCTGTTTCTCTGCTCACCCATTTAAGAACCCCACCACCTCTTATTCTCCGTTTATTATTGTTTCCTTCTTTTCCCCCTACATGCTGGGTCTGAGTGCTTTCCTTCTCTGCCTCCTGCCTCACACATTGTCTAATAGCATTCTCTATTTGAGTCCCTCCCCCCAACCATTCTAGTTTAAAGTCTTCCCAGTAGCCTTTGCAGATCTCCCCGCCAGGATATCGGTCCCCCTCAGGTTCAAGTGCAAACTATCCTTTTTGTACAGGTCGAACCTTCCACAAAAGAGGTCCCAATGATCCAGAAATTTGAATCCCTGCCTTCTGCACCAGTCCTTCAGCCACGCATTTATCCTCCACCTCGCTCCATTCCTACTCTCACTGTCGCGTGGCACAGGCAGTAATCCCGAGATTGTTACCTTTGCTGTACTTCTCTTTAACTCCCCTCCTAACTCCCTAAATTCTCCTTTCTTCTCTTTTTTTACCTATGTCATTGGTACCTATATGTATCACGACCTCGGGCTCCTCTCCCTGCCCTTTCAGGATGTCTTGGACACGTTGAGACACATCACAGACCCTGGCACCAGGGAGGCAAACTACCATCCGGGTCTCCCGACTGCGTCCACAGAATCGCCATATATCCGGCAAGGTCGCCAGAAATCCGACAATGTCGCCATATTTCCGGCAAGATCGTCATAAATCCGGCAAGGTCGCCACAAATCCGGCAAGGTCGCCATAAATCCTGCAAGGTCGCCAGAAATCCGGCGATGTTGCCATATTTCCGGCAAGGACGCCATAAATCCGGCGACGTCGCCATATTTCCGGCAAGGTCGCCATATATCCGGCAAGGTCGCCATAAATCCGGCGAGGTCGCCATATTTCCGGCAAAGTCGTCATAAATCCGACAAGGTCGCCACAAATCCGGCAAGGTCGCCACATCTCGGGCAAGGTAGCCAGAAATCCGCAAGGTCGCCACAAATCCGGCGTAGCCATATTTCCGGCAAGGTCGCCATAAATCCGGCAAGGTCGCCACAAATCCGACGAGGTCGCCATATTTCCGGCATGGTCGGCATAAATCCGGCAAGGTCGCCACAAATCAGGCGAGGACGCCATATTTCCGGCAAGGTCGCCATAAATCCGGCAAGGTCGCCATATATCCGGCGAGGTCGCCATATTTCCGTCGTCGCCACAAATCCTGCAAGGTCGCCATACATCCGGAGAGGTCGCCATATTTCAGGCAAGGTCGCCACAAATCCGGAAAGGTCGCCATAAATCCGGCAATGTCGCCACAAATAGGGCAAGGTCGCCATAATTCCGTCATAGTAGCCATAAATCTGGCAAGGTCGCCACAAACCGGCATTTTCGCCATATTTCCGGCAAGGTCGCCATATTTCCGGTAAGGTCGCCGTAAATCCGGCGATGTTGCCATATTTCCGGCAAGGACGCCATAAATCCGGCAACATCGCCATATTCCCGGCAAGGTCGCCATATATCCGGCAAGGTCGCCATAAATCCGGCGAGGTCGCCATATTTCCGGCAAAGTCGTCACAAATCCGGCAAGGTCGCCATAAATCCGGCAAGGTCGCCAGAAATCCGGCAAGGTCGCCATATTTCCCGCAATGTCGCCATACATCCGGCAAGATCGCCACAAATCAGGCAAGGTCGCCATATTTCCGGCAAGGACGCCATAAATCCGGCAACATCGCCATATTCCCGGCAAGGTCGCCATATATCCGGCAAGGTCGCCATAAATCCGGCGAGGTCGCCATATTTCCGGCAAAGTCGTCACAAATCCGGCAAGGTCGCCATAAATCCGGCAAGGTCGCCAGAAATCCGGCAAGGTCGCCATATTTCCCGCAATGTCGCCATACATCCGGCAAGATCGCCACAAATCCGGCAAGGTCGCCATATTTCCGACATGGTCGCCATAAATCCGGCAAGGTCGCCACAAATCTGGCAAGGTCGCCATATTTCCGGCAAGGTCGCCATAAATCCGGCAATGTCGCCACAAATCCGGCAAGGTCGCCATATATCCGGCAAAGTCGCCATAAACCCGGCGAGGTCGCCATATTTCCGGCAAAGTCGCCACAAATCCGGCAAGGTCGCCATAAATCCGGCAAGGTCGCCAGAAATCCGGCAAGGTCGCCATATTTACGACAAGGTCGTCATAAATCCGACAAGGTCGCCACAAATCCGGCAAGGTCGCCACATCTCGGGCAAGGTAGCCAGAAATCCGCAAGGTCGCCACAAATCCGGCGAAGTAGCCATATTTCCGGCAAGGTCGCCATAAATCCGGCAAGGTCGCCACAAATCCGACGAGGTCGCCATATTTCCGGCATGGTCGGCACAAATCCGGCAAGGTCGCCAGAAATCAGGCGAGGACGCCATATTTCCGGCAAGGTCGCCATAAATCCGGCAAGGTCGCCATATATCCGGCGAGGTCGCCATATTTCCGGCAAGGTCGCCACAAATCCGGCAAGGTCGTCATAAATCCGGCGAGGTCGCCATATTTCCGGCGTCGCCACAAATCCTGCAAGGTCGCCATACATCCGGAGAGGTCGCCATATTTCAGGCAAGGTCGCCACAAATCCGGAAAGGTCGCCATAAATCCGGCAATGTCGCCACAAATAGGGCAAGGTCGCCATAATTCCGTCATAGTAGCCATAAATCTGGCAAGGTCGCCACAAACCGGCATTTTCGCCATATTTCCGACAAGGTCGCCATATTTCCGGTAAGGTCGCCATAAATCCGGCGAGGTCGCCATATTTCCGGCAAAGTCGCCACAAATCCGGCAAGGTCGCCATAAATCCGGCAAGGTCGCCAGAAATCCGGCAAGGTCGCCATATTTCCCGCATTGTCGCCATACATCCGGCAAGATCGCCACAAATCCGGCAAGGTCGCCATATTTCCGACATGGTCGCCATAAATCCGGCAAGGTCGCCACAAATCTGACAAGGTCGCCATATTTCCGGCAAGGTCGCCATAAATCCGGCAATGTCGCCACAAATCCGGCAAGGTCGCCATATATCCGGCAAAGTCGCCATAAACCCGCAAAGGTCGCCATATTTCTGGCAAGGTCGCCATAAATCCGGCGAGGTCGCCATAATTCCGGCAAGGTCGCCATAAATCCGGCGAGGTCGCCATATTTCCGGCAATGTCGCCATATTTCCGGCAAGTTCTCCACAAATTCGGCGAGGTCGCCATATTTCCGGCAAGGTCGCCATAGATCCGGCAAGGTCACCATAAATCCGGCGAGGTCGCCATATTTCCGGGAAAGTCGCCACAAATCCGGCAAGGTCGCCATAAATCCGGCAAGGTCGCCATATTTCCGGCAAGTTCGCCACGAATGGAGTGAAATCCAGGTTATTCGGGAAGTGGTTTTTGGTAAATTGAATGGATTAAAGGCCGATAAATCCCCAGGGCCAAATAGGCTGCATCCCAGAGTACTTAAGGAAGTAGCTCCAGAACTAGTGGATGCATTAGTAATAATCTTTCAAAACTCTTTAGATTCTGGAGTAGTTCCTGAGGATTGGCGGGTAGCAAACATAACCCCACTTTTTAAGAAGTGAGAGAGAAAACGGGGAATTACAGACCAGTTAGTCTAACATCGGTAGTGGGGAAACTGCTAGAGTTAGTTATTAAAGATGGGATAGCAGCACATTTGGAAAGTTGTGAAATCATTGGACAAATTCAGCATGGATTTACGAAAGGTAAATCATGTCTGACGAATCTTATAGAATTTTTCGAGGATGTAACTAGTAGCGTGGATAGGGGAGAACCAGTGGATGTGGTGTATCTGGACTTCCAGAAGGCTTTCGACAAGGTCCGACATAAGAGATTAATATACAAACTTAAAGCACATGGCATTGGGTGTTCAATATTGATGTGGATAGAGAACTGGCTGGCAAACAGGAAGCAAAGAGTAGGAGTAAACGGGTCCTTTTCACAATGGCAGGCAGTGACTAGTGGGGTACCGCAAGGCTCAGTGCTGGGACCCCAGCTATTTACAATATATATTAATGAACTGGATGAGGGAATTGAAGGCGATATCTCCAAGTTTGCGGATGACACTAAGCTGGGGGGCAGTGTTAGCTGTGAGGAGGATGCTAGGAGACTGCAAGGTGACTTGGATAGGCTGGGTGAGTGGGCATATGTTTGGCAGATGCAGTATAATGTGGATAAATGTGAGGTTATCCATTTTGGTTGCAAAAACAGGAAAGCAGACTATTATCTAAATGGTGGCCGACTAGGAAAAGGGGAGATGCAGCGTGACCTGGGTGTCATGTTACACCAGTCATTGAAAGCAGGCATGCAGGTGCAGCAGGCAGTGAAGAAAGCGAATGGTATGTTAGCTTTCATAGCAAAAGTATTTGAGTATAGGAGCAGGGAGGTTCTACTGCAGTTGTACAGGGTCTTGGTGAGACCACACCTGGAGTATTGCGTACAGTTTTGGTCTCCCAATCAGAGGAAGGACATTATTGCCATAGAGGGAGTGCAGTGAAGGTTCACCAGACTGATTCCTGGGACGTCAGGACTGTCTTATGAAGAAAGACTGGATAGACTTGGTTTATACTCTCTAGAATTTAGGAGATTGAGAGGGGATCTTATAGAAACTTACAAAATTCTTAAGGGGTTGGACAGGCTAGATGCAGGAAGATTGCTCCCGATGTTGGGGAAGTCCAGGACAAGGGGTCACAGCTTAAGGATAAGGGGGAAATCCTTTAAAACCGAGATGAGAAGAACTTTTTTCACACAGAGAGTGGTGATTCTCTGGAACTCTCTGCCACAGAGGGTAGTCGAGGCCAGTTCATTGGCTATATTTAAGTTAGATGTGGCCCTTGTGGCTAAAGGGATCCGAAGGTATGGAGAGAAGGCAGGTACGGGATACTGAGTTGGATGATCAGTCATGATCATATTGAATGGCGGTGCAGGCTCGAAGGGCCGAATGGCCTACTGCTGCATCTACTTACTATGTTTCTATGTTTCTATGTTTCTAAATCCGGCAAGGTCGCCATCTTTCCGGCAAGGTCGCCGTAAATGCGGCAAGGTCGCAACAAATCCGGCGAGGACGCCATATTTCCGGCAAGGTCGCCATAAATCAGGCAAGGTCGCCATAAATCCGGCGAGGTCGCCATATGCCCGTCAAGGTCGCCATAAATCCGGCAAGGTAGCCACAAATCCGGCAAGGTCGTCATATTTCCGGCAAGGTCGCCACAAATCCGGCCAGGGCGCCATAATTCCGGCAAGGTCGCCATAAATCAGGCAAAGTCGCCTCAAATCCGGCAAGGTCGCCATTTTTCCGGCAAGGTCGCCATAAATCCCGCAAGGTCGCCACAAATCCGGCAAGGTCGACATATTTCCAGCACGGTCTCCATAAATCCGGGAAGGTCGCCACAAATCCGGCAAGGTCGCCATATTTCCGGCGAGGTCGTCATAAATCCGACAGGGTCGCCACAAATCCGGCAAGGTCGACATATTTCCAGCATGGTCTCCATAAATCCGGCATGGTCGCCACAAATCCGGCAAGGTCGCCATATTTCCGGCGAGGTCGTCATAAATCCGACATGGTCGCCATAAATCCGGCAAGGTCGCCACAAATCTGGCAAGGTCGCCATATTTCCGGCAAGGTCGCCATAAATCCGGCAATGTCGCCACAAATCCGGCAAGGTCGCCATATATCCGGCAAAGTCGCCATAAACCCGGCAAGGTCGCCATATTTCCGGCAAGGTCGCCATAAATCAGGCGAGGTCGCCATATTTCCGGCAAGGTCGCCAGAAATCCGGCGAGGTCGCCATATTTCCGGCAATGTCGCCATATTTCCGGCAAGTTCTCCACAAATTCGGCGAGGTCGCCATATTTCCGGCAAGGTCGCCATAGATACGGTAAGGTCGCCAGAAATCCGGCGATGTTGCCATATTTCCGGCAAGGACGCCATAAATCCGGCGACGTCGACATATTTCCGGCAAGGTCGCCATATATCCGGCAAGGTCGCCATAAATCCGGCGAGGTCGCCATATTTCCGGCAAAGTCGCCACAAATCCGGCAAGGTCGCCATAAATCCGGCAAGGTCGCCAGAAATCCGGCAAGGTCGCCATATTTACGACAAGGTCGTCATAAATCCGACAAGGTCGCCACAAATCCGGCAAGGTCGCCACATCTCGGGCAAGGTAGCCAGAAATCCGTAAGGTCGCCACAAATCCGGCGAAGTAGCCATATTTCCGGCAAGGTCGCCATAAATCCGGCAAGGTCGCCACAAATCCGACGAGGTCGCCATATTTCCGGCATGGTCGGCACAAATCCGGCAAGGTCGCCAGAAATCAGGCGAGGACGCCATATTTCCGGCAAGGTCGCCATAAATCCGGCAAGGTCGCCATATATCCGGCGAGGTCGCCATATTTCCGGCAAGGTCGCCACAAATCCGGCAAGGTCGTCATAAATCCGGCGAGGTCGCCATATTTCCGGCGTCGCCACAAATCCTGCAAGGTCGCCATACATCCGGAGAGGTCGCCATATTTCAGGCAAGGTCGCCACAAATCCGGAAAGGTCGCCATAAATCCGGCAATGTCGCCACAAATAGGGCAAGGTCGCCATAATTCCGTCATAGTAGCCATAAATCTGGCAAGGTCGCCACAAACCGGCATTTTCGCCATATTTCCGGCAAGGTCGCCATATTTCCGGTAAGGTCGCCATAAATCCGGCGAGGTCGCCATATTTCCGGCAAAGTCGCCACAAATCCGGCAAGGTCGCCATAAATCCGGCAAGGTCGCCAGAAATCCGGCAAGGTCGCCATATTTCCCGCATTGTCGCCATACATCCGGCAAGATCGCCACAAATCCGGCAAGGTCGCCATATTTCCGACATGGTCGCCATAAATCCGACAAAGGTCGCCACAAATCTGACAAGGTCGCCATATTTCCGGCAAGGTCGCCATAAATCCGGCAATGTCGCCACAAATCCGGCAAGGTCGCCATATATCCGGCAAAGTCGCCATAAACCCGCAAAGGTCGCCATATTTCCGGCAAGTTCGCCATAAATCCGGCGAGGTCGCCATATTTCCGGCAAGGTCGCCATAAATCCGGCGAGGTCGCCATATTTCCGGCAATGTCGCCATATTTCCGGCAAGTTCTCCACAAATTCGGCGAGGTCGCCATATTTCCGGCAAGGTCGCCATAGATCCGGCAAGGTCACCATAAATCCGGCGAGGTCGCCATATTTCCGGGAAAGTCGCCACAAATCCGGCAAGGTCGCCATAAATCCGGCAAGGTCGCCATATTTCCGGCAAGTTCGCCACGAATGGAGTGAAATCCAGGTTATTCGGGAAGTGTTTTTTGGTAAATTGAATGGATTAAAGGCCGATAAATCCCCAGGGCCAAATAGGCTGCATCCCAGAGTACTTAAGGAAGTAGCTCCAGAACTAGTGGATGCATTAGTAATAATCTTTCAAAACTCTTTAGATTCTGGAGTAGTTCCTGAGGATTGGCGGGTAGCAAACATAAGTCGCCATATAGGAAATAGGTCGCCATATTTCCGGCAAGGTCGGCATAAATCCCGCAAGTTCGCCACAAATCAAGGTCGCCATATTTCCGGCAAGGTCGCCATAAATCCGACAAGGTCGCCACAAATCCGGCGAGTTCGCCATATTTCCGGCAAGGTCGCCACAAATCCGGTAATGTCGCCATAAATCCGGCGAGGTCGCCACATTTACGGCAAGGTCCTAAATCCGGCGAGGCCGCCATAAATCCGGCGAGGTCGCCATATTTCCGGCAAGGTCGCCATAAATCCGGCGAGGTCGCCATAAATCCGGCAAGGTCGCCATATTTCCGGCAAGGCCGCCATAAATCCGGCGAGGTCGCCATATTTCCGGCAAGGTCGCCATATATCCGGCAAGGGCGACCTTAAATTAGGCGAGGTTGCCATATTTCCGGCAAGGCCGCCACAAATTCGGCAAGGTCGCCATAACTCCGGCAAGGTCGCCAGAAATCAGGAAAGGACGTCATATTTCCGGCAAGGTCGCCATATATCCGGCAAGGTCGCCACAAATCCGGCAAGGTCGCCATATCTCCGGCAAGGTAGCCAGAAATCCGCAAGGTCGCCACAAATCCGGCGAAGTAGCCATATTTCCGGCAAGGTCGCCATAAATCCGGCAAGGTCGCCACAAATCCGGCGAGGTCGCCATATTTGCGGCAAGGTCGGCATATATCCGGCAAGGTCGCCATAAATCCGGCGAGGTCGCCATATGTCCGTCAAGGTCGCCATAAATCCGGCAAGGTAGCCATAAATCCGGCAAGGTCGACATATTTCCGGCAAGGTCGCTACAAATCCGGTCAGGGCGCCTTAATTCCGGCAAGGTCGCCATAAATCAGGCAAAGTCGCCACAAATCCGGCAAGGTCGCCATTTTTCCGGCAACGTCGCCATAAATCCCGCAAGGTCGCCACAAATCCGGCAAGGTCGACATATTTCCAGCAAGGTCTCCATAAATCCGGCAAGGTCGCCACAAAGCCGGCAAGGTCGCCATATATCCGGCGAGGTCGTCATAAATCCCGCAAGGTCGCCACAAATCCGGCAAGGTCGCCATATTTCTGGCAAGGTCGCCATATATCCGGCGAAGTCGCCATATATCCGGCAAGGTCGGCATAAATCCGGCAAGGCCGCCACAAATCCGGCAAGGTCGCCATATTTCCGGCAAGGTAGCCAGAAATCCGCAAGGTCGCCACAAATCCGGCGAAGTAACCATATTTCCAGCAAGGTCGCCATAAATCCGGCAAGGTCGCCACAAATCCGGCGAGGTCGTCATATTTCCGTCATGGTCGCCATAAATCCGGCAAGTTCGCCACATATCCGGCGAGGACGCCATATTTCCGGCAAGGTCCCCGTGAATCCGGCAAGGTCGCCATAAATGCGGCGAGGTCGCCATATTTCCGGCAATGTCGCCACAAATCTGGCAAGGTCGCCATAAATCCGGCGAGCTCGCCATATTTCCGGCAAGGTCGCCACAAATCCGGAAAGGTCGACATAAATCCGGCCAGGTCGACATAAATCCGGCAAGGTCGTCAGAAATCCGGCAACGTCGCCATATTTCCGGCAAGGTCGCCATATATCCGGCAAGGTCGCCACAAACCCGGCAAGGTCGCCATATTTCCGACAAGGTCGCCATAAATCCGGGAACGTCGCCACAAATCCGGCAAGGTCGCCATATTTCCGGCAAGGTCGCCAGAAATCCGACAATGTCGCCATATTTCCGGCAAGGTCGTCATAAATCCGGCAAGGTCGCCACAAATCCGGCAAGGTCGGCATAAATCCGGCAAGGTCGCCACAAACCCGACAATGTCGCCATATTTCCGGCAAGGTCGCCACATTTCCGCCAAGGTCGCCATAAATCCGGCAAGGTCGCCACAAATCAGGCATGGTCGCTACATTACCGGCAAGATCGCCATAATTCCAGCAAGGTCGCCACAAATCCGGCAAGGTTGCAACATTTCGGCAAGGTCGCCATAAATCCGGCATCGTCGTCACAAATCCGGCAAGGTCGCCATATTTCCGGCAAGGTTGCCACAAATCCGGAAAGGTCGTCTTAAATCCGGCAAGGCCGCCATAAATCCGGCAATGTCGTCAGAAATCCGGCAACGTCGCCATATTTCCGGCAAGGTCGCCACATATCCGGCAAGGTCGCCACAAACCCGGCAAGGTCGCCATATTTCCGACAAGTTCGCCATAAATCCGGCAAGGTCGCCACAAATCCGGCAAGGTCGCCATATTTCCGGCAAGGTCGCCATAAATTCGGGAACGTCGCCACAAATCCGGCAAAGTCGCCATATTTCCGGCAAGGTCGCCATAAATCCGGCAAGGTCGCCATATTTCCGGCAAGGTCGCCATAAATCCGGCGAGGTTGCCATATTTCCGGGAAGGTCGCCATAGATCCGGCGAGGTCGCCATATTTCCGGCAAGGTCGCCATATTTCCGGCAAGTTCGCCACAAATTCGGCGAGTTCGCCATATTTCCGGCAAGGTCGCCATAGATCCGGCAAGGTCACCATAAATCCGGCGAGGTCGCCATATTTCAGGCAAAGTCGCCACAAATCCGGCAAGGTCGCCATAAATCCGGCAAGGTCGCCATAAATCCAGCGAAGTCGCCATATGTCCGTCAAGGTCGCCATAAATCCGGGAAGGTAGCCACAAATCCGGCAAGGTCGCCATATTACCGGCATGGTCGCCATAAATCCGGCATGGTCGCCATAAATCCGGCGAAGTCGCCACATTTTCGGCAAGGTCCTACATCCGGCGAGGCCGCCATAAATCCGGCGAGGTCGCCATATTTCCGGCAAGGTCGCCATAAATCCGGCGATGTCGCAATAAATCCGGCAAGGTCGCCATATTTCCGGCAAGGACGCAATAAATCCGGCGAGGTCGCCATATTTCCGGCAAGGTCGCCATATATCCGGCAAGGTCGCCATATATCCGGCAAGGTCGCCATAAATTCGGCGGGGTCGCCATATTTCCGGCAAGGCCGCCACAAATTCGGCAAGGTCGCCATAAATCCGGCAAGGTCGCCAGAAATCAGGAAAGGTCGTAATATTTCCGGCAAGGTCGCCATATATCCGACAAGGTCGCCACAAATCCGGCAAGGTCGCCATATCTCCGGCAAGGTAGCCAGAAATGCGCAAGGTCGCCACAAATCCGGCGAAGTAGCCATATTTCCGGCAAGGTCGCCATAAATCCGGCAAGGTCGCCACAAATCCGGCGTGGTCGCCATATTTCCGGCATGGTCGGCATAAACCGGCAAGGTCGCCATAAATCCGGCGAGGTCGCCATATGTCCGTCAAGGTCGCCATAAATCCGGCAAGGTAGCCATAAATCCGGCAAGGTCGCCAAATTTCCGGCAAGGTCGCCACAAATCCGTCCAGGGCCCCATAATTCCGGCAAGGTCGCCATAAATCAGGCAAAGTAGCCACAAATCCGGCAAGGTCGCCATTTTTCCGGCAAGGTCGCAATAAATCCCGCAAGGTCGCCACAAATCCGACGAGGTCGCCATATTTCCGGCAAGGTCGCCATAAATTCGGGAACGTCACCACAAATCCGGCAAAGTCGCCATATTTCCGGCAAGGTCGCCATAAATCCGGCAAGGTCGCCATATTTCCGGCAAGGTCGCCATAAATCCGGCGAGGTTGCCAAATTTCCGGGAAGGTCGCCATAGATCCGGCGAGGTCGCCATATTTCCGGCAAGGTCGCCATATTTCCGGCAAGTTCGCCACAAATTAGGCGAGTTCGCCATATTTCCGGCAAGGTCGCCATAGATCCGGCAAGGTCACCATAAATCCGGCGAGGTCGCCATATTTCCGGCAAAGTCGCCACAAATCCGGCAAGGTCGCCATAAATCCGGCAAGGTCGCCATAAATCCAGCGAAGTCGCCATATGTCCGTCAAGGTCGCCATAAATCCGGGAAGGTAGCCACAAATCCGGCCAGGTCCCCATATTTCCGGCAAGGTCGCCACAAATCCGGCCAGGGCGCCATAATTCCGGCAAGGTCGCCATAAATCAGGCAAAGTCGCCACAAAACCTGCGAGGTCGCCATTTTTCCGGCAAGGTCGCCATAAATCCCGCAAGGTCGCCACAAATCCGGCAAGGTCGACATATTTCCAGCAAGGTCTCCATAAATCCGGCAAGGTCGCCACAAATCCAGCAAGGTCGCCATATTTCCGGCGAGGTCGTCATAAATCCCGCAAGGTCGCCACAAATCCGGCAAGGTCGACATATTTCCAGCAAGGTCTCCATAAATCCGGCATGGTCGCCACAAACCCGGCAAGGTCGCCATATTTCCGGCGAGGTCGGCATAAATCCTGCAAGGTCGCCACAAATCCGGCAAGGTCGCCATAAATCCGGCGAGGTCGCCATATTTCCGGCAAGGTCGCCACAAATCCGGAAAGGTCGCCATAAATCCGGCAAGTTCGCCACAAAACCGGCAAGGTCGCCATAATTCGGGCAAGGTCGCCATAAATCCGGCATGGTCGCCATAAATCCGGCGAAGTCGCCACATTTTCGGCAAGGTCCTACATCCGGCGAGGCCGCCATAAATCCGGCGAGGTCGCCATATTTCCGGCAAGGTCGCCATAAATCCGGCGATGTCGCCATAAATCCGGCAAGGTCGCCATATTTCCGGCAAGGACGCAATAAATCCGGCGAGGTCGCCATATTTCCGGCAAGGTCGCCATATATCCGGCAAGGTCGCCATATATCCGGCAAGGTCGCCATAAATTCGGCGGGGTCGCCATATTTCCGGCAAGGCCGCCACAAATTCGGCAAGGTCGCCATAAATCCGGCAAGGTCGCCAGAAATCAGGAAAGGTCGTAATATTTCCGGCAAGGTCGCCATATATCCGGCAAGGTCGCCACAAATCCGTGAAAGGTCGCCATATCTCCGGCAAGGTAGCCAGAAATGCGCAAGGTCGCCACAAATCCGGCGAAGTAGCCATATTTCCGGCAAGGTCGCCATAAATCCGGCAAGGTCACCACAAATCCGGCGTGGTCGCCATATTTCCGGCATGGTCGGCATAAATCCGGCAAGGTCGCCATAAATCCGGCGAGGTCGCCATATGTCCGTCAAGGTCGCCATAAATCCGGCAAGGTAGCCATAAATCCGGCAAGGTCGCCATATTTCCGGCAAGGTCGCCACAAATCCGTCCAGGGCGCCATAATTCCGGCAAGTTCGCCATAAATCAGGCAAAGTAGCCACAAATCCGGCAAGGTCGCCATTTTTCCGGCAAGGTCGCAATAAATCCCGCAAGGTCGCCACAAATCCGGCCAGGTCGACATATTTCCTGCAAGGTCTCCATAAATCCGGTAAGGTCGCCACAAATCCGGCAAGGTCGCCATATTTCCGGCGAGGTCGTCATAAATCCCGCAAGGTCGCCACAAATCCGGCAAGGTCGCCATATTTCCGGCAAGGTCGCCAGAAATCCGCAAGGTCGCCACAAATCCGGCGAGGTAGCCATATTTCCGGCAAGGTCGCCATAAATCGGGCAAGGTCGCCACAAATCCGGCGAGGTCGCCATATTTCCGGCAAGGTCGTCATAAATCCGGCAAGGTGCCACAAATACGGCTAGGTCGCCATATTTCCGGCAAGGTCGGCATAAATCCGGCAAGGTCGCCATAAATCAATGTCGCCATATTTCCGGCAAGGTCGCCATAAATCCGACAAGGTCGCCACAAAGCCGGCGAGGGCGCCAAATTTCCGGCAAGGTCGCCACAAATCCGACAATGTCGCCATAATTCCGGCGAGGTCGCCATATTTCCGGCACGGTCGCCACAAATCCGGCAAGGTCGCCACAAATCCGGCGAGGTCGCCATATTTCCGGCAAGGGCGCCACAAATCCGGAAAGGTCGCCATAAATCCGGCAAGTTCGCCACAAAACCGGCAAGGTCGCCATAATTCGGGCAAGGTCGCCATAAATCCGGCATGGTCGCCATAAATCCGGCATCGTCGTCACAAATCCGGCAAGGTCGCCATATTTCCGGCAAGGTTGCCACAAATCCGGAAAGGTCGTCTTAAATCCGGCAAGGCCGCCATAAATCCGGCAATGTCGTCAGAAATCCGGCAACGTCGCCATATTTCCGGCAAGGTCGCCACATATCCGGCAAGGTCGCCACAAACCCGGCAAGGTCGCCATATTTCCGACAAGTTCGCCATAAATCCGGCAAGGTCGCCACAAATCCGGCAAGGTCGCCATATTTCCGGCAAGGTCGCCATAAATTCGGGAACGTCGCCACAAATCCGGCAAAGTCGCCATATTTCCGGCAAGGTCGCCATAAATCCGGCAAGGTCGCCATATTTCCGGCAAGGTCGCCATATATCCGGCGAGGTTGCCATATTTCCGGGAAGGTCGCCATAGATCCGGCGAGGTCGCCATATTTCCGGCAAGGTCGCCATATTTCCGGCAAGTTCGCCACAAATTCGGCGAGTTCGCCATATTTCCGGCAAGGTCGCCATAGATCCGGCAAGGTCACCATAAATCCGGAGAGGTCGCCATATTTCCGGCAAAGTCGCCACAAATCCGGCAAGGTCGCCATAAATCCGGCAAGGTCGCCATAAATCCAGCGAAGTCGCCATATGTCCGTCAAGGTCGCCATAAATCCGGGAAGGTAGCCACAAATCCGGCAAGGTCGCCATATTACCGGCATGGTCGCCATAAATCCGGCATGGTCGCCATAAATCCGGCGAAGTCGCCACATTTTCGGCAAGGTCCTACATCCGGCGAGGCCGCCATAAATCCGGCGAGGTCGCCATATTTCCGGCAAGGTCGCCATAAATCCGGCGATGTCGCCATAAATCCGGCAAGGTCGCCATATTTCCGGCAAGGACGCAATAAATCCGGCGAGGTCGCCATATTTCCGGCAAGGTCGCCATATATCCGGCAAGGTCGCCATATATCCGGCAAGGTCGCCATAAATTCGGCGGGGTCGCCATATTTCCGGCAAGGCCGCCACAAATTCGGCAAGGTCGCCATAAATCCGGCAAGGTCGCCAGAAATCAGGAAAGGTCGTAATATTTCCGGCAAGGTCGCCATAAATCCGGCAAGGTCGCCACAAATCCGGCAAGGTCGCCATATTTCCGGCATGGTCGGCATAAACCGGCGAGGTCGCCATATGTCCGTCAAGGTCGCCATAAATCCGGCAAGGTAGCCATAAATCCGGCAAGGTCGCCAAATTTCCGGCAAGGTCGCCACAAATCCGTCCAGGGCGCCATAATTCCGGCAAGGTCGCCATAAATCAGGCAAAGTAGCCACAAATCCGGCAAGGTCGCCATTTTTCCGGCAAGGTCGCAATAAATCCCGCAAGGTCGCCACAAATCCGACGAGGTCGCCATATTTCCGGCAAGGTCGCCATAAATTCGGGAACGTCACCACAAATCCGGCAAAGTCGCCATATTTCCGGCAAGGTCGCCATAAATCCGGCAAGGTCGCCATATTTCCGGCAAGGTCGCCATAAATCCGGCGAGGTTGCCAAATTTCCGGGAAGGTCGCCATAGATCCGGCGAGGTCGCCATATTTCCGGCAAGGTCGCCATATTTCCGGCAAGTTCGCCACAAATTAGGCGAGTTCGCCATATTTCCGGCAAGGTCGCCATAGATCCGGCAAGGTCACCATAAATCCGGCGAGGTCGCCATATTTCCGGCAAAGTCGCCACAAATCCGGCAAGGTCGCCATAAATCCGGCAAAGTCGCCATAAATCCAGCGAAGTCGCCATATGTCCGTCAAGGTCGCCATAAATCCGGGAAGGTAGCCACAAATCCGGCCAGGTCCCCATATTTCCGGCAAGGTCGCCACAAATCCGGCCAGGGCGCCATAATTCCGGCAAGGTCGCCATAAATCAGGCAAAGTCGCCACAAATCCTGCGAGGTCGCCATTTTTCCGGCAAGGTCGCCATAAATCCCGCAAGGTCGCCACAAATCCGGCAAGGTCGACATATTTCCAGCAAGGTCTCCATAAATCCGGCAAGGTCGCCACAAATCCAGCAAGGTCGCCATATTTCCGGCGAGGTCGTCATAAATCCCGCAAGGTCGCCACAAATCCGGCAAGGTCGACATATTTCCAGCAAGGTCTCCATAAATCCGGCATGGTCGCCACAAACCCGGCAAGGTCGCCATATTTCCGGCGAGGTCGGCATAAATCCGGCAAGGTCGCCACAAATCCGGCAAGGTCGCCATAAATCCGGCGAGGTCGCCATATTTCCGGCAAGGTCGCCACAAATCCGGAAAGGTCGCCATAAATCCGGCAAGTTCGCCACAAAACCGGCAAGGTCGCCATAATTCGGGCAAGGTCGCCATAAATCCGGCATGGTCGCCATAAATCCGGCGAAGTCGCCACATTTTCGGCAAGGTCCTACATCCGGCGAGGCCGCCATAAATCCGGCGAGGTCGCCATATTTCCGGCAAGGTCGCCATAAATCCCGCAAGGTCGCCACAAATCCGGCAAGGTCGACATATTTCCAGCAAGGTCTCCATAAATCCGGCAAGGTCGCCACAAATCCAGCAAGGTCGCCATATTTCCGGCGAGGTCGTCATAAATCCCGCAAGGTCGCCACAAATCCGGCAAGGTCGACATATTTCCAGCAAGGTCTCCATAAATCCGGCATGGTCGCCACAAACCCGGCAAGGTCGCCATATTTCCGGCGAGGTCGGCATAAATCCGGCAAGGTCGCCACAAATCCGGCAAGGTCGCCATAAATCCGGCGAGGTCGCCATATTTCCGGCAAGGTCGCCACAAATCCGGAAAGGTCGCCATAAATCCGGCAAGTTCGCCACAAAACCGGCAAGGTCGCCATAATTCGGGCAAGGTCGCCATAAATCCGGCATGGTCGCCATAAATCCGGCGAAGTCGCCACATTTTCGGCAAGGTCCTACATCCGGCGAGGCCGCCATAAATCCGGCGAGGTCGCCATATTTCCGGCAAGGTCGCCATAAATCCGGCGATGTCGCCATAAATCCGGCAAGGTCGCCATATTTCCGGCAAGGACGCAATAAATCCGGCGAGGTCGCCATATTTCCGGCAAGGTCGCCATATATCCGGCAAGGTCGCCATATATCCGGCAAGGTCGCCATAAATTCGGCGGGGTCGCCATATTTCCGGCAAGGCCGCCACAAATTCGGCAAGGTCGCCATAAATCCGGCAAGGTCGCCAGAAATCAGGAAAGGTCGTAATATTTCCGGCAAGGTCGCCATATATCCGACAAGGTCGCCACAAATCCGTGAAAGGTCGCCATATCCCCGGCAAGGTAGCCAGAAATGCGCAAGGTCGCCACAAATCCGGCGAAGTAGCCATATTTCCGGCAAGGTCGCCATAAATCCGGCAAGGTCACCACAAATCCGGCGTGGTCGCCATATTTCCGGCATGGTCGGCATAAATCCGGCAAGGTCGCCATAAATCCGGCGAGGTCGCCATATGTCCGTCAAGGTCGCCATAAATCCGGCAAGGTAGCCATAAATCCGGCAAGGTCGCCATATTTCCGGCAAGGTCGCCACAAATCCGTCCAGGGCGCCATAATTCCGGCAAGTGCGCCATAAATCAGGCAAGGTCGCCATTTTTCCGGCAAGATCGCAATAAATCCCGCAAGGTCGCCACAAATCCGGCCAGGTCGACATATTTCCTGCAAGGTCTCCATAAATCCGGTAAGGTCGCCACAAATCCGGCAAGGTCGCCATATTTCCGGCGAGGTCGTCATAAATCCCGCAAGGTCGCCACAAATCCGGCAAGGTCGCCATATTTCCGGCAAGGTCGCCAGAAATCCGCAAGGTCGCCACAAATCCGGCGAGGTAGCCATATTTCCGGCAAGGTCGCCATAAATCCGGCAAGGTCGCCACAAATCCGGCGAGGTCGCCATATTTCCGGCAAGGTCGTCATAAATCCGGCAAGGTGCCACAAATACGGCTAGGTCGCCATATTTCCGGCAAGGTCGGCATAAATCCGGCAAGGTCGCCACAAATCAATGTCGCCATATTTCCGGCAAGGTCGCCATAAATCCGACAAGGTCGCCACAAAGCCGGCGAGGGCGCCAAATTTCCGGCAAGGTCGCCACAAATCCGACAATGTCGCCATAATTCCGGCGAGGTCGCCATATTTCCGGCACGGTCGCCACAAATCCGGCAAGGTCGCCACAAATCCGGCGAGGTCGCCATATTTCCGGCAAGGGCGCCACAAATCCGGAAAGGTCGCCATAAATCCGGCAAGTTCGCCACAAAACCGGCAAGGTCGCCATAATTCGGGCAAGGTCGCCATAAATCCGGCATGGTCGCCATAAATCCGGCGAGGTCGCCACATTTCCTGCAACGTCGTCCTAAACCCGGCGAGGCCGCCATAAATCCGGCGAGGTCGCTATATTTCCGGCAAGGTCGCCATAAATCCGGCGAGGTCTCCATAAATCCGGCGAGGTCGCATTATTTCCGGCAAGGACGCCATAAACCCGGCGAGGTCGCCATATTTCCGGCAAGGTCGCAATATATCCGGCAAGGTCGCTATAAATCCGGCGAGGTCGCCATAATTCCGGCAAGGTCGACACAAATTCGGCAAGGTCGCCATAAATACGCCAAGGTCGCCAGAAATCAGGCAAGGTCGCCATATTTCCGGCAAGGTCGCCATATATCCGGCAAGGTCGCCACAAATCCGGCAAGGTCGCCTTATTTCCGGCAAGGTCGCCATAAATCCGGCAAGGTCGCCACAAATCCGGCAAGGTCGCCATATTTCCGGCAAGGTAGCCATAAATCCGGCAAGGTCGCCACAAATACGGCAAGGTCGCCATATTTCCGGCAAGGTCGCCATAAATCCTGCAAGGTCGCCACAAATCAGGCAAAGTCGCCATATTTCCGCCAAGGTCGCTATAATTCCGGCATGGGCGCCACACATCCGGCAAGTTCACCATATTTCCGGCAAGGACGCCATAAATCCGGCAAGGTCGCCAAAATCCGGCGAGCTCGCCATATTTCCGGCAATGTCGCCATAAATCCTGCAAGGTCGCCATAAATCTGGCGAGGTCGCCATATTTCCGGCAAGGTCGCCACAAATCCGGCATGGTCGCCATAATTCCCGCGAGGTCGCTATATTTCCGGCATGGTCGCCACAAATCCGGCAAGGTCGCCATAAATCCTGCAAGGTCGCCACAAATCCGGCAAGGTCGCCATATTTCCGGCAAGGTCGCCATAAATCCTGCAAGGTGGCCACAAATCAGGCAAAGACGCCATATTTACGGCAGGGTCGCCATAATTCCGACATGGTCGCCACACATCCGGCAAGGTCGCCATATTTCCGGCAAGGACGCCATAAATCCGGCAAGGTCGTCACAAATCCGGCCAATTCGTCATGTTTCCGTCAAGGTCGCCATTAATCCGGCAAGGTCGCCACAAATCCGGCAAGGACGCCATATTTCCGGCAAGGACGCCATAAAACCGGCAAGGTCGCCAAAAATCCGGTGAGGTCGCCATATTTCCGTCAAGGTCGCCATAAATCCGGGGCGGTCGCCATATTTGCGGCAATGTCGCCATAAATCCTGCAAGGTCGCCATAAATCTGGCGAGGTCGTCATATTTCCGGCAAGGTCGCCACAAATCCGGCATGGACGCCATAAATCCCGCGAGGTCGCTATATTTCCGGCATGGTCGCCACTAATCCGGCAAGGTCGCCATAAATCCGGCAAGGTCGCCACAAATCCGGCAAGGTCGCCATAATTCCGGCAAGGTCGCCATAAATCCGGCAAGGTCGCCACAAATCCGGCAAGGTCTCCATATTTCCGGCAAGGTCGCCATAAATTCGGCAAGGTCGCCACAAATCCGGCATGGTCGCCATATTTCCGGCAAGGTCGCCATATTTACGGCAAGGTCGCCAGAAATCCGGCAATGTCGCCACAAATCCGCATGGCCGCCATATTTCCGGCAAGGTCGCCAAATTTCCATCAAGGTCGCCACAAATCCGGCAACGTCGCCATATTTCCGGCAAGGTCGCCAAAAATCCGCAAGGTCGCCACAAATCCGGCAAGTCGCCATATTTCCGGAAAGGTCGCCAAAAATCCGGCCTGGTCGCCACAAATCCGGCAAGGTCGCCATATTTGCGGCAATGTCGCCATAAATCCTGCAAGGTCGCCATAAATCCGGGAACGTCGCCACAAAGCCGTCAAGGTCGCCATATTTCCGGCAAGGTCGCCAGAAATCCGGCAATGTCGCCATATTTCCGGCATGGTCGTCATAAATCCGGCAAGGTCGCCACAAGTCCGGCAATGTCGGCATAAATCCGGCAAGGTCGCCACAAATCCGACAATGTCGCCATATTTCCGGCAAGGTCGCCATTAATCCGGCAAGTTAGCCATATTTCCGGCAATGTCATCATAAATCCGGCAAGGTCGCCACAAATCGGGCAAGGTCTCCATATTTCCGGCAAGGTAGCCAGAAATAGAGTGGTTTTGATCGTTTCAGGTTTTAAACGGAATAGAGGGTTTTAGAGGGGTGTACATGGGTTTACAGGGCTTTATATGGGTTTACAAGGGGGTTACAGGCGTTTACATGTGTTTACAGGTGTTTAGAGAGGATTGGAGGGGGTTACAGGGGTTTAGAGGAGTTGAGAGGGTTTTAGAGGTGTACTTGGGGTTTACATGGGTTTAGATGGGTTTAGACGGGCTTTATATGGGTTTAGAGGGGATTACAGCGATTTACTGGTGTTTAGTGGGGTATACAGTGTGTTTACATGTGTTTACATGGGGGTTTGGTGGGGTTTTGAAGGGTTTAGAAGGGTTTAGAGGCGTGTTCAGGGATTTACAGAGGTTTAGAGAAGTTTACAGGGTTTACAGGTGTTTAGCATGGTTTACATGGGTTTAGAAAGGTTTTCCTAGGGTTTAGAGGGATTTAGAGGGGTTTATAGGTGTTTACGGGCGTTTTGAGTAGATTACATGCGTTTAGGTGGGTTTGGAGTGGGTTACAGGCGTTTAGATGTGTTTTGAGGGGTTTACGCGGGTTTAGAGGGGTTTCGGTGAGTTTACCGGGGGTTTGAGGGGTTTACAGGGGTTTACATGTGTTTAGAGAGGTTTAGAGAGGTTTACAGAGGTTTAGCGGGGTTTAGAGTGGTTTACAGGGGTTTCAGGGGTTTACAGGTGTTTAGAGGGATTTAGAAGGGTTTAGAGGGGTTAAGAGTGGAGTGTTTTCAAGGACTTCCGGTGGCGCTATGTAGGCTTGAGTCCAGTGCCAACGAGCTCCGTGCCGAAGAATCTGAAAACGGGAGAAAATCGGGTCTTACCTGCAGCGATCGCGATCTGAACGGCTGCCTGCCGCGTGACGTCATGAGGCGCGCGACTTTGACGGTATGTCGACGCAACATACCCCCCCCCCCCCGTGTGCCAAAAAAACCGTTAAAGGGAAACCACCGATGGAAGAGGTAGGCCTAACTGAGGCCTCGGCCTCAGGTACAATGACGGCCCAGGAAGACCCAACGAAGAAATCAAAGCAGAAAAAGTCTGAAATTGAAGATCTTAAAACTTTTCTCGCTGCTGAAATTAAACAGATTCATCTACAGTTGAAAACCTTTGAAGGAAAATTGAATTTTAAAGAGGAACAACTCTTTTATGGTAGATTTTAAAGCTGAAATGCTTTCTACCGTTCAAGAAATACTGGAAGTCTGGAAGAGGTCGAGGGACGATGAGGTCAAGGAACAGATGGAAGTGCTGGAAGCCAGGTTCGTTTCGATGGAATCGAACGTTAATATGGAGGTGGTCCCCATTCATCAAGCACTTGATCAACATAGAACAGCGATAACCGAACTTGAGAAATGGGCGGCGACAAGTGAGGAAACTGTAAATCGACTCCTTATTGAAAACCAACGCCTCTCCGGTATGGTGATCAAATTAAGTGATAAGTGTACCGATTTGGAGGGGCGTCAAAGACGCAAGAATTTAAGAATTGTAGGGGTGAAAGAAGGGAGTGAGAGGGAAATGGGCCCTCGGGATTTTGTGGCAGACCTACTGCAAAAAGCCTTAAAATTGGATCAAAAACCTTCACTCGGTCGAGCACACAGAGCGCAGGGGCGTCGTACACAAGATGATGCCCATCCAAGTCAAATTATAGTAAAGGTGCAACTTGATCATGAATTTGACGAGATAATGAAGAAAATCGTCCGAAGCGGACAGCTCTATTTTGAAGGTGTGAGGTTCAGTATTTACCGAGATTATCCGGCAGAGGTCTTCAAGAAAAGAGCGCTGTTCACTGAGACAAAAAGATTACTGAAGAATGTACCTGATTTGAGATACGGCTTGCTTTACTCCGCAAGACTAAGAGTCACCTACAAGAACAAGGAGCAATTTTTTACAGACCACGAAAAAGCACTGGAATATGCCAAAGAAATCGGGAACGTGACCACAGACTGAAGAATTTACAATACTCCTCAGGAGTCAAGGATTAACGGGACTTCGCCAGATTTAAAAGGACCTTTAAAGTTATTTTAAGAGCTTTAAGGACATTCGAAAACCGAAATGGATGGTGGACATTGGAGAAAACCATGTTTTTTTGTTGTTATTAATCACTATTATTATTTAGTATATTCATATCTAGCTATATATGTAACTACTAATACTTATTAAATATCTATATTACTACTAAAATTATTAACATTTATATTACTCATAAAAATTTAATACTGGGTAAGATTGATAACAATGATTAATAACTAACAGTCTCTGGTTAACGTAGAAATGAGTTACATACATATTCTATAGGAAGATATGCAAGAGGTAATTCAGCCTACGTCATAATAAGGTTTGACGGTTTTTCTCTTTATTTTTCAATTTAAAATTAAATTTATAGATTTAGCGAAGATATTAATATGGTATGTAGAGAATAATAACGTTGTGAATTTATGCTGTTTTCGGACTTTTCTGCAGGGATATGTGCTTATATGTGTATGCGTATGCATATATATAAATGTGTATATATGTATGTATGTGTGTGTGTATGTATGGGTATATATATATATATATATATATATATATATATATATATATATATATATATATATATATATATATATATATATGTTTGCTACTCCCAAATAAGTTATTTGATTGTCAGAAATATCCTTTTTTTTCGGGCACGGAGCTGGGAATTTTTTTTTACAAAGGCTACGGAACTCTTTAGAATTCTAGCCACAGTGTGTCTATCACTAACTGCACTAATTGTAGATGTAGTTTTTTTTCTTTCACCCTATACTAACCAAAGGAGATGTGTTCGGAAGAGCGATGTATATGATTTTAAATTCATCTATTTGAGGTTCGGGAGCAGGGTCAGGTTTTATGTGTTGCACCTTCTGCTCGGTTATAGACCACCTTAGAAACAATATGCAAGATGTTAATATGACAAGAAGGGGTCAGGGAATAATATTTTGTAGTTGGAATGTCAAGGGAATCAATGAACCAATTAAGAGAAGTAAAGTTTTGGCACATCTAAATTCAATCAAAACAGATATAATATTCCTTCAAGAAACACACCTTAAAAAGGAATCTCAACATAGACTTAAAGCTAAGTGGATCGCTGAATCATATCATTCCTCTTTTTCCCATAAGTCCAGAGGAGTTGCAATATTAATTCGTAAAGGAATAACTTTTACGAATTCATCAACAATAGCGGATATTGATGGTAGATATATTATATTAGTTGGAGAGTTAAATGGAGAAAACGTGATTCTTCTTAAGGTATATGGGCCAAATTTTGATAACCCTATATTTTTTAATAAAACATTTAATATAATTCCTGAATTTACACAATATAAATTAATAATTGGAGGAGACTTCAATTGTACATTAGATTCATACTTAGGTAGATCATCAAGGCAAAAAAAAGTAAAATCTCAATCAAGTGTATTTTTAAATTCATTTATTAATACCACTAATATTAAGGATGTCTGGAGAATTGAAAATCCAACCGGACGGGAATATTCATTTTACTCACCAGTACATAAAACATACTCAAGAATAGATTATTTTTTAGTTGACTCCACGTTTATCCCATTTACTTATAACTCAAAACACCATAATATTATAATCTCAGATCACGCACCTGTAACATTCATGATTAAATTAAATGGAATGTCCGAGAAACAAACATATTGGATATTTAACCCACAAATGTTGAACGAAAGATCATGCCAGGAATATCTTACTAAACAGATTCAAATATTTTTTGAGGTAAATGACAACCCTGACACACCTACTTCTCTTATGTGGGAAACGTTTAAAGCGTTTGTTCGAGGTGCATTAATTTCTGCTCAAGTATTTTATAATAAAGAGAACAGGATTAAACAACAAACATTGGAAAGTGAAATCAAGCAACTAGATATAGAAAATGCGAGAATGCCATCTATTTCAAAACATAATAAAATTGCTGTATTGAAATATAAATTAAACAAAATGTATTCAGAACAAGTAATAAAACTTTATCAAAAACCAAACAATTACATTTTGAGTTTGGACACAAACCACAAAAACTATTAGCACGTCAGTTACGAAAAATGGAAGGGGAAAAAATAATTCATAAAATTAGAACAGAGACAGGAGAGTTATTAAAAATGCCCAAGGATATAAACGAAAGATTTCTCCAATACTATCATAATCTTTATTCAACTAAAACTGTAGTACAACCAGAAGGAATAGCAGATGTTTTACTAAAATGTAATTTAAAAGGTTTAGATTCAAACGATAGAGAATTATTAGAAAGGGAGATTACGATAAAGGATATTGAGGAGTCGATTGGCTCTTTAAAAAATGGTAAAGCAGTAGGACCAGACGGTTTAGGCTCTGAATTCTATAAAAAAAATTATGACTTGCTCTCCCCACGTTTACAAAGGCTGTATGAGCATATCTATACTCAACAGAAACTTCCAGATACTTTAAATGAATCTATAATAACACTTATTCCTAAAGTTGATAAAGATCCGGAAGATCCGGGATCATATAGAGCAATTGCACTTTTAAATACAGATCAGAAAATATTAACTAAAATACTAGCGCATAGATTAAGTACAGTGATGAATAAATTAATACACCCTGACCAAACAGGCTTTATTCAGAAACGGTACTCATATTATAATCTAAGAAGATTATTTAATATTATTTATTCTAAGAGAAGTATTAATGAAGATCTAGCAATAATCTCACTTGACGCTGAAAAAGCATTTGATCAGGTTGAATGGTCTTATTTATTTTCGGTGATGGAAAATATGCAGCTAGGGGAGAAATTCTGCACATGGATAAAACTGTTATATACAAATCCTACGGCTAGAATATTAACAAACCAAAGGTTGTCATCTAAATTCAGCCTATCTAGAGGTTGTAGACAAGGATGCCCGTTATCTCCATTATTATTTGCGCTTGCTATTGAGCCACTCGCAGAAAGAGTTAGGGGTCATCCGGAAATACATGGGTATAACACAAAGGACACAGTGAATAAAATTTCTCTATACGCAGATGATGTACTAATTTACATTACAAAACCAGAAATTAGTATTCCAAACTTATTAAAGCTAATAACCCAATTTGGTTCACTCTCAGGATACAGAATAAATTGGAATAAAAGTGAAATTATGCCAATAAGGGAACACAACAAACAGATAATACAACAATTTCCATTTAAAATAGAAAATGAAAAATTTAAATACCTAGGTATTTACGTAACTAAGATATATACATCATTATTTAAAGCAAATTTTCCCCCATTACTGAACAAACTACATAAGAATATTCAATATTGGAAAACACTTCCTATCTCAATGGTTGGCAAAATTAATGCCATAAAAATGATTTTTTTACCGCAAATATTATACCTTTTTCAGACAATTCCGATATATTTGTCAAAAAACTTTTTTAAAAAATTGGATTCCATTGTTAATGATTTTATCTGGGATTATAAGAATCATAGGATAAACAAAAGACATTTGTGTAAATCAAAAATAAATGGAGGCTTGGTTTTACCCAACTTTCTGTTTTATTCTGCAGTTAATATTAAAAATATGAATTTCTGGTTGGAAGAAATAGATCAACAACCAGATTGGTTAAAAATGCAAAAGGAAGATTGTTTACCTTTTGATATCGGCTCGATATTATTTGCTACGTCTAAATTAAACAAAAAAAATTATAGGGAAAACCCTATAATATTTAGTGCTATAAGAATTTGGAAACAATTAAAAAAGACATTAAAGTTAGATAATGTATCACTTTTTCTTCCAATTGTGAATAACCCTTTGTTTAAACCCTCATGGTTGGACAGGGGTTTTACACAATGGAAGAATTATGGAATTAAAAATATGGGACAACTTTACAAGGAAGGCACTTTTCTGACATTTCAGGAGTTGCAACAGAATTATGGACTCCGAGGAAATGATTTTTTCAGATATCTTCAACTCAGAGATTATGTAAAATCGAATACTCAAAATTTTCGAATTAGAAATTCAGAAATTCTTGACGAATGTTGGAATAAACATCCTAATACAGAAAAATTAATATCTTATATATATAATATTTTATCAGACAGTGACATTCCATCGACGGACTTATACAGACAAACATAGGAAAAAGAATTAAATCAAATAATAACGAAAGTTGGGAAGAAAGTTTACAACACATACATCAATGTTCATTAAATGCCAGACATTATTTAATACAATTTAAAGTAATACATAGGTTACATTATTCAAAAACAAAATTACATAAAATCTTTCAACATATCTCACCTATATGTGATAAATGTCAACATTTAGAAGCTACCTTATCTCATATGTTCGCAAACTGTATAAAAAAAAAAAAATTCTGGGTAAATATTTTTAGTATAATATCTAAAGTGACCAGCACACAATTGGACCCGGATCCAAAATTAATAATACTCGGAACATTAGAATTAAATCAAACATTTACAACAACACAAAGAAACTTTATTGATTATAGTATAATAACGGGAAAAAAATTAATTCTAAAATTTTGGAAAGGCCCTATAACCCCCACAATCAAAATGTGAATTATAGAAATGACGGAGACCTTAAACGTGGAAAGAATCAGATTTTCCCTGTTGGACAAACAGGAATTATTCGTTGGAACATGGTCTCCCTTTATTGATTATTTAAAGGGTCAGAATGGTTCAGCACAGGAACCTGACTAACACTCGGGCTAAAGAATGGATGAAATGCTATACTCTGAAATGTACGAATATATCTCGAATGAAGTTTTTTATTTTAATACATTTTTCCATTCTTCTTTAACTATCTGTTTCTTTTCTGTTTTTTATTTATTTATTTATTTATTTTCTTCTTTTTTTTTCTTTTTCTCTCTTTTCTTCTCTCTCTTTTCTTTCTTTACTTCATCTATCTTTTTAGTTCTATCTAGTTTTAAAACAAAAGGCAAAAGGTATTGGAGACAATGTAATAATAATTGACAATATTATCAATTCAAAAATGTAAGACTGTAATGATGTTAATAGGTTGTGTACTTATCTCCAATAAAAAATATTTTCAAAAAAAAAAGAAAAAAAAGAGGGGTTTAAAGGTATTTATAGGGGGTTACAGGGGTTTACAGAGGTTTAGAGGGGGGTGCAGGTTAGAGGGTTTTAGACGAGTGTATAGGGTAGAGTAATCTGGAGGGGTTTAGATGGGTTTAGAAGGGTTTAGAGGGGGTTAGATGTGTGTATAGGCGTTTAGAGGGGTGTAGAGTGGTTTAGAGTGGTTTAGAGGGGTTTACATGGCTTTAGATGTGTTTAAGGTAGTTTACTGGGGTTTAGAGAGGTTTCGACTGGTGAACAGGGGGTTATAGGGGGTTAGATTGGTTTAGAGGTGTTTAGAGGGGTTTACATGTGTCTAGATGGGTTTAGATGCGTTTACAGGGGGTTTACATGGGTTCAGAGGGCGTTACAGGCGTTTAGAGGGGATTAGGTTTAGAGGGGTTTACAGGGGTTTACATGGTGTTTGCAGGGCTTTAGAGGGGTTTAGGGTGGGTTAGAGGGGCTTAGATGGGGTTAGAGGGGTTTAGAGGGTGTTTACATGGGTTTAGAGGGGTTTAGAGGAGTTTAGCGGGGTTTTCATAGGTTTCAAGGTGTTTAGGGGGATTTACAGGGGGTTAGAGGCGTTCACAGGGGTTAAGAAGTGGCCATACGTGTTTAGAGGTGCTTACAGGGTATACAGGGGTTTAGAGATGTTTAGATGGGTTTAGAGGAGTTTACAGGGGTTTAGAGAGGTTTAGAGAGGATTACAGGAGTTTACATGTGTTTAGAGGTGTTTGGAGCGGTTTTTAGTGGTTTAGAAGGGTTTATATGGGTTTAGAAGGGTTTAGAGGGTTTTATACGGGTTTAAGGGAGTTTAGGGGATTTAGAGGGATTTAGAGGGGTTTAGAGGAGTTTACAGGGGTTTACAAGGCTTAACAGGTGTTTAGTGAGGTTCAGATGAGTTTACAGGAGTATAGAGAGGTTTAGAGGGTTTTAGAGGTCGAGTTTTATTGCCATATACTCAAGCAGAGAAACATAGAAAATAGGTGTAGCAATAGTCCTTCGAGCCAGCACTGCCATTCAATATGTTCATGGCTGTTCATCTAAAATCTGTACCTCTCTCCTGTTTTTTCCTATATCCCTTGATTTCGCTAGCTCCAAGAGCTAAATGTAACTCTCTCTTGAAAACATCCAGTGGATTGGCCTCCACTGCCTTCTGTGGCAGAGAATTCCACAGATTCACAATTCTCTGCGTGAAGAAAGTTTGTCCTCATCTCAGTCCTAACTGGCCTACCCTTTATTCTTAAACTGTGACCCCTGGCTCTGAACTGCCCCAACATCGGTACAAATTTTCCTGCAGTTAGTGCAAGTGAAAATCTAGCAGGCAAGCAAAATGCTTTCTCCAACCACCCCCATTTGAAGGCCACTATCTTCCACCGTTTCTACCCAATGACAAGATGGCGGCGCCTCGCGCCAGCGGCCTCTGCAGTCCGTCTGTCTTTTTTTTCTTTTTGTCCTGTTAGGTGGATGTCTTGGTTTTAGTTTTTATACTATTTTTAGCTGTGTATATGTGGGAGGGGGGCGGGGGAAACATTTTAATCTCTTCCCTGTACGGGGACCCGACTTTTTCCATGTCGAGTTGTCGTTGGGCCTAACATCGTGGAGCCGGCGGCCTCCAATCGGAATCGACCTGGAGCCTGCGGACTTACCATCGCGGAGCTGGCCGACTTCAGAGTGCGGAGCGCTGTTGTGGCGCGCGGCTGCGACCCTACTTCGGAGCTTGGAGGCTTCGGCTGCAGGCCCTGTGGTCGGTGACATCGGGAGCTCGCGGGTCCCTGGTAGGAGACCGCTTTTCGGAGCTCCCGCAACGGAAAACTTCGCCCGCCGAATCGAGGGGTTTAAATCGACCCGGAGCGGAGCCATACATCGCCCGGCGCAGCTTATACGGACGCGGGACTTACCATCGCCCGCCGGGGACTCAAACATCAAGAGCCTCTAAAGCCCTCTAATCCTCTCTAAACTCCTGTAAACCCCACTAACACTCTAGAAACCCATCTAAACCCCTTCAAACCCCTCGAAACCCCTCTAGACCCTTCTAAGCCCTTCAAAACCACTCAACACACTTCTAACGCCCTCTAAACTTATCTAAACCCATCTAACCCCCTACAAACCCATCTAAACCCCCTATGAACCTCTCTAGTCCCCATCTAATCCCCTATAAACACCGCTAAACCACTTCAAATCCCCCTCTAACCCACTCAAATGCCCAGACGTAACAACAGCTTCGCACAGAAAGGAGCCGCAGATGCTGCTTTCAACCGAAGATATACACAAAAAGCTGGAGTAACCCAGTGTGACAGACAGCATCTGTGGAGAGAAGGGTCCCAAAAAGGAACTTTGCGAATCCGCACTGACCAGCGATCCCCACACATTATCGATGTCCTACACACACTGGGGACAATTTACATTTAAACCTGTATATCTACAAGCCTGCGCGTATTTGGAGTTTGGGAGGAAACCTAAGATGTCGGGGAAATCCACGCGGTCAGTGGGAGAACGTACAAACTCCGTACAGACAGCACCCTTGGTCGGGATTGTACCCGCCTCTCTGGCGCTGTAAGGCAGCAACTACCGCTGTGCTACCGTGATGGATAGCTTGAGCTTAGAAACGCAGATATAACATATGTTATCGGCTTCGGAAGCTGCGGCCTCCGGTAGGGAATGCGGCCGTTCCAGGTGGCCCAGCCGCTAGAGGACTCTCCCGACGCCGGGCCAGCATCACCCGGTGAAAACGGCCAGGAACATCGGGCCTCCGTAGAGGCAATAGCGGAGGCCTCATTGGTCCTGACTTTGGGTGAACTGGGGTTGGGGACTAGACATTGTGCCTTCCCCCACAGTGGTGGTCATTATGGGGGGATGATTTTTCTGTGCTGTGTCTGTTGGTCCTTGTTCAAGATGGCGGTCGGAGGGGAGAGTGAACGCTGGCGCGGTTTGGCTGCCGCTGCTCTCTCCTCAAATTGTATTTCTGATTTTTTTTTTGTGCTTTTGTAATTGAATTCTGTCCTTGATTTGTGTATTGTGGTGTTTTTATATTTAATTTATTCCGACTATGTGTTTTGTATTTTTGTGATTTTATGTATTGTAAGGTGTCCTTGGGTGATAGAAAGGCGCCAGCAAATAAAATGAATTATTGTTATTATTATTATTATATGTAGTCACAAAAATTTGGAGTAACAGTGGGGCAGGCAGCATCTCTGGAGAAAATCCACGCGGTTACGGGGAGAACGTACAAATCGTACACACGGCGGCCGTGGTCGGAATCGAACCCGGGTCTGAACCTGAGGCAGCAACTCTTCCGCTGCGCCACTGTTTACTGGCGCCCTCCCATAATTTCCCATTTATTGGTGCCATTCCCTAAATCCCCATTGACTGGTGCCCTCCCCTAATGCACCATTTAATGTTGCGCTCCCCTAATTCTCCATTTATTAGTGCCCTCCCGTAATTCCCCATTTACTGAGGCTCGCTCTTTTCGCACCAGGCTCGTAGCGTGCGCCCGGCTCCTAGTTTGCGGACGTGGTTCGCACCTTTTGCAGCAGGCTGGCACTTTTCGCACCAGCTCACACTTTTCGGACCAGGCCGGCATTTTTCGCAGATGGCTCATACTTTTCGCACCAGGCTCGCAGTTTTCGCACCCGGCTCGCAAATTTCCCACAAGGCTCGCAGTTTTCGCTACCAGGCTCCTACTTTTCTCACCAGGCTCGCATTTTTCGCACAAGGCTCGCAGATTTCGCACCAGGCTCGCAGTTTTCGCACCAGGCTCGCGGTTTTTGCGCCAGGCTCTCAGTTTTCGCACCCGGATTGCAGTGTTCGCACCAGGCTCGCTTTTTTTCGCAGCCGGCTCGCACTTTTTAAACCAGGCTAGCATTTTTCGCTGGCGGCTCGCAGTTTTCGAACCAGACTCGCACCTTTCGCACCAGGCTCGCATCTTTCGCACCAGCCTCGCATCTTTCGCACCAAGCTCGCACTTTTAGCACCAGGCGCGAAGCTTTTTCACCAGGCTCGCATCTTTCGCACCAGGCTCGCAGTTCTCCGCCAGGATTACAACTTTCGCACCAGGATCTAAGTTTTCGCACCAGGCTGGCAGTTTTAGCATCAGGCTCGCATTTTTTTTGCAGCCGGGTCGCACTTTTCGCACCACAATCGCTCTTTTCGCACCAGACCCGCACTTTTCGCACCAATCTCGTAGTTTTTACGCCAGGCTCGCACTTTTCGCACCAGGATCACACTTTTCGTAATAGACTCGCTCTTTTCGCAGCGTGATCGCACTTTTCGCACCACGCTCGCAGTTTTTGCGCCAGGCTTCCAGTTTTCGCACCAGGATTGCAGTTTTCGCACCAGGCTCCCACATTTCGCAGCAGGCTCGCACTTTTGGCACCAGGCTCGCATTTTTCGCACAAGGATCGCACTATTCGCACCAGGCTCGCACTTTTCGCACCAGACTCGCGAGATAGACACAACCTTTTGTCGTCACAACCCTTAGTAGACACAACCCTTGGTATGAACAAAACTTGGTCGAAACAAAGTTTGGTAGACTTAATCTTCGTTTGAAACAACCCTGGGTAAACACATCCCTTGGTAAGCAAACCGCTTGGTAGACACAACACTTGGTAGACACAACCCTTGGGAGACAGAGCCATTCGTCGACACAACCTTGGGTAGACACAGCCCTTGGTACACACCACCCTTGGTAGACAGTCTTTGTAGGCACAACGCTTGGTAAACATGAGCCTTGGCAAACACGACCCTTGGTAAACACGACCTTTATCAAACACGACCTTTAGCAAACACAACGCTTGGTAAACATGAACATTGGCAAACACGACCTTTGAGAAACACGACTCTTTGGGAACACGACCTTTGTTAAACACGTCCCTTGGCAAACACTTCCCCTGGTAAACACTACCCCTGGTAAACACAACCCTTGGTAAACAGTGCGATCCTGGTGCGAAAACTGTGACACTGCCGCAAAAAGTGCGAGCCTGGTGCGAACAGTGCGAACCTGCTGCGAAAGTGGGAGCCTGCTGCGAAAAGCCTGGTGCGAAAACTGCGAGCCTTGTGCGAAGATTGCGAGACTGGTGCGAAAAGTACGAGCAGTCTGCGAAAAATGCCAGCCTGGTCCGAAAAGTGCAAGCTGGTGCGAGAAGTGCGAGCCTGGTACTAAAGCTGCGAACCTCGTCCGCACACTACGAGCCGGGCGCACAAGCTGCGAGCCTGGTGCGAAAAGAGCGAGTCTCAGTAAATGGGGAATTAGGGGAGGGCACTAATAAATGGGTAATTAGGGGAGCGCAACATAAAATGATGAATTAGGGGCGGACACCATTAAATGGGGCTTTAGGGGATGGCACCAGTAAATGGGAAATTATGGGAGGGCACCAGTAAACAGTGGCGCAGCGATATAGTTGCTGCCTCACAGGTTCAGAGACTCGGGTTCGATTCCGACCACGGCCGCCGTCTGACGGTTTGTACGTTCTCCCCGTGACCGCGTGGATTTCCCCCAGAGATGCTGCCTGCCCCGCTGTTATTCCAGATGTTTGTGACCGCATATGTTATAACTGCGTTTCTGAGCTCAAGCTATCCAACACGGTGGCACACCGGTAGAGTTGCTGCCTTACAGCGCCAGAGACGCGGGTTCAATCCCGACGAAGGGTGCCGTCTGTACGGAGTTTGTACGTTCGCCCGCTGACCGCGTGGAGTTTCTCCGACATCTTCAGTTTCCTCCCAAACTCCAAGGACGCGCAGGCTTGTAGATATACAGGTTTAAATGTAAGTTGTCCCCAGTGTGTGCCGGACATCGATAATATGTGGGGATTGCTGGTCAGTGCGGACTCGCACAGTTCCTTTTCGAGACCCTTTTCTCCACAGATGCTGTCTGTCACGCTGGTGTACTCCAGCTTTGTTGTCTATCTTCGGTTGAAAGCAGCATCTGCAGCTCCTTCCTGTGCGAAGCTGTTCTTACGTATGGACATTTGAGGGGATTAGAGGGGTTTAGATGGGTTTAGAGGAAATTAGAGGGGTTTAGAGGGGTTTCGAGGTGTTTAGAGGTGTTTAGAGCGTTTTCGGAGGGTTTAGAGGGGTTTAGAGGGATTTAAGTGGGTTTAGAGGCGTTTACAGTGGTTTAGATGGGTTTAGAGGTGTTTAGAGGGGTTGTCAGTGGTTTACAGCGGTTTAGAAGGGTTATTCGTGGTTTAGAGGTGTTTAGAGAGGTTTAAATTGGTTTCGCGAGGTTTCGAGGGGTTTAGAGGTGTTTCGAGAGGGTTAGAGGTATTACGAGGGGTTTCCTGGGGTTTCGAGGGGTTTACAGGGGGTTTCGAGGGGTTTAGAGAGGGTTGGATGGGTTTGGATGTGGTTAAATGGGTTTAGAGTGGTTTAGAGGGGTTTGGAGGGGTTTGGAAGGGTTTAGAGCGGTTTACATGAGTTTATAAGGGGTCTGGAGGTGTTTGGAAGGGTTTAGATGTGTTTGGAAAGGATTGGAGGGGTTTAGTGGGGTTTAGAGGGGTATGGAGGAGTTTTGAGTGGTTTAGAGGGGACTATAGGAGTTTAGAGGGGTTTAGAAGGGTCTGAAGGGGATCCGCGGGGTTTGGAGGGGTTTAGACGTGTTTAGAGGAGTTTACAGGGGGTCTACAGGGTTTTACAGGGTTTAGACGGATTTTGGTGGATTTTGAGGTTTACAGTGGTTTACGGGGCTTTAGATGGGTTCAGAGTTGTTTAGAGCGGTTTACTGGAGTTTACATGGGGTTTACAGGGGTTTACAGTGGTTTGGAGTTTAAATGGGTTTAGAGGGGATTACATGGGTTTAGAGGGGTGTAGAGTGTTTTAGAGGGCTTTAGAGGGGTTACAGGAATGTACTGGGGTTTACAGGTGTTTAGAGAGGTGTACAGGGGTTTACATGTGTTTAGAGGTGTTTACATGTGATTTACAGGGGGTTACATGGGTTTAGAGGGGGTTAGATGGCTTTACAGGCGTGTATAGGGGTATTGAGAGGTTTACAGCGGTTTAGAGAGATTTGCATGGGGTTTACAGGGGGGTAGATAGTTTAGAGGGCTTCATATGGGTTTACATGGGTCTAGAGGGGTTTACATGAGTTTACAGGCGTTTACTGGGGCTCAGAGCGGTTTACAGGGATTTGCAGTGGATAAGAGGTTAGAAGGGTTTACAGGTGTTTAGAGGGGTTTACAGGGGTTTAGAGGGATTTACATGGGTTTAGAGGGGTTTAGAGGGTTTTAGATAGGTTTAGTGCTTAAAGGGGTTTGCAGGGGTTTGCAGGTGTTTAGAGAGGTTTGGAGGGGTTTAGAGGGTTTTAGAGAGGTTTACCGAGGTTTACATGGGTTTAGAGGGGTTGAAGCTGGTTTAGAGGGATTTATAGGGGTTTAGAGAGTTTTACAGGGGTTTACAGGGCGTTAGGCATGTTTACATGTGGTTTACAGGGTTAGATGGGTTTAGAGCGCTTTATAGGGGTTTAGTGGGGATTAGAGGGGTTTGGATGGGATTTGGAGGAGTTTGGAGGGGATTGAAGAGGGATTGCAGGGGACTGGATAGGTTTAGAGCGGTTTGTATGGGTTTGTAAGGGTTTAGAGGGGGTTAGAGTGCTTTGGAGGGGTTTACAGGGGTTTACAGGGGGTTAGATGCGTTAACAGGGAGATAGAGGTGTTTAGAGGGGTTTAGATGCGTTTGCAGGGGGTTTACATATGATTAATGGGGTTTAGAGGGATTTAGATTTGTTTACAGGGGTTTCGTAGGATTTACAGGGTGTGGCGGGGTTTAGCGGTGTTTAAAGCGGTTTACAGCTGTTTACAGGTGTAGAGAGGTTTAGAAGGGTGTACATGGGTTCAGAGGGTTTTAGAGAGTTTTATAGGGATTTCCAGGAGTTTACATGTGTTTAGGGGGTTTAGTTGGGTATAGAGTGGTTTAGAGGGGTTATAAGTGCTTAGAAGAGTTTAGAGGGATTTAGAGGGGTCTGGAGGGGTTTAGAGGGGTTGCGTGGGGCTTTCCGGGGTTTAGAGGTGTTTAGATGTGTATTGAGGGGTTTATAGGGCAGAGGGGGTTAGAGTGTTCGAGAGGGGTTTAGAGGGGTTTAATTGGGTTTACAGGGGTTTTCATGTGTTTAGAGGGGTTTAGAGGGGGATATAGGGATTTTCAGGCGTTTAGGGGGATTTGCAGAGGTTTCGGAGGGTTTGGAGTGATTTAGAGGGAATTACAGGGGGTTTAGATGGGTTTTGATGGGTTTATATGGGTTAGAGGGATTTAGAGTGGTTTCCAGAGGGTTACATGTGTTTACAGGTGTTTAAAGAGGATTAAGTTTAGAGGGGTTTATAGGAGTTTAGCGGGGCTTAGAGAGGTTTAGGGGGCTTTACAGTGTGTTTTCCGGGGTTTAGAGGGGTTTACATGAGGTTTAAAGGTTTAGATGTGTTTAGAGGGCTTTATAGGGCTTTATAGTGTTTTAGTTGAGTTTACAGGGGTTTAAAGGGGTTTAGGGGGGTTTATACGGGTTTAGAGGGGGTTTAGATGGGTTTACAGAGGTTTATATGGGGTTTACAGGGGGTTTAGATGGGTTTCGAGGGGTTTCGAGGGGTCTGGAGAGGTTTAGAGCGGTTTGGAGGGGTCTGGAGTGGTTTAGAGGGGTTTAGAGGGGGTAGAGGTGTTTGGAGGGTTTAAGAAGGGTTTGGAGGGTGTTGGGGTTTCGAAGGGTTTAGAGGGGGTTGGAGAGGTTTTGATGGGTTTAGATGGGTTTACAGAGGTTTACAGGGGTTTACTGGGATTTAGAGGGGTTTTTAGGGTAGAGAGGTTTACAGGGCTTTAAAGAGGTATAGAGAGGATTGCAGGGGTTTACATTGGTTTAGAGGGGTTTAGAGGGTTTTAGATGAATTAGGGTGGTTTAGAGAAGTTTAGAGGGGTTTAACGTGGTTGACAAGGGATTACAGGTGTTTAGTGAGGTCTCGAGCGGTTTCGAGTTCAAGTTCAAGTGACTTTGTTGTCATGTGTCCCTGATAGGACAATGAAATTCTTGCTTTGCTTCAGCTCAACAGAACATAGTAGGCATTGACTACAAAACAGATCAGTGTGTCCATATACCATTCTATAACTATATACACACATGAATCAATATATTGATTACAGTAGCTCAAAGGCCATTTGAGGGTTTTAGCGGTGTTTACATGGGTTTAGAGGGGTTACAGAGGTTTAGAGGTGTTCGGAGCGGATTTACAGGGGTTTAGAGGGTTTTAGATGTATTTTGATGGGTTTAGAGGGGTTTACAGTGCTTCAGATGGGTTTAGAGTTGTTTAGAGGGGTTTACGGGGTTTAGCGGTGTTTATATGGGTTTTGAGGGGATTAGAGGTGTTTACAGGGGGGTTGGAGGGGTTTACAGGTGTTTAGATGGGTTTACAGATGTTTCGATGGGTTATGAGGGGTTTAGATGCGTTTAAATGGGGTTCACGTGGCTTCAGAGGGGTTTAGAGGGGTGTAAAGGGGGTTTAGGTGGGTTTACAGGGGTTTAGAGGGATTTAGAATAGTTTAGAGGGGTTTAGATTGGTTTACAGGGCTTTAGAGAGGTTTAAGGTGGTGAAGAGCGTTTAGAGAGATTTACTGCTTTACAGGGGTTTAGAGGTGTTAACAGGTGGTTAGACGTGTTTAGAGCGGTTTAGATGCGTTTATTTGGGATTTACAGGTGTTGCGATGGGTTTAGAGGGATTTGGAGTTGTTTACAGGGTTTAGAGATTTTTAGAGAGGTTTACATGGGTTTACATGGATTTACAGGGGTTTAGATGGGTTTAGCGGGGTTTACAGGGGTCACATGTGTTTAGAAGGATTCACAGGTGTTTCGAGCAATATCGCGGGTTTTAGATGGGTTTAGCGGGGTTTAGATGGGTTTATAGGGGTGTACAGGTGTTTACAGGTGCATAGAGGTTCAGAGGGGTTTACAGGGGGTTTAGAAGGTTTTCGAGAGGTTTACATGGGTTTAGGGAGGTTCAAAGGGTGTTAGCGGGGTTTACATTGGGGGTTTAGACGGGTTTACAAGGGTTTAGAAGAGTTTACAATCGTTTACAGGTGTTTAGATGGATTTAGAGGGTTTTACAGGGTGTTACAGGGCGTTTACATGTGTTTAAAGAGGATGCGAGTTGTTTACATGGGGTTTAGCGGGGTTTAGAGTATTTTAGATAGCTTTACATCGGTTTGGAGGGCTTTAGTGATTTAGAGTGGTTTACATGGGGTTTACAGGAGTTCAGATGGGGTTAGTAGTGTTTATAGGGCATTTTAGATGTTTTGAGGGGATTAGATGGATGTACAGGGGTTTACAGGCGTTTACAGAGGTTTAGGGGAGTTTTCAGGGGTGTAGAGTTGCTTACAGTGTGTTTACATGGGTAAAGAGGGATTTAGAAGAATTTAGAGGCGTCCGTAGGGGGTTTAGAGGGGATTGGGCGGGTTTGGAGGAGTTTGCATGGGGTTTAGAGGTGTTTAGATCTGTTCTCAGCTGTTTAGAAGGGTTTAAATGGGGTTCATGGGGCAACAGAGGGGTTTAGAGTGGTTTAGAGGGGTTTAGAGTGGTTTAGAGGGGTTTACGGGGTTTAGTGGTGTTTATATGAGTTTACAGGAGGTTGCAGGGGTTTACAGGAAGGGGTGGAGGGGTTTACAGGAGTTTAGATGGGTTTACAGGTGTTTCGATGGGTTAAGAGGGGTATAGATGCGTTTAAATGGGGTTTACAGGGGTTTAGAGAAGTTTAGAGTGGTTTACATCGGTTTACAGGGGTTTACATGGGGTTTAGAGGGGTTTAGAGGGGTTTACATTAGTTCACATGTGTTTAGAAAGATTTAAAGAGGTTTAGAGTTGTTTACAGTGGTTTACAGGATCTTGGAGGAGTTTAGAAATGTCTAGATGGGGTTTACATAGGTCTGGAGAAGTGTAGGGCGGTTTGGAGGGCTTTACCGAGGTTTAGAGTGGTTTACAAGCGTTTATATGGGTTTACAGGTGTTTCGATGGGTTATGAGGGGTTTAGATGCGTTTAAGTGGGGTGCACATGGCTTCAGAGGGGTTTAGAGGTGTGTAAAGGTGGTTTAGGTGGGTTTACAGGGGGTTTAGATAGAAGAGTTTAGATGGGTTTAGATGGGTTTACAGGGCTTTAGAGGGGGTTTAAAGTGGTTAAGAGCGTTTAGAGAGATTTAGTGGTTTACAGGGGTTTAGAGGTGTTAACAGGTGGTTAGAGGTGTTTAGAGCGGTTTAGATGCGTTTACGTAGGATTTACAGGTGTTTCGATGGGTTTAGAGGGATTTGGAGTTGTTTACAGGGGTTAGAGATGTTTAGGGAGGTTTACATGGGTTTACATGGATTTACAGGGGTTCATATGTGTTTACCCATATAACCATATAACCATAACAGCACGGAAACAGGCCATCTCGGCCCTTCAAGTCCGGGCCGACAGTCGGAGCTCCTCTCCAGGGGTCCCCGGCGAGGGACCCGCTCCTGATGGTAACTCCACGCCGCGCCCGCGGTAGAAGTTGGCCGCGGGCCTGCGGTCGGAGCTCTTCCCCTCCCGGGTCCCCAACGAGGGATCCCAGGCTGCTCCGCAGACCTGGTTGCCGCGGGCCAGCGAAAGGAGCGCTCCACTCCGGCGATCCCCGGCGAAACATCGCCCGCTCCGCGACGAAAGAATGCTCGGCCCGGGCGCGTCTCGATGTTAGGCCACGGGGGAGGCGACATAGAAAAGTTGCCTCTCCGTGGAAGAGGCGACCGAAACGGTTTCACCCTTACCCCCCCCCCCCCCCACCCCACCACCGCAAACCACCCGCACACAAGACACACAAAGAAACATTAAAAACATACATTAGGACATACGGAAAAAACAAGAAAATTAGAAAGAACTAACACGCTGCTGTCAGGGCTGCCGGCTTGCAGCGCCCCCACTGAACTGTGTTTAGAGTGGTTTAGAGGGTTTAGCGAGGTTTCGAGGGGTTTCGAGGGGGTTCGAGGGGGTTTGTGGGGCATAGAGGGGCATAGCGTGGTTAAGGGTGGTTTAGAGGGGGTTAGAGTGATTTCGAGGGGTTTCAAGCGGTTTAGAGGGCTTTAGAGGTGTTTAGAGCTCTTTAGAGGGATTTAGAGGGCTTTAGAGGTTTGGAGGGGTTTAGAAGGGTTTAGATGGGTATAGAGGGGTTAGAGGGGTGTAGAGGTCTTCAGAGGGGTTTAGGTGTTTAGAGTGGTTTAGAGGGTTTACAGGGGTTTACAGGGGTTTAGAGGGGTTTAGAGGGGTCAGAGGGATTTACAGGGGATTAGGAGGCAACGGTGGCTGACAAGATAAGTTAGGGATAGAATAAAACTAAATGAAATGATGTATAACTAGCAAAGAGTACCCGGAAGCCAGAGGATTGGGAAACTTTCATAGGACAACAGAAGGAAACAAATCGAGCTATACGGCTGAAAAGATGAACTACGAAGGGAAGCTGGCCAGGAATATAAAGAAGGACAGTAAAAGCTTCTTGTTAAGGGTAAAAGAGTAGCAAAGTCAAATGTGGGTCCCTTGAACGCAGACACGGGTGAAATTATTATGGGTAACAAGGAAATGGCATAAGAGTTGAACAGGTACTTCGGATCTGTCTTCACTGAGAAAGACACAAACAATCTCCCAGATATAACCATATAATAACCATATAACCATAACAGCACGGAAACAGGCCATCCCGGCCCTTCAAGTCCGTGCCGAACATTTTTTATTTTTTATTTTTATTTTTTTAATTAAAAATAAATACTTCCCCCTAGTCCCATCTACCTGCACTCAGACCATAACCCTCCATTCCTTTCTCGTCCATATACCCATCCAATCTATTTTTAAAGGATAACATCGAACCTGCCTCCACCACTTCCACTGGAAGCTCATTCCACACAGCTACCACTCTCTGAGTAAAGAAGTCCCCCCTAATGTTCCCCCTAAACTTCTGACCCTTAATTCTCAAGTCATGTCCCCTTGTTTGAATCTTCCCTACTCTCAATGGGAAAAGCTTATCCACGTCCACTCTGTCTAACCCGCTCATAATTTTAAAGACCTCTATCAAGTCCCCTCTTAACCTTCTGCGCTCCAAAGAATAAAGACCTAACTTGTTCAACCTTTCTCTGTAACTTAGTTGCTGAAACCCAGGCAACATTCTAGTAAATCTCCTCTGTACTCTCTCTATTTTGTTGACATTCTTCCTATAATTAGGCGACCAAAATTGTACTCCATACTCCAGAATTGGCCTCACCAATGCCTTGTACAATTTTAACATTACATCCCAACTTCTATATTCAATGCTCTGATTTATAAAGGCCAGCACCCCAAAAGCTTTCTTTACCACCCTATCTACATGAGATTCCACCTTCAGGGAACTATGCACAGTTATTCCTAGATCCCTCTGTTCAACTGCATTCCTCAATTCGCTACCATTTACCGTGTACGTCCTATTTTGATTTGTCCTGCCGAGATGTAGCACCTCACATTTGTCAGCATTAAACTCCATCTGCCATCTTTCAGCCCACTCTTCCAAATGGCCTAAATCTCTCTGTAGACTTTGAAAATCTACTTCATTATCCACAACACCACCTATCTTAGTATCATCTGCATACTTACTAATCCAATTTTCCACACCATCATCCAGATCATTGATGTACATGACAAACAACAGTGGACCCAACACAGACCCCTGAGGCACCCCACTAGTCACCGGCCTCCAACCTGACAAACAGCCATCCACCATTACTCTCTGGCATCTCCCATTCAGCCACTGTTGAATCCATCTTGCTACTCCACCATTAATACCCAACAATTGAATCTTCTTAACCAACCTTCCATGAGGAACCTTGTCAAAGGCCTTACTGAAGTCCATATAGACAACATCCACTGCTTTACCCTCATCAATTTCCCTAGTAACCTCTTCGAAAAATTCAAGAAGATTAGTCAAGCATGACCTTCCAGGCACAAATCCATGTTGACTGTTCCTAATCAGACCCTGCTTATCCAGATGCTTATATATATTATCTTTAAGTATCCTTTCCATTAATTTGCCCACCACTGACGTCAAACTAACAGGTCTATAATTGCTAGGTTTACTCTTCGAACCCTTTTTAAACAACGGAACAACATGCGCAGTACGCCAATCCTCCGGCTCTATTCCCGTTTCTAATGACATTTGAAATATTTCTGTCATAGCCCCTGCTATGTCTACACTAACTTCCCTCAATGTCCTAGGGAATATCCTGTCAGGACCTGGAGACTTATCCGTTTTCATATTTTTCAAAAGTGTCCGCACCTCCTCTTCTTTGAATCTCACAGTTTCCATTGCTACTCTGCTTGTTTCCCTTACCTCACATAATTCCATATCCTTCTCCTTCGTAAATACCGAAGAAAAGAAATTGTTCAATATCTCCCCCATCTCTTTTGGCTCCGCAGATAGCTGTCCACTCTGACTCTCTAATGGACCAATTTTATTCCTTGTTATCCTTTTGCTATTAATATAGCTGTAGAAACCCTTTGGATTTACTTTCACCTTACTTGCCAAAGCAACCATATCTTCTTTTAGCTTTTCTAATTTCTTTCTTAATATTCTTTTTACATTCTTTATACTCCTCAAGCACCTCATTTACTCCATGCTGCCTATAATTATTGTAGATCTCTCTCTTTTTCCGAACCAAGTGTCCAATTTCCCTTGAAAACCATGGCTCTTTCCATTTTTTACTATTTCCTTTCAACCGAACAGGGACATAAAGATTCTATACTCTTAAAATGTCACCCTTAAATGTCCTTCATTTTTCTTCTACATCCTTCCCATAAAACAACATGTCCCAATTCACTCCTTTTAAATCCTTTCGCATCTCCTCGAAGTTAGCCTTTCTCCAAACAAAAATCTCAACCCTAGGTCCAGTTCTGACCCTCTCCATAATTATATTGAAACTAATGGTATTGTGATCACTGGACCGGAGGTGCTCCCCGACGCATACCTCCGCCACCTGCCCCGTCTCTTTTCCTAACAGGAGGTCCAGCACTGCCCCTTCTCTAGTAGGTACCTCTATGTATTGCTGCAAAAAACTATCTTGCACACATTTTACAAACTCCAAACCATCCAGCCCTTTTACAGAATGTGTTTCCCAGTCTATGTGTGGAAAATTGAAATCTCCCACAATTACTACCTTGTGCTTACTGCTAATATCTGCTATCTCCTTACATATTTGCTCTTCCAATTCTCGCTCCCCATTTGGCGGTCTATAATACACCCCTATAAGTGTTGCTACACCTTTCCCATTTCTCAGTTCCACCCAAATAGCCTCCCTAGACGAGCCCTCTAATCTATCCTGACAAAGCACTGCTGTAATATCTTCCTTGACAAGCAATGCAACACCCCCACCTCTTGCCCCTCCAATTCTATCACCCCTGGAGCAACTAAATCCTGGAATATTTATTTGCCAATGACAGCCCTCCTGCAACCATGTTTCACTGATCGCCACAACATCATACTTCCAGGTGTCAATCCAGGCTCTAAGCTCATCCACCTTTCTTACAATGCTCCTAGCATTAAAATATACACATTTAAGAAACCCACCACCACTTATTCTCTGTTTATTATCTTTTTCTTCTTTCTCCCCTACATTTTGGGTCCGAGTGCTTCCCTTCTCTGCCTCCTGCCTCCCACATTTTCCACTAGCTTTCTCTATTTGAGTCCCTCCCCCCAACCGTTCTAGTTTAAAGTCTCCCCAGTAGCCTTTGCAAATCTCCCCGCCAGGATATTGGTCCCCCTCGGGTTCAAGTGTTTAGAAGCATTTACAGGGGTTTCGAGCGGTAT